>JAOUZG010050968.1:3935289-3957226 GCA_026289955.1 Argiope argentata | reverse complement strand
GTGCTTTTAAAAGAACGAATACATATACAATTAACAATCTTTAAAGATTTTTTACCTTGCTTAATATTAGAGATGTATATATCTAAAACATTGCTTTAAAATTAGTTAAAAGCAAGCATTATAATTGTTTAAATAAGTTCAAAAAATGATGGAAAGTTGAGAACAATTAATTAATCGATGGTTTTCTATTTTGAAAAACGAAAATTCTTATTATTTGCATTTTAAATTTTATTTTCCTCTTCAGGAATTGAATTCAAATTCGAATGCATTTTTGGCATTGTGTATTTAATCGGCTTCAAACTATAAGGACATATTGTTCTTAAATTTAAGATATTAAATTGATTGACTGAATGTACTGACTGATATATTAAATTCAATAATATTAAGGCAGTCTGAAATGAGTTTGTAAACTGAATTGACAATCACTTAATTAAAAAATATAGAATAGAATTTTTTCCTCAAAATTGTTTTTATCATTCATTACATATTTATGCAAGCTAAAAACGCATGTTACTTCACATAATGCATAAAATTTCAAAAAATAGTATTCCTTAATAGTTTATACTTTTATTTATATTTTAATTTAAATAATTAAATAGAAAAAATACAAAGAAGTGAAGTTAGAAATTGGCTTTTATTCGTTGGTTATTCAATATTTAGTCAATTTATTTCATGTGGAAGTTTACAATAAAAAGTAGCTTTTAAGTGGATTAAAGCTGCATTATATTTCTTTAACATAACACATTCTAAAGATTCAAAATATTCTTTAGAGTTCAGGTCATGATTTAAAATACTCAAATACTCTTTCCTAAAGAATAAAAAATACCACCACTGACAGTTTTTATCATACAACGAGAATCTAAAATAAAGTGTCAAATAGTGAAAAACCTTGTCAGGACATCGAATCAAAATAAAAATAAAAACTAAATCGAAGAAAAATATTGGCTTGACAGCAAATATTTTCAACCCAACCCAAAAGATTAAACGTCTTACAACCATTTTTTTTATCGTTACCACACTTGAAACAAGATCAAGAAAATAAAAATACACCCGTGTCATTTTAAAAAACGGTTTCGATAAAATGAAAGGTTATCGCACTCGATTACACATTTCTTTTAATAAATATTTCTTTTTTAACAAGCAAAAAAGTATAAAATTACGTGAAATATAATGTAGAAAAGGAAATATGACTCTTGTTTATTGTGCAGAAAAATATGACGACGCTCTAGATGATTGGTAACAAAAACTATGTAAACAACTTAAGAGAGCAATTAAAATGAATAAAGGATTTTTTTTCAGCAAGAGGGATTGGATTGTAAGAAATTGCTTGTGTAATTCTCAAACGACAATAAAGTATAAACAAACCAAGCCTAAAATTTGAATTAAAAATACAGAAAAATGTTGTTAATCGCACTGCAAATTAAAAATCAATTTTAATCTAGATATATTATTAGCTATTTAAAACATCAACAAAAAATCTGAACGAAGATTTTCAGAAATGGACTTTTCTTCTCATAATTATACCCATCACAAAATACTATTATAATGATTCACCACTAAATGCCTTGCAATTTTCTTTATCACATTGAGTTTTGGCCAATAATTTCTTAGTCAAATCTGGTATTAAATAAACTAACTAAGGATTCTTATTAGAGATAAGAGATCTTGTATATTAATCAAAATCAACTAGCAATTATTTACGACAGAGAGAAATTAAGAAAAACAACGTATATAAAAACAGATCACAATAATTAATAACAACAATTTTTAAATCATCGAAATATCATAATTATTTTGTGCTTAAGAAAAAAACTTATTTTCCTTTAAGTATTTTCAGGCGTTTAGATAATAATTGATAGATACTTTCATTTGCATTTTACATAAAGGTAAGACTAAAAATTAGAGCTTTTCTAAAGCGGAAAAAATATCCGTTTATTGTTGTTACCTCTTAAATTTTATCTTTACCTAAAAGGATATAAAATTATCTTTTAAATTATTCAAAATTATCCTATAAAATAAATTTTAATTAGATACAAGCTTAATTTCTATTGCTTAATGAAGCGATTTCTTGTATCATTATATTAAGCATATGTTTGTACGGGGCTTTTAAGTTATTCGAATTTTATTATTATCTAACATGTTTATAATGTCCATTAGTTAGATAATAAAATGTAAATAACCTCCATAAAAATGCATGTCATCAGAATAATCTGAAAATTACGAAAACACTTAAGAAAGGCAAACGATTCAAATTTTATAGCATTTTCTCCAAAACTTATTTCTTCTCTCTTTTTAAGCACTTTTTAACTCATTTACAGCCACAATATTAACTATTATCAACTTTTATAGAAATCATAAAAAGGTGCTGTACTTATTTTCAAAACATGTGTTCCAAGAAGAATGGATTCCAGTCGTTAAATTTGCTCACATGTGGGGATGGTTAGTATTAATTGAAGTAGTTAAAGGTATCTGTGTATTGAAAGAAGAACTAGAGTTAATGAACTTTCTTTTTAACGATACTTCCACTGGATGAGCGGATCATTTGCGTAATTACGTTTTAAATTGATAAAAACCGAATGGGTTAGCAGGGTTTTCAGAAAAAGAATAGGTAGAGAAAACTCCGTTTTTTCTTAAAGTTAAAATACTTAAGTATGAATAGAAATATTAACTTCTTTTAATATATCTAGAAGTGTGTTATCTAAAAGATCCAGAAAAGTCATCAAGATGTAAATATTATATATTTAGGGAATATTATTTTATTTTTGTCTATTCATTATTAGTTATTTTATTTATTTATTATTATAAAAATCTGATAGTAATTAAAGTAAACATTTAACGCAATATAAAGAGTAAGTGTAAATTTTTAATTCGGTTCTTGTTGTTATTAAAGACACTTGCCATGAACAACCTTCGTTTAGGCTACACACTCAACATAGTTGCTTGTATAGCCTCTTTTTACAGGGGAGGGCACATTCATACACCATACAGATAGAACAGAGAAGAACAACCATGCCCAAATCGGAACTCGAATCCAGGATGTCCAGCTCTCGTGGAAGACACGCTGCCCCTAAGCTAGGGCGCCTGAATTTTTAATTCTAGTTTTACCAATGTACTTTTGGGATTAGCTATTAGGGATTAATTTTTCTTGCTTAGTAAATTAAATTATAAAATTTTAATTGTAAATTGAAATTACTATTTGTGATCGAAATTTGGTTTCTATAAAACTTTTGAGAAAAGAATTACATTTGGATTTTATATAAAAAATCAACTAGCCACGTAAGATTTTCACATAATGAGCCGTTGTGGATAAAAGTAACTATAAAACTTCTTATTAGGCTATCTTTCAAATGTTAACTAATATTTTAAATCTTCGAAATTACAGAAATAAAAAGGAGCAAAATTTAATACATTCACAATCTGGCTCTTGTCTTTACAGAAAAGATAAATATATTAATGAATGTATTCATGTCATTCACCACATAAACTCGATTTGAAATTACTATATAAGACCCCTAAGACTGTCGAGGGTGATTATACTTCGTAATTCCATACAAGTGATTATAAAAAGTCCGTGGAATCAGAGAAAATTTATATTATTTAAGATTCTCTCGTAAACATAATTATTTCATTCAAACCAAAAATCTAGGAGTCATCATTGTTGTTTTAATCGAAATATTAGGAAAATGCTCGTTCTAAATGTCGCATTGACGCTGTTGAAAAGCATATAAATTTTTAAGAGGTGATGGAAAATTCTACAATATGTATATCCTTAAAGTCCCCTAAGACGAAGGCCAATTCTTGGAGTCTACTAATTAAATATATTATCCGTAATGAATCATGATATAAATCTATTTTATGTAAATGCAAGTCAAATATTACTTGTTTCACTGCATTTCAGCCCCTTTATTTCTGAAATATATGTTTAAAATGTTATATATTTCATATTAATAAGAAACATATGTTTTTTTTATTAGGAATATCCTTCTAAAAACCCATATTTCGACTATTTGTTTTTAACTGTAACTGGTATTTGTCCAGCTATTAAAACAGAATTAAAATATTAGCAAATTGACCTCAAAATAATTGTGATCAAAATATTTTTTTGTCAACTTGTAAAATATAAAAGGCATCGGGAACAAAGGTAATAAATAAGTAATATATAAAAAATAAGACAATTCCTACTTAGGTCAACTAAGAAATTTTTCATTTTAATTACTTCTTAATAATTTATTCATATTGTAACTATAATTATTTAATATAATTACAGTTACAGTATAAATAATTTATCACAAAATTATTCATTTTCGCAAGAATTAAACTCGTATTCTTCACCTTCAAGTAAAAAATACTGAAATCCTTGTATTTTGCCGATCGAGCTACTGCTTGTTGATTTCAATTTTCATAACAAAAGGCTAAATATATATTTAAAGTATTAAAAATTAATTAAATTTAATTAAATTAATGAGTTAATATTTGAAAAAAACTGTATTAACATTAAAAGTCAATCATCACAAGTTGAAATAAATAAATTTTAAATTGATTACATAATAAAAAGTATTTTATCAACAATTGAAAATTTTAACAAGCTATATATAGGGAGAATGTGAACTAATAGTAGGAATTGAATAATAAAAGAGCAGTTATTATGTCGAAGCATTAAAATGAATATCACAAAATATTGAACAATATAATTATCATATTTTTAGCATATCAATACACTATCACGAGTAGCAAATAATATCATGGAAATATAATACTATTTCTTAAATACATTCTATTGGGCATGTGTTTTTCTAGATAACCCTGTTAGCTCATGAAACATTTAAAAAGAGGAAACGCATTAGCCACGGAGCTGAATCCATCTGCTAAAACGAAAGCAAAGACGAGACGCCACATAAAAGACGTCCGTTCCGCGTCTAAAGATGCTGGCGCAGACCATAATCTCCGAATGAAACAATATACCTATATTTTCTATTAAACCACAAGCTAAAGCAATGGCGCCGTTTCTTGCTTTGTGTTGCAGCCAAAGAAGGAAATCTTTGTTCAAAGAAGAAACCCAAGTGCACAAAGGAAATTCTCTCATGCATTATAAACCAGGGTTTTCCGTTTTCTAAGAGGCCTCTCTAATACAACTTGTATTGATTGTGCCTACTATGCTTCTGATGATAATAGTCTTTACCTAAGAGTTGAGCATGCCAAGTTTTCTAACTCTTTTTTTTTCTGGTAGTCTCCACTCCGTTGCATTCACTAAACTATTCATTTTAGTTTGTTTCGGCTACAAGCATTTTTTAAGACTTATTTCGTAAGATATTTTAATCATGTTGGATGTTGTTCAGATTCTTGAGTCACTGCCTCTTATTTTCTATTGAAAAGTAAATAAATGGGGCCTTGGCTTTTAATGTTCCGTTATCAATGTTTCCGAAACTCTGCAGCAATGTCTTATTTCATGATAATGGAAGGAAATGGATTTAAACTTGCACAACTTGAATAGTTTAAAATAAATCACATAAAATGTTAAGTAAATTTAGAAAAATACTAAGAAGTAATAAATCCAGTACCATTTTTTTCCCGCAATGACAATATTTGTTAAATGTTTTTCCCCTACTCAGAAAATTTTTCTCCATTTAATTCTTTTTTCCATTTCAATGCATGTATAACATTCAATAAATAAATAAAAATTAGATGTACAATCGATGTTTAATCTTTTGTCGCTAAACCTAAAATTACAAAATAATGGCTACATTACGAAGATATGAAATGCATTTAATTAGGTTATATAAAAAGAAAGAATTTGATTGAGTTAATTGAAATTTCTCAAAAATTGCAGGAGTTTTTCATTTCTTCAATAATTTTCGAAAGAATTATGATACGAGAATTGCATCTTCTTAAAATTTATAAAAGCACTTTTTCATTTATGTTAAAATAGAAAATTGCTATTATTCTATATAAAAATTCTATTATTTAGTTCAGTTTCAATAAAAGTTTACAAAATTAAATCTAAATATAATTTTAAACATTAAGCTCAATAACTGAGATAAAATCTGAATTTTCACAATATTTTTTTAAACACTTTTAGTATCTCGTACTATGAAAAAGAATATTTCTTTCTATAGATAATATTTTGAACACTTTAAAGTTTTTTCACGGTTGACTAAATATCGAACTGACAGTACATTTAAGAATTTTTAGCACAGAATATCTGTTGTATCCGAGCAAAATGTTGCAAATGAAACGTAAAGACTAAACAATAAATCAACAAGCAAGAACTGTTACACTTTTCTAGTAATGACAAATTAAAAGTGACAATGACTGATGCGTCGTCATTCTTAGTTAGAAAAATCAATGTTTTATTTGATTTTTCTTTGAAAAGTTTTAACCTTCTTGAAAAAGTCTAGAATTTTTTTGTATCATTTATTTTGGATAACTGATTTAACTAAGTTAACAATTAAGTTTATTTATTGTATTTTTTAAATTCTAATTATTAATTGAACTATTAACCAGATTGATGGCAGTGAAAATTGTTAAAAAAAACTAATGGAACATTTTGTTGCTTTTCTTTGGAATTAATGATGTATGTAAATGCAAATTATATATTAGAAAAAGAATCATTTATCATAGAAAAAATCAGAATGAAAATGTGATTAAGGCGAATCTGATGCATGAAAAATAATTTTTATCCGATTTTTTTTATCAAATTTTAATTCACAGCTTGCTTATGTATTTTTTATCTTTCTCTTTGATTCTCTATTTATTTGTTAATATCAAAGTTAAATGAATCTTCTAAATATACTACGTAATCGTCGCTTTTATTTCAAACCAAGTAATAAATTACTTCGAAAAGGATAAGCTAATAACTTTAATTGCGGTGTTTGAATATGAATTTAAAGCAATTCTCCTTAAGAGTAATATCATTTCTATCAATTCAAAGTACAACAGATACTTCTGGACGGACCCTTTATTTTGGTCATTTGATATTAATGACCCTCTCAGGTAGCGTTAAATTATATCCAGATTTTGCATATAACGTATCACTGAATGATGGTGTTTGTATGCAAATGATGAATAACGTCTTGGAATCCTGTTCTCATGCGAGCTGTGAATAATGAATCTAATATTAAGTCGTTACGGAAACCGTAACAGTCCGAGAGCAGGGAATTCAACATCACATCTTTGCTATGAATAATGAAATGAAACTATTCTAGATCCTTGTATCAAATCCTGTGAATTTAGAGAGATGAAATCCATGCAGTTTCATAAACAGCGATAATCTTCAAGAGGCTGTTTTGGAAATTACGTTTAGTAGACTTTGGAAAGCATTAAAGCGCATGATTATGAATATTCTAACAAAAAGTAGTAAATCTAGATTAATGATGTTTTTATTTAAACTTTAAGTTCAGGATTATGTAAAATTGATATTGCATGTAAATTATATACATTAAGGGATATATATATCCTGGATCGAAATCTCTGGTAAGATTTCAAAAAGAATATTAAAAAATAGCAGCTTTGCCTGGAAAGTATGTGCTAATTATGTTTAGTTTTATTCACCAAGTTAGATATAAATTTTTTGAATTTAATATAATGTATAAATGTATTTCCAAAAAAACGGATAGCCGAAAAATGATAGATTTACAAATTTAGAGAAAATATCTTTATGAAAATAATTAAATGTCTGCTTATAGATATTATTAATGATTGAGCAGAGTATTTCTTGAGTATTACAGAACTTGATATAAATGCATCATGTTATGGGCATTTATAAAATACTCTTTTTATTAAATTTTACAAATAGTTTTTTGCTTCAACAAAAGTAGTAGCTCGTATATTTTGAATAAATTTATTATAATTTTCCTAGAGATACTTTTTTCATTTTAGCGTTAAAATTTAACTTTACAATATAAGGTTTTAATTTAAATATGTGTAATTTATTTTATTTTATCATATTTATTGTTATTTATTTATTCTTATTTCTTATTTTTATTTTTATTTATTTAATAAGATTATAATCTTGAATATCTAATTTAAAACGAATCAACTAGAAATAAATTTTATAGTAATATCACAATGCACTGTTCATACACAAATGTAAAAATATGTATAAAGCGAGATGCTACTTTTGCAAATTATTTTGACATATTTAAATTTTTAGTAATTTCATTATCTAATTTTTTAATAAAGAATTAAAAAGTACTTTGTTAACCATTTTATTTTATCTTCATTAAAATTTAATTCAATCAGATATATAAATAACTTAGAGCGATGGACTGTTTTTAAGTTTCAATAAAAAATTAAAACTTAGTTTTGCATTAAAAAAGCATTTCTTAACTTTAATTAATGTAGAATGTTTTGGTGATTAAGAACTGAAGTGTTCTAAATATTTATATAATTATGAAAGAATAAACAAAAGAATATTCTCTACCTTTGCCTAAAATTTAGTTAATATTTTTCTAACAAAGATTTATTCATCAAACGTTTTATTTCTG
Source organism: Argiope argentata (assembly GCA_026289955.1). NCBI lineage: Eukaryota > Metazoa > Arthropoda > Arachnida > Araneae > Araneidae > Argiope > Argiope argentata. The sequence goes on along the minus strand of JAOUZG010050968.1, from coordinate 3,948,743 downwards.
CTAAAATATTGCTTAATAATCTCACTTTCTAGGAATTTTTTGAATCAAGAATAAGAGGAAAAAACATGGAAGGAAGATCTTTAATTCTCACTTTAGATGGAATCCATTTTGCAACTCCGCCTGAATCACTGTTGCGCATTTGGGAAAACAGAGAATCATTTACAAGTTAGTCACGTTTGCAATTGAATTCTCTGGTGTATTATACGCGTGAAACTTCTTCCGAGGATTGTCTTGATATGGAACTAAAATCGCATTGGTACATTTTTTCTTATCCCATATCCCACACTGACCGAAATAAGAAACAGAAGTCATGCCAGCAATTTTCTTCACTTTCTTTTTCTTGTTTCTTTTTTCATTAAGATACATCCGAAAAGTTTTTCGTGTGAGCTGCATTGCTGTGTGGGCAAACTAATATCTGGTTGGGATTGCTGTCTTGAACTTTTTCGTAGGAATATACAGATCTGAAAATTAATGATTTTTTTTCTCTTTCTTGTGTTATATCATCATTTAACGATTTGCAACATTTGAAAAAGCAAAAAAAAAAAAAAAAAAACATGTGAAGACGTGAAAAAGCACACGAAACTTCATGAATAATTAGATATTTATTTACATTTTGAGCCTTAAGTCGTCAGGAGAATGTCAATTTGAGACGATATTATTCGTTGGAAGATATATTTTCTTTCTTAATGTATATCTTTATTTTATGATTTGCAGCATGTGAAAAAAGCAAAATCACACACAAAATTTTATGAGCAATAAGATATTTCTATATGTTTTGATTCTTAAATCAAAAAGGTTGTGTGAATTTGTTTTCATATTATTTGTTGGAAGCATATTAATGAGTGTCTTTCCCTATTATATTTGTGAAAATAAAATGTAATAAAAAGTTACCAAGCATAGAAGCCTTTTGATAGTATTTAAAAGAAAAAAAATTATGGAACGAATATAATCTTATCTCAAAAATTAAGCAGAAGTTAGACGAATAGAAAGAATGATACATAAAAATATCTATCATTAATATTATTTTTTTATTTTGTTCGTAAATAAATAATATTAGGGATTTTTTAATGGAAATGTGTTTTCTGTATCCTGCCATATGTTGAATTAACGTAAAAAATATCTTAAAATCATTTTATTTAAAATTTGAGGTCATTTAAATCATTTTTTAAAAATTCGTAACAAGTATTTCAAACGTAAAATAGTTCTCATTGCGATCAAAGATAGAAAGAAAGATACGAATAAGGAAAATTTAGGAAGTGTGGCTAACAAAGGATATAAAATAAAATTAATTTTAAGAAAGTAATATACACAAAATACTGTCTGATTAAAAATGCAATATAAAAATAGGATATTTAGAAAAAATCATGATTATAATTTCAGCTCTTCGTCATGTATTTGAAGCATTAGCTCTTGTAACAAAGATGGAAAAAAATCAAAGCTTTTAATTTTTTTCTCTTAAACAATACAGTATCTTCTTGTTTTTGAAATATATTAAATGTAATAAATACCAATGAACAAAATTCCTTTCTAGATTTTAAAAGATATATCAAATATTCATTAGCTGTATATTTCTAGTCAATAGATGATAATTTAGCCAACATATCATTGTTGGCTTTGAAAATTCTTCGGACATTGAGGCCCAATTTATTTAAGGTGATGTCGAATAAGGAATTTTCTGGACGCTTACTGTAGTTTGCACTTCCGTGAGATACAGAATTTGCTGACAGTATTAAACTCTGTAAGCTCTTCGATCACTAGATAAAAAATGGCGATGGGAAATAATGTAGTGCTATTTTGTTCCGTGATCCTTGTCTCATTGGATTAAAATAGTTTAAATGACCTTAAAAATGTGGCTATATATAGAAACTCAAAAGTTTTTACCTTCTCGTATATGAATTGAGGTAAAAATATCGGGATACTCAAAAACTTCGAATTCGAGATCTTGACTAATATCTACGTTTTAGACTTCTCTGAGTTCAAAAAAGGGATTTTGGGAGTATATCTGTTAGTCTAGGACAAAAATAAATCAAAACGATTTGAGCTGCATGTCTGAAATTTTGTATGTGGTTTTTACACAGAATTTATAGAATTCCAACAAAATTCGAACAAGCTTTATTCATAGAAAATCTCTCTGACTGGCTCTACATGAATTACAGTCGATACACAGATTTAATATCTATGCTAGAGACACCTATAGAATTTTGAGACAAATCCAACAAGGAGGTGAACGTATGTCCACCGTATGTACTTTTAAAAGCATGTCCACATGACTCAAAAATGCAATGACTTAAATATTTAAAATTCGGTATGTAATTTTGTGACTGAAATGTAAGTTCTGTAGGAAATTTAAAATTCTATTGGTTCGGAAAAAAACCATGCCAATAAATTTCATCATGGGATACTATTAAAAGGATGCCAGGGATTAATCGCCAAAACACTCATAAAGGATCACACGACTGATTTAATAAGAAGTCCAAATTCACGCCAAAAGTTAATATTTTATTACTATTGTACGCCAATACTGTACAAGATGGTCCTATTGCAGGTGCTTGAGGATAACATCTTTATTAGAGGGATGCGAGAAAGTTCTGGAATAACCACTTCCATTGGTTTATATTTAAAGAGCTTAAAAAAGGAAGAATTTTAAAAATAACATTTTAAGAGAATTAAACACATTTCTTAATGAGCGTGATTCAATTTACACTATATTTATAGTGAAAATGAATCATAAAAACTTTCATAAGACCATGAACTGTAGAATATCTTTAATTCCCAGCTTAAAGGTAGCAAAGGCATGTTTTGTGTTACGTTAAAAAATATTCTAGGGAACTAGAACTGCAAAAGGTATTATCTATTATGGGAAAGACAAAACTAAATAACTCCATTCCATTTTAAAATATCATACTTAACCAAGCATTCAACTACTTTTAAGCTTCCTTCTTATTGTTGCACTCTAAGAAGATCGGTGGGATCACTCTGTTTAATATCTTCAATACACTGGAACTTAGCTACTCTTAAGCTTCCTTCTTATTCTTTTACTATAAGAAGATCAGTGGGATCACTGTATAATATTTTCAGCGCATTGCGCAGTCATGCTTTGTGTTATCTTTAAAAATGCCCTGTGGAACTAGAACTTCAAAAGGTATCATCTGTTGCGAGAAAGACGAAACTAAATAACCCCGTTCCATTTTAAAATGTCATCCTTAACCAAGAACTCAGCAACTCTTAGGCTTCCTTCTTATTCTTCTACTCTAAGATGATCAATGAGATTCATTGAGTAATGAAGTAAAAAAGTGAATATACAATGGGATTAATCACATTCTTTCAAGAAAAAATTTAATAAATACATTTTTTCTATTTGGATATAAACTTATAAAGACGTTTTTCCATATATCGAATGAATATCGGTAATTTCATGTATATGCCACAGCAATTATACATGTTTTTAACCGTATATGTAAAAGAAGAAAATATACAATGAGAAATTTGAATATAAAACTATCATTAAGCTATAACATAAATTATATTGTCTAAAAAATAAACAAAGAATGATCATAAATATGTTTGAGCTTTGCCATTAAAAATGTTTAACACCTATTCTTTTCTAGAACAGAAAGAAGGAATTTCAGGTATGAAGCTCATACACTTAAACAATTTCTAGTACATATAAAAGATGTAAAACCTTTGCTATTCAATTTTAAATGATTTTAGTATTAGAAAAAAAATGTAAAATAAAAAAATAACACTTAAATGCAAAAATGACAAATTTTGTATTCATATTCGAATAATGCTCTTCAAAATATTACATATATTTTAAAATTACAAATATTATAAAAATAAAATCGAATCTAATGAATGGTGCCAGGACTTTAATTAAATTTATTTTTCGCTATTATAAAGATATAAATTGTTGCTTCTTATGGCACTTGCCATGGACAAACTCACTGAGGTAGTCAGAGATTTAAGCCTAACAGCGTCTCTTGTTTTGTAGTAGCGTCAACTAAGACTAATATGATTTTTGCTACTCAATCTCATATTCGCTTGCACAGCCCCTTTCCTCAGGGGAAGACATTCACACACCTTATTGATAGAACACAGAAAAACACCCACACCCCGAACCGGAACTCGAACCCGGGACTTCCAAATGATGGGGAAGACACGCTACCCCTAAGCCAGGACGTCGTCAAGATTTAAATTATTATATACTATTGAAATCATTGTTGCTGAGCTACCTTTACTTACAAATGTTAAATAAACAATTTCTTCCGTCATTATCCATCAGAAATAGAGTGGAAAATATTTCTTTTAAACTATATTTCATGACTTTTCGCTATAATTAAATAATCATTACTTCCAAGAAGCAGTAGCCAATGATTCATACGCTTTCTTAACTATATACTCACATTTCAAAATACATTAATTTTACTTAACTACCCACCTACACTTAGCTCAGAAAATATGCATAATTCGCTAATAATAATCAAGATATATTTAAAAGTGCTTGTGGAATTTATATTTCATCATTTATCATAGAAGTAAGAATTAAGATATTCTCCATTATCACTGAAGGCAGCAAATATAGTTATGTTTATTTAATTAAATAATTGATGATTTCCTAGTATTCTAAAGGGACATTATACCTTCTAATGGACTTTCAGTCGTCTGATTATTGCGTTTATTTACTGCGAGTGAAAACATGGTATCAGATTTAATTTAAATAATTCTTTACGGAGAGATTATATAAAGCATCTAATAGATTTTTAGAATCAGATTTTACATTTAATTCTATTAAATGTTGAGCAGAGCATATTAAGAATTCAGGAAATAAGTTTAATATTAGATTTTGGAATAAAATCAGTGTTTCTCGAAACGACTAGCAATTTATTAGTTGCGAAATGATTTAATTAATGCATAACCAGTTGGAAAGGACAAGTGGTTTCTAAAAAGGAATGGTAAGAAAATATCTCCATTTAATTTAGCTATTATTTTTGAGGAATTTCTCTAATAAAATCAGGATTTTTTAATACGATTAGTTTGCTAATTCCAATCATATCAATATGTGAGGATTTCACTTCAAAATTTGCCATTCATGGGGAAACTGTTGAACATTCCTTATCTATGTTCTCATACCATCAATCCAATACGAGAAATTACATGTCACCAAAAATTACGGCCATGACGTTTCTGAACATTGCTTATGGAAAGGTTATATATGTGTTCCAATACCAAAAAATAGAGGAATTTTAAGGGTAATCAAAGTCTCTAAGTGTTTACACAAGGAGAAAATTGCACAGATCCAATGAATATGGTAGACATTTCATATACTTGCAGTTAATTTTTGCTAACACAGTACAATTATGTAGCTATCAAAAATTAATTTAAAAAAAGAGATATCCTTATTGTTCCATTGGACTTCCCACCCCATTACATAAATTAGAATGCTAGAGTTTAGATCTATCAAATTCCACACATATGTATCCAAAACGATGTAGCATCACGTATTAGCTACTGTTGATGTTAACAGAAGAAATTACATGACAAAACTGACGCAATATTCTCCCAGAAGAGTGACATATACTCAGTATGAAACATAACCTACAATTCTATTTCAAATACATTTGTCCCGTTTCTTGGATATTCTGTAAATACTGAATGTATAAACTCCGATAAAGATACTTGGCTTCCTGGTTGCTGCGCAGTTTATTGGAATGTAACTTTTTCCAAAGATCTTCTGTGCATGTGGGATTCGAGTGCAAAAAGTCTCTCGTCGTGGTTATATGTCGATGCATAAATGTGGCTGGGGAGCAATGGGGATAGGGTTCATGAAAATATCTTGTTCCCGTCTCCTAGCAACACTTACAAATGCGGTCCAATATCCTCATGCAACACCCAAGATATTTTCACACATCAAATTGTTTTCTTAACCCTATGATGAGGGAATGAACGATTTGGGGTCATCAAATGTTTATTCTTTAATAGCAAAAGTAGTACTTTCGTTGATGCTTCGGTCTTAAAATGCTTGATTTATTAGTTCAGGGATTACTGTTGAAAAGTTTACTTCAATTATGATTAAGTAATCTACAGGTAAAACCGAAACAGTGAACGATAAGTTTAGAAACATTGTCTCTATATTTATAGACAAAACGTAAAAATTATCTAATTCTAAAACAATGTTTTCTTTATATTTAATTTTTAAAAAATATATATGATTGTAAATTGAATAATCATCTTTTTAAGAGTTTTGTTGCAAATTTTTCAGTTTTGCCCTCCCAGTTTAGTTACAAAATAATGAAGCTAATAGTTAAAAGCGTCAACAAAATTTAAATAAGTTTTTCAATTCTTTGCTTGCCGCCTTTCTGGTACAGACGTGGGACTTGGAGTCCGTCTGTTTTTCTGTGTTCTCTCAGTGAGGTGTGTGAATGCCCCCCCCCCTGTAAAAAGGGGTTGTGCAAGCGAATTTGACAATTGAGTGTCATCTTCATATGAGCTAGAAATCAGAGTTCTGCCCTCGGGTGCTCAGTAGTCTATACCTTCTGAAGCTGCTGCACCTCTTCTTCCCTTATAAAGTGAACACGTTAACATCATTGTTCATTTATCGAAAAATAAAAAAATGTATATAAGTAAATTTAATGAAGCTTCAATTATACATACATTTTGATTATTTAAGGAATTATAATAAAATCTCACATATGTTAAACATTATAAAAAAAGTTGTAGTTTGATTATTTTTAAATGTGAAATAATTTTGTATTTGATTATTAATTATTTTTCCAAGTTTTAAAAATTGCTTTCAACTCAAGTGAATATAAATATGTGCTATTATTTAAAGAGCGACGTGCATTTTAAACGCGATTTATACATAGTGATGGTTACAATAGAAACTTGTATCATATTGCTTGAAATTAGAATAATATTGTCATAATTTCATTTATTATGCTGAAAATTTCAAAGGAGAAAAGAGGGACATCATTCCAGGGAAAGGTTTTCCCTTTCATCAGGAGAAACTAGTCACTTTATAAGATATAGAAATGAATATTCTGATGTCATACTCTCGCATTAAATTCATAATTACTAAACGGCTTGCTGAAGGATGACAATGTAGCTGGGAAGAATTTGAATCAGGGAAAAGTGTCTTTCGCGCCTTGTTTGAACACATTTTAATTTTTTTTTATCTACGTATCCTACACAAATGAAACATTATATTTATAAAACTGGCTTATCAAAAACTTCATTTGAAAATCCTGAAGCACAACACCAGGTCCTCTGATTAAAAAACTTTCAGAAAAATATTATGTATCTAAAACGTCTAGCAAAAAACTATGGCTTCTGTAAGGATTTGTGTAATCGGCTACAGCAAATCCGAGTTGTTTTTACTCTTACTTTTGTCGCTTATATCGCTGCAGTTTTAATTCTTTTAGAGAAGTTTTATTGTTGTTTAAGGGATTTTTGAGATTTTTCTTGTGGCTTTAGTATTGTTTTCCGGGTAATCCTGTTGGATAACGGCTGTGATATTGCCCCTCGTTTAATCTTTTTTTATGTTTAGACATCTGTAATGGTTTTTATAGATGTAGCTTTTATGGGTTTGTTTTTATGTAATACTAATTTTCTCGTTTCGTAGATAGGTTTATTTATATTAATTTTATATTTAATACATTTTATATATTTTGTACGTTATACATCTATAAATTTTACACTCTATAATTTGCTGTAAAAATAAAATTTTAGTAAAGCCATAGAATCAGTCTCTCTTTTAGAAACATTAGTCTATCTCATGGATTAAAGTTCCCAGTCTGTCGAATTTTTACAATTAGGTATTCGGAATATCATGGTTTTGGATTCTTGAATTGTTGAATAATGGAGCCTTTTAATAATCTAATGTTTCTGGGATTTAAATAGTTTTAAATGATTACTTTACTTTTATTTTCACAGAACTTTTACTGTGAAATTTTAACTGTATAAACTTTTTTATTAAATTAAAAACTGCCTTCCTAATACTTTCAATACAACTTTTTAACATATTTTTTCGAAAAAAAATCTTATTATTAACTGTGTATTTCCCATTTCGTTTATTTGATTTTTAAATTCCTGATTTTTAACTGATCTTTTTTTATATTTTAAGTACTTACTTGGAGATTCTAAAGAATATTTGTATTTTTCCTAATTAAAATAAACTATTTAAAGTATTTTTTTTATTTCTTATGATTAATCATTCTCTTTGTTTTAGATTATGCATATACAAGATACTTTTTCACATTTGATTTTTCCTTTGGCCTACTAGGAGCCTTATACCTAATTGGGTCAAATAAAAGAAACTCTAGAAAAATAGGTATATCCATTTTCTTCATTTATATGTGAGTGAACTATTTATGCCGATGTTTATCTGTAATGAAATTTATATAATTTCATCTAACTCTCAAGATTAAACCAAGCGTTATAAAAAAGATATTTAAGGATTTGTCTAGATGACTATAACTTCGGAGGGAAAAGTGCAATATCTCGTTGATACTTTGCGTCATTTTCCTTAAAAATTATGGATGTATAATGTTTTTATTGAAAGAGAAAAACGTAAATTGGATTTCTTTAGTTAGAGTTTGAATAAACGAGAAGAAAACATAAAAAAGGGTCTTTTAGTAAATTTCATTAGACCAAAATTATCTGAACTAACTTAAATACGAAAGATATTCACAAGTATAATTAACTTTATAACTTAATGTGTGGTTTAAAGTTATGAAAAAGAGTACAACGATCTTTTAAAAAACAGTACTTATTTTTCAAACTCTATTCCAAGTTTTTTTTTCTTAATATTTTTGAGTCCATGCTTTCTTGCTTTTATCTCATAAGTTCGGCAATTTCAACGTTTGATTTCATCCATTGTAATCATTTTTTTTTACTTTTCTTTTTTCCATCACTTTCTTTATTGTATCGAATACAGTGTCTTCTTTTTTTCCTCGCTGTGTTTTTGTTAGACCCTTCTGAGGAATTTGTTTTTTATCTCATCATGGCATGGTTGAGCTAACTTTGTTCTTTCTTCTTTTCTGCTAAGCTTCTGCTTTGAAGTGTTTAACAAAAACTGAAAGTTGATCGCCATGTTAGCGATATTGTAAAAGCGCTGATTTTTCTTCCTTTTCTTCTTTATTTCAACCACAAGATCAAAAGAATAATGGTTCGATGGTCATTCTAAAAATTTAGATGTCAGCCAACTTTCCGAGAATGTTTAGTAAAGCGAAGCATATTTTTTTGCTACAGTCTTAGAAGAAGAAAAAATATTTTAAGCATAGTTAAATTTAAATCGAGCATGTGTTTGACTATCAATTGTTTTAGAATATCAGTAAGTAGGCACTGAATTTTCTCTACAATCTCGCTTGTTCGAATCTCCAATCCAAATTAATAATTGTTTTCAGTTTTTTCAAGAATTGGTCAGTTTTCCAAGGTATTTTTCAATCAGTTTACAATTTCCTTCATCATTCAATTTAGAAGAAAATAAACTTTAAGTCTTTTATATTTAAATTGAGAATGTATTGTTCTACAGGTTTTTAAAGGCATTTAACATTTGTATTTTATATAGTTACAGGTTTTGAAAATATATATGAGTAACTTTAAAAGTAAAATTTATTGCAAATTCATGTTAAAAATATTGTTTTAAAATGACAAATATTATTAAAATCTTCCTAAATAAGTCGATTATATTTAATTATAAACTAAAATGAATCTTAAAACTTTTTAAAAGTTATGTTAGGGTGCATTTTTAACACTACTTAGATAACATATAGAAATGTCTTCTTCTTATATTAATTAGACATAACTATTTCAAATACTGATTATAATATAATGACATGTAAAATAATAGAATCGAAATAATGAGAGTTAAATACCAGTTTAACATTCAGTGCAGACTGATACTCATTGTAAAAGGCTCTAAATATGTTGAATTCACAGAATCTATTATAAAATTGTGGAAACATTTTAGGAAATGTGCATTTTGAAGATTTAATTAAAGATTAACAGCAATGATATTTGTAGCAATATCAATACGTTATGTATCATTTCGAAGGTCAACATCTATAATGTAGACACACTATCTATCATATCTATAATGTCACATTTTGAGCCAAATCCAGAAAAGTAACAATTGTCAATCGGTTTGTGATTTCAGAAACATATAAACTCGATAATTCAGAAACATAATGACTTAAATACATCAAATTTGATAGGGGATTCTGTGACTACAAGCTCAGTTCTGTGTCAAGCTCTTTTTTCAATCTGTCGTGTTTAAAATACAAATCAGGGATTATTCGCCAAACATTTCGCCAAGAGAGACAAAATTTATCCAATAAAAAGGCGAAATTCACACCGAAAATAAATATTTCGTAACTATTGTATGCCAATGCCATGTAAGGCATTCACTGACAGGACAAGATTATTAGATTGTGTGAGAAAGTTTTGGGGACACCTCTTCCACTTTCACTTTGTGGATTCCTTATGGTTGTGGTTTCATAAGGAATCAACTACCATTAGTTAGAGTTAATCCATGACTAGCGCAAATTTGCATGCTGAATAGAAAGCTATGAGAAAGTATTTTTAACTTATATTGTTGGAATTGGTTGGTACAACGATTTGCTTCGACCCCTATTAAGAATCATCATAACGGGCAAGTAAAGCTTCAGACGCAACTCAGAAACTCAGTGAAGCCTGATTTCATATTATTCAAAAATAAATAATTTTAGAATATGGATTAATTAAAATTATTTCATAGTTAAAGGAATATTCTAAATAAATGAAATTTTATTTCTGACAAGTTACCCGTATAGTAACACATAAGCTATAAAAGAAAAATGAATTGCCACTCTGCTGATTTAATATAGAACAAAAGCATTTTTTTTTTTACAAAAAGTAAACTCAGATCAATTTTCTACATGATTTGCAGGAAGGATGATCGGCGATGCATTCGCCAAGTCTCTGTACCCAGAATCCTTTGCATGTTAATCCGATTATGCAACTCAATTGAGACTGCAAAATTTCATTTGCAACTCCATCATCCTCTCCCCAAGAGAAAGTGAGGGAATATATCCCCCCCCCTTATAACATTTTGTAGATTCCGTTAGTTCTGGTAGCGCTGAGCAGTGCCGCTCCTGAAATCCAGGTTTCTATGGCAACAGCAATCCAATGATATGTACAGTGAGGCGCGAAACTAACAACGTATTGTAAGTGTGGGAGGCAGTTCCCAGCATTTTGTTGACTTTTACTCTTGGTAACATTATTAGACAGGGTTGCTCTCTTCGGAAATGAACTGAAAAGGAAACAAGTTGGATGTTTAACTTTTTTCATCCCCTTTTTTGTGGGGAGTCTACCAAAGCGAGATTTAAAGATGAAAAATATCTCGCCTGTTGCTCAGTTGGTGGATTCAGTTTACTTTTACTCAAGTCAGAGAATTTTATCAAAGTCTTTACTGTGAAATGAAACCTTCTGTGTTTTGATTTTTTTCCTTATGTGCTTCTTAGCAATGCTGCTATATTAAAGGAATGGTCCTTCACGTCCATGCTGTTTGTTTTTAAACATAAAACTTCTGATTTCAAACTTTAGTTTTTCAAAGAAGTAAACATATTGGAATGGTCTTTAGTTTTTATATTTTTTGAGAAGTGTAGAAGGGAGATATTTCAAAGTCCAGAATTCAATTTCTTCAAAAAAGGAAACGGGGTGCAAAGAAAGGGTGAAGGGATTTCATGTTGTAAAAATGGAGCTTAAATTCTAAACATTCTGTAAAACAAATTCTATCCCAATACCATTCAAAACCGTGTCTTAATTTTACAAAATGTTCTATTATATATAAAATAATGATAATATTTAGGAAATATTTTCTATTCATTCACTCAAATGTTTCGGCAAGTTTAATGGTAAGCTTTCATCCACGGCTCATGCCCTAAATCATAAAATAAACAAGCAATATAAAAAAATCAAGTCGATTCCTACTTAGGAGAATAATTTCTTTTTAGATACTTTTTTTAAAATAATTACAATTAATATAAATTATTTATTAAAACAATCTTGAATTTCTCAAGAATTGAACTCTCATTCTTCATAAAAAATATTTTATCAATGATTGAATTTTTGGACAAGATGCATATAAGGGGAAGGTGAACTAATAGTCAGAACGGGTTAAATGGTTGGCACACTTTTTAACTATTTCAATAAAATTCAACTGGAAGTTAATATAAAATGAAAAGTGCAAAGTTGAAAATATTTTAGAAAATGTGAAATGTCTTTTACTGAATTTCCTTAAGATTTCTAAAACTCGTCAGACATTCCCCTTGTATATTCGCGTAACAGGACAGCAGACGTATTAAGGTTTGTCCTATCGGCTCAGAATAGAAATTAAAAACATAAAAACTCTTCTTGTATTTTGTAGTTTATATTTGAAATTTGTTGGAATTACTTTTAAAGGTTTTATATTATAAAATTATGTTCTATGGCTAATAATGCTGTGGAAATACAGCTTCTGACAGTAATTTCTAAAACTTGCTTTCTTTCATGCATACAGTTCCTTAGATGGCATACTCAATTATAATCCTATGCCCACTCAACAGGATTGTCGATGATTAATATACTTTCAATAACAATCCCTCAATTTCATGTGATTTTTTTTGTAATTGCACTTTTTAAAAAAGTTCTACATTTTTTTGTAATAGTACATTTTTTGTACTTACAGGATTATACAAAATTAAATGCACAAAGTGATAAGAAAGGTATAACATAAAAATCAATACAGAGTAGAATAAACACTTTTAAGAAACGTCCATCCAATGAACGAAATGATCCGTTAAGATACAAAAATAATAGATGTTCATCTGACTATACTTTATACTTGGATAGTGTGCACACGCCCAGTTTCACAATACCGTCTTAGCATTTATGGTTATGCAAACTTCCTTTAGGCTAAGCATGGATTGGCGAAATACGCGGCATTTTATGGACGTTTCTCTCAGTAGCAAAGATTGTTGCAATGTGGGTGGTATATCATCAGCTTAGCACTCGTTACTTTTCTTGTTTGCTCTTTGTATGCAGCCGAAACTTTAAATGACTGGTATTGAAATCCAGCCACAGTGCTGGAGACCATTTTCCTCCAGCTTATTCTGTTATCATTGCTGGTCATACTTTTATATGAGACTTTGGCTCAGTTTTATGTTTCCCACGTCTCCTAAAAGTAACTTTGAATTTTCAGACCCTATCCCTTACATAGCAAGCCACACGTGCCAGAGATAAAAAGTAATATCTGTTAGGAATATTTCTAAACATTCTTACTTTGAGTCGGCGTATTAATAATATATTTGTATATTCCATCACTTTATTCTTATTCCAATTGTTTTCTTATATATGAACACACTGCAGGGAAGTATTTCTTTTCAATTTCTACTATTAGTTGACAATCTCCCCATATATATATATATATATATATATAT
>JAOUZG010050968.1:3882564-3924718 GCA_026289955.1 Argiope argentata | reverse complement strand
TGTGTGTGTGTGTGTGTGTGTGTGTGTGTGTGTGTGTGTGTGTGTGTTAACAGCATAGCTTGCACAAGAAACAAATGGTGATCAAAAATTCGCCAGTCTCTATCGCGATGCTAGAGCAAAAAAGAGAGAAATTTTCCCTTCAGCGATTTTATTACGAAAATTTGATAGGAATTTCTTATACACATGTCAACGCAGGAAAGGAATCTTATTTATGTTTAAAAGAATGTTAAGAGAATTAGGGGTTTTTATTTCAAAATCACTTGAGCGTATGAAAATGCTGATGTCATCAGTTTTTTATAACAAATGTTAAAAATAATCAAATAAAAGTGGAATTGAATCATAAAATAGGAAAACATTTTAGAGTGAAGTTAATAAGGACTAAATTAATATAAAAGTTAGGATTCCCTTTTCTTGAGAGTATTCCTTAAAAAATTGATTCATTTAACTCAAGCTAAGAAGGCATATTGATATTTGATCTAAATTTGTTCTATGATTGTCAGAATATAATAAATGGTATCATCCGTGCAGTTTGTCAAACGTACTTTTTAAATAATACAGCAAACTCCCTTGAAAATTCAATTCGTAATGAAATAATGTAATCTTACGCTTCAACATTCTTGAACTCAAATAAGAAACAGAAATCCTTCTCTAAAGCCAAGAAAGCGTTTGAGAATGCTTTTCTATTTCTAAAAGAACAAAGAGAATGGAGAAGATGGGTTTTATTGCATGAACAGATGTTCCTGAAACACAACACACTGGGAAAGACAGAAAAAGGAATGCGAAAAATCTGCAGCGTGTTGCGAGTCAAACGAAACGTAAAATAAAGTGAGAAGAAATATAACAAAGAATGAGTGAAAGCAAAGTCATTGCAAACGGTTTGAGTATTGGTTAAAGGTTATGATATATATCTTCATTTATTTGAAGAAAGAAAATCCATAAATCTCTCGACGGTATAAGGCTTATAACAAAAAATATAAGAAATTTAGCTTTCACTTTATGGCAAATAAGATTCTACATCTTTTGTATCATAATTAAGGAAAACTGAACAATTGGCATATTAAAATCAAAACTTTTTACATGAAATTTCCCCACTTGATTGATTTGCCAAAAGGTTACATGTGCATTAATAAATCATTTTTTAAAACTTTTAAATTAATATTAAGTCATACATAAATGTTATCATTCGATTAAAATATTATGGAGTTCATAAATAAAGCATCCAAATGAATCTTTTTTAAAGGAAAACAATAAAACATTCTCAAAACAGACTGTGGCAACTTGGTCCATAGACAGGAAAAGAAAACAGTTAAGTGATCAAGTATCCACGGATATATAAGCGTAGTAGCACTACAGATGGTACAAGTTATAGAATTGTCTTTTCAAAATTAACCAGCAAATCAGCAGATAATAATATTCATGTTCACGATGTAAGGCAAAACTGTAGAATTTTAATTAATTTTAACAGTTTATTTGACATTTGACTTTCTTGATAATCTCTATCATATCTCATGTAAAGTAATATAATTAAAAGTATTTTTTGCTCAGAAAGGCATTAGAGGATTTACTGATAATTATTTAATTATTATCTTTTAATAAATTATTCAGACTTTTCTCCTTTTATACTACTTTATCTTAGCTGCAGCTTAGAGAGTTTATTCAATTCCTACTATTAGTTCACACTCTCCCTATATATCTATATATATATAATCGTTAATAAAATAATTTTTGTTCGTCTACTTAAGTGCACATTGTTTTAAATTTGTAGTGGATAAAACTTGAGATAAAATAAGTTACTATCAAATATTAATTCATTAATTAAATTTAATTAATTTTCAATACTTTAGAGTTTTAGTAGTTTGTAATGAAATTTGAAATCAACAATCAGTAGCTCAATCGGGAAAATGCATCAATTTCTGCATTGTTCCTATGAAGGTAAAGAACGCTTTCAATTCTTGCGATAATCAATAATTTTTTATGTTATTTATATTAGTTGTAATTATTTAATAGAAAGTAACTAAAATGAAATTTTTATTTTTTGACCTAAGTGGGAATTGTCTTTCAAAATTAATTTTATATTACTTGATGTCCTTTTAAACTTGATACTACTTTCCTAAGTTTCAAATATATCTATATCTTTTAAAACCTAAACAGTTACTTTTTTAAATATATATATAGGAAAACATAAATTAATTTAAGACGCTTGGGGGGGGGAAATATACCATAGAATATTTCACAGTCCTTTAAATTCTATAAGTAATTAGCCTCGATATCTTTGTAATGAAATCTAGCTCCACTTGACAAATATATTTCAAAGAAATTTCATCCTAAAAGTCATAATAAAAAAATGTAGTTAACAAATTTCTTAAAAGTCAAAGTTAAATAAAATTTTTGTCATTATAAATATGTTATTTCGAACTAAAAGTACGTAAATATTGTGCATATTAAATAAAATTAAATCAAATTGATTAAAGCTGCAAGTTAGTGTCAGTTTTCTGCAAAATTTGAAAACACAAATCATTTCATTCTTCAGTGATTTATAGAGGACCTTTGAAGTGGCTCGCGACAGAATTTTCACTGATTATAATTCACGAATAGTTTTTATACTAAAAATATCTGGAAATGCTGGGCTTATTTTACCTTTAATTTCGATGTCTTTTGACATGTGCATATGGCAGCTCATTTGAAAGATTCAGTCAAATTTATTCTTTTTCTCTTTTTCTTTCTTTAATATCCGCATAATTAAGTCCTTATGAAATTAGAAACAAATTATATCTTAGAATAAAATAAATTGACCTTCATCTTCCAACTTCCATCTAGGGGATAGGAAAATATTTTTTCCTATCTGCTGTTATTAAAGAACTTGTTCATTGTAATATTACTTCTTTCATTTTGAGATTATTTCTTTTTAAATGCATGCAGTGGAAAGAGAGGAACAACAATTTTAGCTAGTTTGTTTTGCTGCATTAGTCTTTCTATCGCTGTGTAATATCTTCTACAGAAAACGTAGCTTAATTCACTTCGTATCTGTTTTGAATTTAAACGAACTCTGAATATTATTTCTCAATGAATTTCTAACTAATAAACATACATTTATTGAAGATGGTGATTCAACTAAATCTACTATTATTCCCCTTGGTAAGCATTTTTTCGCCCCTGTTTAGTCGAAAATTGTTCATAAATATCTTGAAATTTGTAAAATTAATAATAACTTATTTTACCTTAATTAAAATTGAAAAATATACAAAATTATGTTTCCAAAACTAGATTTAGAAGGGTTTTTTTTTCTTTTTAGTTTCGTTCGTTTCAACTTCAATCTCTGAATGCAGCATGTAAACCTTATGTTTCAGTATTGTAGAAATTCAGTAGACTCCTGCAATCCTACATACATTCTAAGAATTTCTACAATTCTACATAGATTTTAGAGTTAGTATTAACTACAGTAAATTTTTAAGCCTTTAATTTTCATAGAAAAAAAATATTGTTTGATGCAAAAATTGATCTACAAATTTTTTTAATTTATTGAATAATTTTTTAAAACTTTTAAATTGTTTAAAATAGCTCAATTTTAGAAGTATTTAGAGGGTTTTTTTTGTAATAACTTAAGTATTGAACAAAGGTTTCAAAGTTAGAATTCCCTACAGTAAATCTTTAAGCCTTTCCTGCAAGGTATAATCAACAAAATATAAACGGTTTTGTAGCTACATTTTCAGATTTAATGCTTTAATACAAATATTGATTTTGATAAATATTTTGAAAGCAATTTTAATCATCAAAAAACGATTAAAATACATTATCTCTAACTTTTCATGCAATAATTAGAGTTACAATCCTTTATCTTAAAAACCAATAATATTTCTTAAAAACATCTTTGCAAATAACTTTTTTAAATCATTAGTTGAATCTCTATTTATTTAACTAATTTTTTTTAGAAAATTAGAAGTAATACTTTCATTTCAATATTAAGAGATTTTTTTCATTTATTGATTTTTTTTCTATCCTTTATTGATCGAAAAGAGAGGAAAAGGAAAAATTGTAAATATCATACAGACTTTATAAAAATTAGTTCTATTGAATAAAAATTTCCTCAAATGAAATTTTTATTCAATATTCCGTTATTTTAAAATAAATTCCGATTTATTCCGTTATTTTAAAATAAAATTAAACATCCGTTTATCAAAATACTTCATAATTCCCCAACGAAAAAAAAAATAATTCTTCATTTTTAATGTTTACTCCATTTCCTTAATTTGAACGTTCATTACTATCTAGAATTTCGCCATAAGCAATCAAAAGTCTCCATTTTCGTTTTTAACAACCGATTTCTTGAAGGTCGACAAAAGTACAACTTCGAAAAGGAAGAAGACGTTGCAAGGAGATACCAGAAAGTCACTTGATACTGGTTCGTTAAAGACCCTCTCTGTGGCTTTCTTAAAGGCTCTTTAATAGCTGGCAGGCAAGAAGAAGAGATAAACGCTCAACTGAAGTGCCGTCTTCAGAGAGGCACTAAGAAGGCCTCGGATCTCTTTTCTTTGCCATCTTTCCTTTGACAGCCGAGTAGGTTCAGCGTTAGAAACTCACTTCTGAAATTAATTGAGCTAATACAAATGGTTAGATTCTTTCTAGATCTCATATTATGGTGTACGTTGTTAGCTTCTTTAGTAACCTTTAAGATAATTTTTTACTAATAATTCTTAGAAACTGATTTAATCAATAAAAACAAGCGTTTGAAGAACCGTGATTTTTCTTTAACCCTTAGTAGCCCCATTTACGAAAGTGATTTATTTTTAATATTACCGTGTTTGCTTGAGGGTCTAGATGAAAGGAAAAATAGCTAAAAAAATCACAATATTTATTTTACATATTTATTTAGAAAAAAAAACAGGTATCAATTTTGATACTTCAGGCATTAACGCCATAAAGAAATCAGATATACCTATGCATGAAATAATGCGAAACATTGATTGTTTTTATTATCGTATTATTGTTTTTATTATTTTATTTAAAAAGAAAATATATCAAATTTGTATTCAACAAAACTTTTAGTAAAATGTGTTTACTTGTTTACTTTGCCGCGCGAGTAACATGTCATAGATAAAATAAAACAATAATGACATTTGATTTTTTTTTCAATTTCGTTGGAAAGAATATTATACAACAGTAAAATACGTACAGCCAACCTATAAAAAAACTAATAGTAATGTGAACATTCGGTTTAAAAGATTGGTATCAAAATTGAAACTCTAGGTTATTAAGGGTTAATTTTGCGCATATGAAGCAATAAAATATTTAATAAATATACCTTCCTGTTTAGTAAAATTATCACTAAAATCATACGTATGTTTATGAAATAAAAAAAATAGTTGCCTTTAAAATCAAATAAATTTTAATTCCTTTGTCAAGAAACTAATAAAATTCCATGTAGTAATAAGCATGCGAATTAGGCAAATATGTATTAATATAAAAACATCTTTAAGGATACAATAAATAATTACTCCGAAACATAGTCAATTAAATTTAGTTCGTGTAGGAGCCATACAGTTTTTTTAATGGTTAGGTCATAGTGAATACGCGTGCTGAGGTCAGTTTCCAAATGACTATCATCTGTCCATTCACCAACTCCTTCCGCAGGAAATATGCCCCATCTGTAGTGATGACTTTCACCCCCATTGTTCCATCCGCAAAGACGCCAATGACCCACATAAAGAGACCCTCCCTAATTTAAGGCACACATTTCCATTTCGAGCATTATTATTACTATTTAAACAAAAGTAAGCATTTATGGAATATATAAAAATGTAAAACATTTTGGATGAAAGTAGAAATTTAAAACTTGAAGAGCTGATAGTAAATGTGATACAGATATTAATAAAAGAAAAGAAATCTGGTAATTGCCAATAATTAAAGAGACTAGATACCATTTTTTGGCGACTGCTTTCGGAAATACGTTCTATTTTTTAAAAATGTTTTACGATTGAGGTCACTTGTTTTTAGTTTCCCAAGATGCAAGACCTTTAATAAGCAAACATTATCTAAAATTCTATTTTCAAAGGCCTTTTATTTGTCACCTGTATGCGAAACTTGATTTTTTTTCTTTCATTCAATCTCATATTTATCCTTTTTTTTTGTCGCTGCATTCTACTGTCATTTAGGTTGTTACTCTTGTTGTTGAAAACTTAATTTAATTTTATCATTACTATTTTGTCTTTGGAATTTCTTCTCACGTATGTCAATTGTGTTCAAGTGAACAAATTATTTCTTTAAATGATAATTTTTAGATCACTCTGAATCATTTTTTTCTTTATTCGTCCCTAGTTTATATTTTGAAATATTTCCAATTTGTGAAGAATTCTGCATTTAGAATCATTTCTGCTTAAGAAATTCTGCATATTGTCGCTAATACTTCAAATGTATACCAAAAACCATATACAACAAAACATACAAAATTTTCACAAAAGAAGAGAATATAGAATTTTGTGACAAGATAAACAATCATACAAAACAATTCTCAAACAGATGTAGCAACACAAAAGACTTACAGATGAAAATACTAAAATGATTCGCAAATATGTTTCATGGTATAAATAACAATCTACTCTTATATCTTGTAATATAAGTATTTATCAGATATTTACGTAATATGAGGATAATACAGAGATTGGATTTAGAATAAAAATAAAAGACAAAACTTCCCTATTTTTTAGAGTCATAAAATTAAATCATGTCATTAGGTATGATGTTATAATTTTTTTTGAAAATGTGTCTTTTTTTCTTATAATTGTTTATAAGAAGTATATATACATTATTCTGTATGCTTATAAATATATATTATTTAAAATTAAATAAATTATCCTTACCACCACTTAAAATCACCAGAAAAGCTATAATTGATAAGTACAGAATAAATTTTGTTAGAAATGGATACAGGAATAAAATAAAATGTTATAAAAAGATTACATTGAAATTCTTAATTAAGTCCGGAATCCTTTAACTTTGCATTCATAAATGATTTCATTTAAAGATAAATATTACATTAGATAATAAACTTCAAGATAAATTAAACTTATTTTTTCATTTCGTCCTTAGTTCAAAAGAGAAAAGAGAAATAATAATACAATATAATTGCAAAATAAAGCATATAGTGACAAATAAAAAATAAAATATATAAAGGCAATATAAAACTTATTTATTGTTAACATCAAAAAGTTGTTAGAAAATAAATAAGGAACATCTAAATATAGAAATCAAAAGGAAAATGTAACTTAAAGAGTGTTTATTCTGTTGAAAATTCAATAATAAGAACTTTACAAAACAAAATCACGAAAGTTTGAAAGAAGATACATCTAAATTTTCAGCAAATATTTGCTTTCAAAAAAATGTTTATCTTCTAAAGAGATGTACTCTTTCAGATCCACGTAACTGTGACCATTAAAAAAATTTCCTAGTTTTAAATGCAATTTTTCATTAGATTATATAAAGTTGAAGGAATTTCTTAATGGAAAGTCAGAAAGAAATGAACCTCTAGAAAGATGATATCCAACATATAAAATAAAGAGTTCTATTTGGTAAAAGAATTTAAATAATCACCAACCTTTATTTTCTATTAGATAAAGAAAAGTTACGTAAAAATCCAAATAATTAATGATTCGATTTATATTTTGTATTGAATTTATATGTAGGGAAAATAAACTATTAAAGAGAAGATTTATATATATATATTATATAAAGTTTCATGCTTTCATTTATTAGTTTTATTCACAATCACAAATATATATATTTTTTCTTTAATCAAAAAGGTTGTTAAAAAAGTTAATCAAAGGTTTGGGTTGAAAATGTAAAAAGGATGAAGTGCGATATGATAAAAATTAAGCTTAAAGAGATGTATGAAGACAAGAGAAGGATCCTGATCTAATTATCAAGTAATGAACAGAATCTATTAACTTTTATTATTTTATTGAATTTAACATTAATTGTTAACATCAAGAGAATGATCGAAAATTCTGACATTTTGACTTTAATAAAGAAAAAATTTAAAATTTTTAAGCCAACTATTTTGGGTGCAATCTGAAATTAACGATAGAAAAATCAGCGTATTTTTGTACTCAGGAAGTCTTTATTTTGGGTAAATAAAAGATAAATTTCCGTTTTCACCTTACTTTTGACTCCTCCACTGACAAAAAGAAATATACTATAAGTGTTGTTCCTCTTCAGCAAACATTTTTGAGTTTCTCATGCTGGAAGTTTCTGATTTACCAATTTAACTGAAAATTTTTACTAATACATTAAGTGATCAGAAGTATTCGGATACTTTCTTATTTACACATTTGAGCCTTGAACTACTATCAAGTAAAGGATATTTTAAATTGACATTTTATTAGTATTATAGGTACTAATAATCTAGTACATCGCCTAGTTTTGACTGGGTATATCGGTAATAGAATTATAAATATTTCAGGTTGCGTTTATTGTTTTGGGCAGAACCCCTGGTTCCTGTAAAAGAAATACAGAAGACAGCAACCCGTCTAGATAATTTGGACAATTCCATGCTTCCTTCATTACGACAACAATTCGGGAAGAATCCATTCTTTCTTCAACGTGATAGCATTCTTTCCGAAAAGGCTGTTTTGCTGACGTGGATGTTGAGGAATTGGACTGGGTGTTCAGAATCCGGAGCCCAATACCACAAAATAATGCATAATGTCTTGAAACGTTCAATTCTGATCAGACTACAACGCTCCAGTTCTCTATAATTGTTTAACAATTTAACAGCTCTCTTTTAAGGGAATTACTTACGATTTCTGCCAAAATATTCAAAAAAAGTATTGAAGAGTATTTTATAATATCGTAATTATTATATCATCTAATTTAATGAAATTTAAATTATGCGATAAATTTATAAGATGGCTGTCATACTTAGATTGTTACTAAATTTCATGAAATTCAATATAGTTATTCAAAGTTCTATGTTAAAAATTTAAATTACTGGAAAATTCCTGTCAAATAGTTTTTCTTTGAAAACAACTGAAAGATTACTAACTACAAAACTGTTTTCTTTTTGAATCATCAGAAAAATTATTTAGGATTTCTGTATAAGCTACCAATATATCTGGATTGCGAAAACTGAACGAAACACTATACTATGCTTCTCACAAACATAGTTAAAAAGTAACCCAAACATTAATATTTTTTGGAATATTCAAAGAATTTAATTCAAATTCTAAAGATTCCTCATTATTAAGGTAGTCCATAAGTTTTATGTAATTTGATTGAAAACTTTGAGTATTAGAAGCAAAACTCAATATAATAATTTGGCTTCTTTTTAATAAATTTTCTGTATTTAAGAAAGATATTTTTACGAAAATGCATGCCGGATTCTATTCCTGCAAACAAAACCCTTTATGTAAATAAAAAACTATTATCAGCTCTTTAGAAAGCAGAGTGAATCCAAATAGTTTTCTTCATCCTAATTCGATTCTACAATATGCTCCATTGACCAAGTCTATGTTCAGAATGAAATTTAATCCTTTTCTTTACGTGATCGAAATTCAAGGAGAGTTCGTTTATTTATTCCAAAGAAAGTTCAAAATAATATTTAAATTTGAAACTATTTAGTCTACTTTTGCGCACATTTAATGATGTATTCCTGTTATTACTTTTTCTAATGGCACTTGCTGACGCAGGCAGTGATTGTAAGCCGAAGGCGCTTCTCTTGTTTCAAGTAACGCCACCTAGAGCCAATAATATACCATACGTCTTCGCTTAGATTATACTTACATTCGCTTGCACAAACCACTTTTACCAGGGGTCACATCCATACATCTCACAGCTAGAACCGTTCCCGAATTTGAACTCGAACAAGGGACGCCTAGATCAAGGAAAAGACGTACTAACCCTGATCTAAGACGTGGGTTTAATGATGTATTAATGTATTTAATGTCAACACTTAAAATATTTTTAAAAATAATTATTAATCATTGAAAATATTTGTTGTAAATTCTCGTTAGTAAATTAGTCCTATTTTCTCAATAAATATATAGTAATATGCTATTATGTTAAGGTTTATTGATGAATCTAAAATGTCACACAATTATGTGCAAAAATTTTCTGGATAAAAATGTTATGGAATGTTACTCAAAACCACCACTCCTGTCTAATAAACACTCTTCGGAATATGCAAACAGGCACGTAAGGGCGAAAAATAAATTTCATTACTTTTCCCACATAAGAATAAATAATTCATTCTTTTACTTTCTTCCAATACCATTTCAAAGCTGCGCAACTCTCGAAGCAACTCATAAAAGAAATTCCCTCCTGTTGATTTATTTTCGACCTTCCACTCCATTTTCTACGCTGTTTTAGATTTTGCTTTCTTTCTGAAAAGTTAATAATCGTAAGTCTGGTGAATAAAGCAGCAGGGCGAATATCAACTCTGAGGTGATAGTCTGGGACGAATCAAAATGGTGGAGGCGATTCCCGAGTTTTCTGTCATCGAAGATTAACGACCCGAGTTTTTGGCTAAAGAATCCAAATTGAGGAAACGAAATTTCCTGGACGACCTTTCGCTACCATAATCTTGTCATCCGCCGTTCCAGTTTGATAAAATAACAAATGTTTCCCTCCCATCTCGATGTTACGTGAGCTGCTGAAAACTATAAATAATATATACTACTCTAGAAACTCAGACGTGATTCACTTCGAGGCCTAATCGAAAATAAAACCGAATCTCACGTATCTCAGAAGCATTTTAATGTGCATTCGAAGGGAGATAACAGATTCGGTTCCCTTATTAGGTCTAAATTATGATTTCGATTATAATGTTTTGCTTATATTACTCTTATCTTACTCGGAATATTTTATTACACCTTTAGCTGCAAAAACTTGGCAATTTTAATCTATTTTTATTTAAATGTATCTACCTGGTGTATTTTTAATTACTAATTGCCTATCACTGGTAAAAATTAGACTCTTATTTTAAATCGCTTTTAAAGGCAAAAAGTCATTTCGACTTTATTTGTATTAATTTTTTAGTTAAAGAAATTTATTCTAATTTAATATGTTTCCCCAAAAAGAACATTATAGATAATAATTAAATATACTCTATACATCAACACCTGATCATAGGTAGTATGATCAAGTTTTAATGATCGTAAAAATATGTAAATTCATTAAAAGTAGACGGTTTTTATCTATGAAAAAATCTAGCTATGATAAAGGACTAACTGAATATGCTATTGATCTGAAAAGATCCCATTAAACTATAATTTTACTAAGAGAATAATGTTAGTAAAGAGAATGTCGTTAAAGCTCTAAGAATTTACTTTAAGGGAATATACAACTTCTAATGCTTCTACTTTTTTAAAAGGTATATTTTAATGCTGTACAATCTCAATATCATTCAACGCATTCGGAGGATGAATATATTTTTTTTTGCTCCCTAGTGCTTTTAATTGAACTCAAATGGCTACAAAATATGTATGCAGAACGCTCTGTATGCCTACTATGAGCATCATATCTGATCATGGTCCGATTTTTTTTTGTAATAAATAACAAAAGTAGTCATAGAATTATTCATTTAAAAAAAGTATAAACTCATTAAAACCTGATCATAAAGTAAACGATTTTTATTCCATTAAAAGTATAGCTATGGTGAAAGGCTATTTGAATATTCTATTAATCTAAAAAGATTCCATGAAACTATCATTTTGCTAAGAGAATGTCGTTAAAGCTCTAAGAATTTATTTTAAGGGAATATACAGCTTCTAATGCTTCTTTTTTTAAATACATGTTTTAAGGCTGTACATTATCAATATCATTCAACACATTCCGAGTATAAATATTTTTTTCGCTCCCTATTGCTTTTAATGGAATTTCAAATGGTTACAAAACATGTATTCATAATTATATGCATACTTGTACATACAGTGTAAGCATACAGAACTGTATGCCTATATTGAGCGCAATAATTTATTACGATCCAATTTTTCTCAGTGCTTGTTATAAATACGTTGCGAAGGAAGTTAGAAAAATTTTTCATTTTAAAAAAGTATCCAGTAAAAATGATTATATTCTGTTTTTCTACTGCGCCTGTAATTAATTATTAAGAAGTATTTCATTATAATGCAAGGCTGGTATTTTATATGACTAAAATATCATATAACCTGATAAAAGGTACCCTTAGAAAGAAAAAATATTGAGATGAAAATATTTTAAAACATGACTAAAATATGCAGTTGATGCAAAAGACTAGATACATCCAACTTCATTTCCAAAACACGCAAAGAAAAGTTGGCCTTTAAGTTTCGCCTTCTACCAACTTCTTTTACACACGAAACAGAAACGGCATTTTTTATTAGGAGTACAGGAATCTAGTATTCAAATTCCCTGCATAGGAATGGTTGATGTTTCTAAAACGCATATGTATATATTTTATTTGGCGATATTATGTTTACAATTCCTCATTTGCATTCTTTTACTTTGGCTAAACGGCAGTTCACCTTATTTTTCTTTTTTTCAAATTCTAAAGCATGATATCTTCCATATTTATGGAAATGTATTTAACTTAAAAGAATTCGTAACATCAAAATGAAATGCGAAAATAAAGTTATCTTAGTAAAATTTTTAGTATTTAAAGGCAAAATTAATTTAGATTTCACAAATTCTCATTATTTGAAGACTAATATTCTGAAGAATAATAGAAGAAGAAAATGACTATTTTACTTAGAGCATTCATATCTTAAATAAACATAATAATATTCAGCTTTGAATAAATATGTTAAATTCAGCAAAACGACGAAATTGCTTAGAAATAAATATGTTAATATTCAGCAAAACGACGATACTGCTATGCAATATGTTAATGTACAGCAAAGATTGCAAATCATGCCAAAGAAGTACCAAAGTCTTACTTGTAATACTCTGAAATAATTGCAATTATCTTCATACTTTATTACAATTCCGATACAACATTTCCTTAAGCGTTCCAATTTGTAGAAAACAAAGAAACAATATTAAAACCCAAAGAACAAAAATCATGTAGACAAAGAATTAAAGAATACCTTATAGAACATGCATCATGCCCTTACGCATGCGATAATTACAGCAATATATATATATATATATATATATATATATATATATATATATATATATATATATATATATATATTTTGAAAAATATTATCTATGTTATACAATTTGTAAAGATGCATTAATCCATCATAATCCTACTCTAATTAGAAATGTATTTTACGAATGGTAATTTTATTTAAATTGGCAAAGATAATTAAATCCGCTTAACTTAAAACTGTAATCTAAAAAAATGCAAAAGCTCATTCGTTTTAAATTACTTAACATCAAAATTTTAATTTAAGGATTATACTTATATACTAGCTTAGATTAATTGGGGGCATGTTAAAAGATGAACACAAAACGATATCACTTTTCCTTCTATGGTAATTGCAAAGAAATATCACTTTATGTTTGTCTCTTTTAGAATTTAAAGTTAAATCGCATAATAAAAATAGTTTGCTCAGCATAAAACCCGTAAGCAAACACATATTTCATATTCTTTTATTTAGAGTTAGCAAAGATGCCCAAGCTGAACGTAACATAACTTCCATGCATTCATTCACATTATCATTCTTGTGTTTACTTGCAAGATTATTCAATAAACGATGAGTTTAAACATTTCTTTTTACACTCTCATTACATTCGGATAAAAATTTTGACGAAGTTCCACATTTTATTTTACGCATGCATCAAAATTTAGCAGAAACATTAAAAATAAATTTATTAAAACTGAATTAAGAGTTTTCTGATGGTGTGGCTTTTTTTTGAAACAATTAAATAAATTTTTAAATTCATTCATGCAAGTCCCACTAATGGCAAACTCAGATTCTCACCCGTGAAGCCACAAAAAGCTACCCCACCACATTTAGAAAAACCTGAATAACCATCAACGGCCCCTGATACAACCCCTTAGTAGGAGGTACTTTCAATAATCTGAGTGGTACCCCTGCTCCATTTTTATACCCACTAAGCTGGCAAGATCAAGTCATATTGCCAGAAACCTCACATCCCCATTTCTGTGGTGAATCCTGGAGAGGGGAGAAGCCCATCAGAGTATGACCTCTAAAAACCATTGTTTTATCGTTGTTTTTTTTAAAAAAAAATTGGGATAAAAAATACCAATATTTTTACATCACCTACTAAATTAATGTTCTGACTTAAATTCTTTTGGAAAATTGAAACTTTGAAAAAGTTATTTGTAATAAGAAAACAAAATGTCAGAAAGATCTGATTCAGATCTTTTAGCTTTTGAGTCCACTAAATATTAAAACATATAACTATCAGAAACGTTCTCACTTATCGATTTAGGCTATACATTTGGAAAATTGAGTGAAATAAGCTAAGAAACCCATTTTTCTTATATTTCAGATACATTTTTTTTATTTTAAACCATCTCAAAACCAAAATGTCCTCGAGTCTAGAGGTAAACTTTTTGCAAATTTCCCTGAATTAGAAACGTTTGGAATTTTATTGTGATATTTTCATCTCTGGACTTCTTATCACTTTTTCCATGCTGTTTCTGCAGTCGTCTCGGAGGATCGCAGGCTTTCGTAATCTCCCATTCTGTGTAAGCCGCACTCGAAGATGATTTATTTGCCCAGCTAGTTGAAAGGAACGGTTACCTGGCTAGATAAGACGCTACAGTAAAAATACGGCGTCCTCGGGATTTCATGTTTTTCCACCTCTGCAATTTTCAACGCCTTCGAATCTCATTTCCTTTTTTTTTATTTTGAAGAGAAAAATGTCGAGTTTGGTTTCTGAGCGGTAAATATTTTATTTTGAAGCTAATGGAACACAAATTAAAGCTTCACTTTCATTTATGTAGCTGTGGGTAGAATAATATTTCTTTAATAAAACCCTAACCGGGGAGAAAGTTCCGCAAGTAGAATGCTTATGGTTGGTGACTACTTTAAAAAAAATCGATTATTTGAGAAAATATCAAATATTTTTTATTCTATATTCTGAATTTCTGAATTTCAATATTCTAAATTTCTTCTTTCTGCTTTTTATATTACTATGATAGGTTTCAACATAAAAGCTAATATAAGAATAAAGTCTTAGTGAAAAAAATCTTTGATCAATATTTAATTTTAAAAATGTCAAACAGATATTTGTCAAATTTTATATAAATAAAAAAAGCATTGTTTGATTCAATGCTTTTTTAAAAAGTTTGTTGAATAATTTTTAGCATTTTTTTGTTTAAAATAGCCCAATTTCAGAAGCATTCAGAAAATTATTTTTCAAATAGCTTTAGTGCTAAATAAAGAAAAGTGAAAATGATTCTTTTTAAAAGAAATATCCCCCCGGGGGGCACCTCGAAATGAGGATTAGATGCTTCCGACATGTCGATTGAATCTCGCCACCCTGGAGGGAACCTAAATAGTCGAAATATCTGGCTCCTCCCACCGATGGCGAGACGTAATTCCTACGGGAAGGGTTGTACCGTGGCCAGTGATGGTCTTTAGGACTCAACCACAGTTCCTGCCAGTGTTACTGTCATTGCAGTCCGGTCTCTATATGCAATAATACAATAACTCGGAAATAAGTATATTATAGATGTATACTGAAGGAAGGGGCGGGATGGCCCTGATTGGTAGAGCTTTGATCTCGTAATCCTTAGGTTCAAAGGTTCGAAACGTACAGGCCAAAAGATTCCCCGACTGTATGGCGACTGGCGCTTGTTAAATCTGTTCGTGGTCGCAAAGACCTCCATATAGAGAGTATTATCACTGAGGGTACTGGGTCAGAGGTGATGGTTCTCTGTTCCAGGTCGAAATTATGATCTGAGATGTATGAATGAATTTTCATGAATGGAGTCCAGCCCCTAAAAAGGGCTGTGACGTGTGTGTAGCTAAGTCGTACTCTTGTTCCTAGATGGAGCTACTTGTAAAACAAAGAGACGCATTTCTTAGGCTTAAAATTTGCTGATCGTATCTGCGGAGGCTTGCCCACAGCAAGTGCCATTAGTCACAACATACATACTAAAGGAATAATACAGATATTGATAATGTCATGGCAACTAGAATAAGGATTCTAAGTTGCATAAGACAATTAAGTTCAAAAACAGTTTAAAAGAATATTTTAATTACTTCAAAAATTTATATTGAAAAGTTTGGTTTAAGGATTTTATTTATTATTATTATTATTATTATTATTATTATTGCAAAAGCATTTTAAAAATGTTTTGAAAATTTCAAAAGTCACGTTAAATCATCAAATATTTAAACAAAATATAATATATCTTAATTTCAAATCTTATATTAGGTAATTAAAAACATATAATCTGTGAAATAATATTATATAATATTATTTGAAATTGCTATTTTTAAAACACTATTTTTTGGAAATTTTTGAATTACTTTATAATGACAAAAAAATAAACTTGAGAAATATTAATAAATGCTAGAAAAAATTTGTTTTCTCGTGATAAATATTTTAAAGAGAAGCGAAAAAGGACATTCATGAAGAAATATTTTGTTTACTGTTACTGTGATTCAAACAAGTGATTACCTCGTTACAAAGAATTATTCACTCTCAAGAGATTGTATGTATTAAAGAAGCCCATTAAGAAAGTAATGAATACCAAATTTAATCATTAGTCTTGCAAAAATATTTTTCAAATTCCAGCAGATAAAGAATTAATTCTTAATTTTGATTTAATTTCCCCATTTACTCAAGTAAACATTTGATTTTTCATGGATTAAAAACAAGTTTTAAAGAATTGTTGTTATTGAAATTCAATTATTAATTGGTTCTTTTGAATTTTATGACAGAAAATACATATATTCTTCAAAATATTTTATTAATATTTATTATTTTTATTTTATCACACAAATTTTATTACAATTAAGCAGGAAATTGGTGAATTTCAATAAAATGTTGTAGTACTAAAAAAAAGCACACAGATGAAAAAAAATAATGTAACGAATCAGTAAATCCATATAATTTCCTTGATGAATATCGGTTTTTGTTGACTATTACTAACTTACTGGTCATATTTTTATTTGAAGATAATTAAAAACAATTGATATTGTAAGCGGCAAAAAAGTATATAATTCCTTAAAATTAATGTTATTTATTTTATCACTTATTTTCGGTACAATCAAGTAGAAAATTGGCAAATTTCAATAAAATAGTGCAGTTGTACCAGAAAAAGCGTAGAGATGACAAAGAAATAAATAAAGCTAAGTAATCAGCAAATCCATATAATTGCCTCAATGAGTATCCGTTTATGTTGGACATAAATTACTTATAAGTCATATAAGCTATTTGAAGAAATTTAAAAACTATGTGTAGCAATTGTATTACTCTTATCTTCTCTTTTGGACAATAGATGGCAATGCCTGATTAAATACGTTTCCCATAGTGCATAGCGATTGTAATTAGAATAAGATAATATGCTGCTCTGTTGCGCGAGTGAAAATCTTGCCTTATGTTTGTGTTTTTTTGTGTGTGAAATGCGATTATTTCAGTCATGTTCTCAAAAACATAAGTCTTGTTCCTTCCATTGCACGGATTATAATAATCTACATTACACCATATTGGCGCCCAATGAAAAAGAGTTTCTGATA
Source organism: Argiope argentata (assembly GCA_026289955.1). Lineage (NCBI taxonomy): Eukaryota > Metazoa > Arthropoda > Arachnida > Araneae > Araneidae > Argiope > Argiope argentata. The sequence goes on along the minus strand of JAOUZG010050968.1, from coordinate 3,907,082 downwards.
AAACGAAATTAAAATCGTTTCTTGAAAACTCAATAAAACGGTGCAGTTTTACCAGAAAATACGCACAAATATCAAAGAAATAAACGAATCTAACCTATCAACAAGTTCATAGACTGTCTCAATGAGTATTCGTTTCTGTTCACCATCACTAACTTACTAGTCATATTGCTGTTTAAAGAAAATTAAAAATAAATGTAAAACGATTGAAAAATTATGTGTAGCTCATTAAAATAAATTTTATTTATTTTATCAGATATTTTCAGTACAATCAAGCAGAAAATTGGTGAATTTTAATAAAATAGTGCTTTTGTACTAGCGAATAATACACAAAGAAACAAATGAATCAAACTAATCAGCAAATATTAAATCCATATAACTGATTCAAAGGTTATTCGATTCTGTTGACCCTCACTAATTTTTCTTGTTGTATTGTTATTTGAAGAAAATTAAAAACTAGTCATACATACATTGCAAGTGACTCAAAAAAGTGAATAATTCATTAAAATTATTATTTTTTCATTAAAATCAAGCAGAAAAATTGTGAATTTCAATGAAATAAAGCTTTTTGCTGCAGAAAAATGCTCAAATTTCAAAGAAATAAAGTAATCTAACTAATCAGCAAATAGAAAATCCATATAATTGCCTCAAAAACTATTCGCTTCTGTTGGCACTCACTAACTTACTTGTATTGCTATTTGCCGAAAATTAAAAATTTGTCGAAAGTTAGTCATACATATATTGCAAGAAAATCAAAAAAATATGGGTAATTCATTAAATTTTTTTTTATTTTATTACATATTTTCAGTACAATCAAACAGAAAATTGGGGAATTTCAATAAAATAAAGCTTTTGTACTATAAAACACACACAAACATCAAAGAAATAAATGAATCTAAGTAATCAGAAAATCCATATAATCATCTTAATGAGTATCAAATTTTGTTGAAGCCAATAACTTACTAGATGAAGAAAATTAGACAACATATATTGCATATGCCCCATGAAAATGCGCGTAATTTATAAAAATGAATTTTATTGTGCTTCCAAAATTGATTCCCGAGGAAGAATAAAATTTTTAGTATAAAATATTTCCACCCAAATGGCAAAAAACTGTGAATTCACGCTTCCTTCTCTCATAGCTCAACTTTGAACCTCTAAAAACCGGATGAAGAGAGAAGAATATTCAGTGTCGTCGGAAAAGGACCTTGCGAAAAGGATGAAAAATAGACTGGCATTAGGCTCTGATACCTTTTAAATCCTTTTTCCAGAAAGTTCTGCAGCGCTGGGTGAAATTGGGATGAGTCACCAATCTGCTCTACTGGAGTTCTTTAAATCAAATTAACGGATAGCGACCGCGCATAAATCTGCAGAATAAATCAAGGAAACAATGGACTGGGGCTGTGTGTAGACTCGGCGATGTGAAAACTAAGACAAATTCATTTTACAGATGGATTTTTTTCTTTCTTTCTTTTTTCACTTCATCGTAGATAAAAGAGGAAACGTTTACTCAAATCCTCTGAGTCAGAAATAGGGTAGAATAAATTAGCAAACGATCTGATGGTAAATAATTAAAGGGAAAAGTAGAAACGAAAATGTTGGAACGTCAAATATTTGAAGTAAAATAAGAATCACTGTAGGAAAATATATAATCACTCTCCCTGACTAAAAATATTTCAGAGCATTCTATTAAGACTGCATATATCACATTTATATAATAGTTTGTTTTTCTTAAAAAATTCGCTTTCATGCCATGTAATTTATTGGTATTTTAATAATAAAATTGTTACACATACATTTTGATTAAATTATTATATCTACTTATTTAAGTAGTGTTTATGGAAAAGTTTCTTCCCCCTCTCCCTCTTTCTCTCTTTCTTTCTTTATTTTATTTTCTCTGATTTGTATTGAACAAAATTGGATCTGCCTCCAGTTAATTAGCATAAAGCCTGATAATTGTCATGATTCTTGAATTCGTCTCATGTAAAGGATGTTCCAGATATAGAATAAATTGTATGGTAAAAATAAAAAACATCGCATTTTTTTATTTTTTTTATTTATCGTGGTCTTTCTGAATTTTCTGATTAACGATTATAGTTCATTCAATAAACATTTTCAATGCTACAGAAGATTTATTACCTTCAGCAGAAAGCGTGGCTATAATTTTTCTCTGAAGATATATTTGATAATTGAAGTCTTCTTGAGAACATTAGAAGAGAAATGCACATTTTGGATACATGAGAAACAGGACAAATTTCTAAAATACTAATTTTTTCAGAGCAAAATACTAAAAACAGAATTTATTGGCAAATATTTCATAGGGTTGTTTATATTTAAATTTAATAAAAGAATAAAACACTTTTTAAATAATAAATGTAATATTTATTTTGATTCTCTAATATTTTTACTAAATTTTATAATCGATTGATAACAATATTGAGATTAAGTGATATATTTCTAACGTTATTGGAAGAGATTTTTTTATTAAAGAAATAAACAGTCAATCAAGCACAGAATAATAAGATATAAAAAACAGATTATAAGTGTTTTATCAATCAAATGAAATAATAATTGAAAATATGTACTACGAAAGTATAAAAAATTCAAAGACACCACATTTTCGTAAGCTGAAATTGTTTAATCGCGATATATTTTTCATCGAATAAAGTGTACTTAAATTCATAAATTATTTCCTAACATAGTTTAATTTATTACTTATTTTGTTATTTGTTGTAGAAATATATCATTGTTTCGTTTTAGAATAGTAGATTTTTCGGTATTCGATTTTCTTTTCATTTTAGCTTACAATTGGGAACGAGTTTTGCTTTCCTGATTACACCCTGGGCTTAACCAATGGATTTCCAATCTTTCTTCACTCAATCGAAATTTTAATCGACTCTGCGCGGTTTCCTCCCAGCCTCCATTCTATCTACCTAAACTCACTTTACGTTCCAGCTCAATCCTCCTGAGATGACTGAAGGAAATCATTTTGTCCAGTGTTGTGGAAGCAAACATCCTCGAATATTTACCTTCGTCTGAGGCCAGCGTCTAGCACAGAGAAAAGATCAAGGATTGCCACGGCATCATCCCTTAATCCGACACTATTTTTCATCGCTTTAGCCTTCTGCTATCCGTCTTCGCCAAGATGCCCTCTTGCCTATCTCCCCTAATATAGATATATCCCTCTTTCTTTTTTTTATAACATCCCCTTCCGGAATCAGGAAAACGGGAGTAGACCCTAGAGATTCCAGGAGATGGAGGGAAAGAAAAGTCATGCTGTAAGCTCACGATCACGTGACCCATTACGCCAGTTCACTTTGCCACCGGTAGCAGCAATCACGAATCCCTGGTATGGAATGCAAGATCGGGATGGCTGCGCCTAAGTAACACTAGTATACTGGGCGCACCGACCGAATTCAATTTCTAATATAAGGGCGGCTGCCTTTTTCCCGTGGCCCCTTTTTTTATTATTCATTTTGTCTCGAATTTTTCTGTTTGTCTGAGCATTTTTCCCTCTTGTTTCTCTCAAAACCAAAATATAAAGGAGGGAAGAGAGGTTATATAAAAGATGGATCTTAGGTTTGTCTGGTACTATATAAGCGATATAGCGTTTGAAAGCTTGAAGATTAAAAAAAAAGATAATGTATAAAAGTTTATACGTCTGCTATTTTCAAGCAACATTGTGGAAAGCTATGATTCCACTTTTTTTGGCTGGAATTTTATAAAATCTGTAATTATTATTCTAAACAATTCGTAATTTCTTTTTTAAAAAATCGATATTGTTTTTTAAAACGTTCACTATTATGAAAGAGACAGGAAATTCCGAATTTATTTTTATTTTATTCTTTGGGCCGTTTTTATTTTTTTATTTTTTTCAATTTCTACTATTAGTTCACACTTTCTCTAAATATATATATATATATATATATTGTTCGAATTTTCAATTGCTAATAAAATACTTTTAATTCATCCACTCGACTTCAAGAAGTAATTTTTTTTAACTTATAGTGGATGATATTTGATGTTATTACAGTTTTTTTTTCAAATAATAATTCATTAATTTTTATTCATTAATTAAAAACTAAATTTCTCGCCCATTTCCCCATCACCAAATAAGTAAGAATTCTGTTTATTTTTTCCTCATGTTAACGAGGTTACGTTTAAGATATTTTTCGATTGATTTTTTCAAGCATTTCTGTTTATTTTCTTAATGTTTGAGGCATTTAAAACTAAACATTATTAATTAAATGATTTTTTTTATTCATTTTGAAGTACTTTCTAATTAAACTAATACAAGATAAAGGAAATTAAAAATTTCGAATCTAAATTGCGTTATACCAACTGGCGTAGAAACTTCATGCAGTTACGTCGCCTCAATTGGCGTTGAGAATTTAACACCAATTGAGTGTGTTCTGATTTGTTTTCTGAGTCCTCTGATTTATTGTTAATGGATACGAATTTGCTTTTATTTTGATCAGGTATAATATTTTAATCAATATTTTACCTGAATTTGAATTATTTAATAAAAAGCAACTAAAATAAAAAAAAATTCTTTTTTTACCTAACTAGGAATTGAATTAATCTTTTTTATATTACTTGTTTTCAAACAAAATATAAATATATAAATATGTATAATATTTTGGACATATACTAGATGTTCATGTGATGACATCAATTCGAGAGATAATTTTAATATAACATCTCATAGTGATTTTACTATTCCAAATATTAGGATAATGACTTGTAACATGTAAGTACAATAGTCTCGATATCAAAATTATCTGTTTGTGTTACCCTTTTATCACGATTTTTTAAAAAAAATTCTGCTTCCTTTCATTCCAAAATCTATGAAGATATCAATGAATAATATGCAGCTAAAAAACCTTATATCTAACTAATAATCGAATTTATTCAAAATATCATATGAAAGTGAAAATAGCGAATATATTTACTCATAAAAATTCCATTAGTTCCATCGTAAGATGTTTCAATAAATTATCTTTATATAATGTACTTCAAAGTAATTATTTGTTAAAATATTATATGTTAATATAAAATACATGAGATACAAAAAGTTTCATTATTTCCGAAATAGCATTAAATATTCACTTTTTACAAGTTTTAATTCTTATATTTACATTTCGAATGCCTAGCAATGCAATTTATTTATTTCTAGATATGATCAGTCAAAAATTAAAAAAAAATCCCAAAGTCGTTACAACATGTTTATTTCATTCAATACTTCCTTTTTTTCTTTAATGTCTAGTTTTCAATGACTTATTTTCTTGATTATTTGCTGAAAACTGAGAACTTCCAGTTACATTTAAATATTTCAATTTTTCATTTTTCATAATATTTTTTTCATAAAAGCGACTGCCTTCCTTCTTTTTTTCTTGTGCTTATTAATTTTGTTCTGATTTTTTTTATTGTCTGGCATTTTATTATTCATAAATTTTATTCTTATCTGACATCCATATCAACTTTGAAAATTCACAAAAGAAATAATAATAATAATAAAGGATGAGGTTCCAAATATGGCATTCATCAAAAAAGGCTTTTGAACATGTAATTCATTGATCTGTATATTCCCTTAGGTGTATTTTTAAGTGTGTATATATATATATATATATAAAGTTATTTTACAAAAAACTCAATAAATTTGAATTATTAACGTCACTTCAAATAGCATTTGGTGAATCAGTGACTTGAGAGATCTGAGCTACATTTTTGGTTCTTAAAAACAATACTTTTTATTCTGATGTTGTCAGATGCTGCCTTTTGCTTCAGTTTCATTTCATATTTGAATAAATAAAAGACAATTTGCAATGAGGAATAGCTAATATTTCTGAAGCCTCAACTCGTCATTAAATGAAAAGTACTTTCCTCGGTTCAATAACAGTGATATTCATATGTCATTTGATAAGTAAGAAATAAACATTAAATATATGACAACAAGAAATTTTGCTATTCTTTATTTTAATACTTAAAGAATAGAGAGAAAAATGTAAAATGATAGATATTTCAAAAAAAAAAAGGAAAACGGTTAAATATTATTAAATTTCCAAATTTTATTCCGGAGTAGCAAAACCTTCAACGTCATATGAATAGAAATATTTTTTGTCATATATTTTACGACTCGAAGGGAAATTCTAAGAAACTTACGCTTTAATTAAAACGTTTGAGTCTTAGTAAATTAAACATAGTCTCATTTGCATGCAATTTCAGTGCCTCAAATTTAATTACTTGGCTCACTTTTTATTAAAATCTTAAGAGTATTTTTTCAATTCCCACTATTACTTTACACTCTCCCTATTTATAGTTAGTTCAAACTTTCAATCGTCAATAAAATACTTCTTATTCATCCACCTACGTTCAAACACAGTTTTTAAACTTGTAGTGGATGATACTTGATGTTAATATAGTTTTTTGCAAATATAAATTCATTAATTAAATTTAATTAAATTTTTAATACTTTAAACACAGTTTTAGCAGTTTGTAATGAAATTTGGACTCAAGAGGTGGTAGCTCAGTCGGTAAAATGCGATTATTTCAGTATTTTTCCTGTGAAAGTGAAGAATGCGAATTTAATTCCTGCGAGAAAATTTTTTTATATAAATTATTTATATTAATTGTAATTTTTTAATAAAAAGTAACTAAAATAAAAAATTTCTTTTTTGACTTAAAACAAAAAGTAGTAATTGACTTAAAACAATTTTTTTATATTACTTGTTTCCTATTTTTAATGTAAAATATTCATTGATTACAGTATTTACAACCAAAATATATATTTCAGTACTTATAAATAAAACTAATCCAACATTTCCATTAATGCGACGTACTTTATTTTATCGTACATCATTTTTCTTTAAAATTTGATCAGAAACTCCTATTGTTTTTTTTTCATTCCTTGATATTGCATAAAGAATTGCAACTCCTGGTTATTTAAATTTACATAAGTAACATACTTTATCACCGCATTTTCATTTCTTTCACATTTTATGAGGAAACAAATATGAAAATATCCATCTATTTCCTTCCACAAATATTAAATTCTTAACATAACTGTCTATGTATCACAGGATTTCATTTCCGTTAATAAAAATTCGTTTAATAGCTATTATAACCTTATTTATCCGCAAAAAATTTAAAATATCGGAATTTCCCAAAATATATTCAAGGAAACACTCTCCCCATTCTTCCGAATTTGTACCCAAAATATTCCGCATTTATTCATCATAATGGAGAAGAAATTCTTTGTGAGAGAAATCAAATAAATTCGATTCAGCCTATGGGAAAAGACGCATCCTAACGCTGAGCCAACTTCGAATCCTCTCATGAATACAAACGAAGTGATTTGAATAACTCTTAATCTTTCGCGGAGTTTTGTTTCCTTTTTTTTTATCGTGTCGCATGTGGAGTGTGCACGATAGCACAAATTTTACCTCAAACAAGAAAGCAGATAAAAACAAAACATCCTTCATTGCTCCAGTATTTGCGAATGTTACCACTTGTACTATTGTGTTACACTTGCCGCTGGCTGAACTAAATGCACTTTTATTTGGATACAATTCGTGATAAGCATTTACGAATTCCAAACACGTATTCCGAATGGCTTTTTTGAGTTGTTTAGGTTTACTAAATTCTTTGATCCCTTAAATAAGTCGATTTCCTATGTTATTCGATATCTTAGCCACATTTTGGCAGATTTCTCATTCATTAAGGTTTGATTTCAGTATAAACAGAACATTGTAGTGATTTTAGAAGATAAATCTTGTTCTTGTATAAACAGAACATGGAGTGAATTTAGAAGAATTGAGGAAATTTGTTTAGATTTAAGGTATTCTATATCCCACTTTTCATCATTTGTTTTATTATAATTCTATTTAGATTACCATTCTCTTTGAAATTGAATGGCTAATTTGAAATGGCTGTAATTTTAAACTATGATTTGAATCGACGTATCTGCGTGCCTCATACATGACAGATATTTGCGAAGCTGAAACTATGCCTTTAGGTCATTTTGATTATGTGTATAAACTGTCCCATATATATGCTTCGTGTACGGCAGATATTTGCATAATTCAAACTCTGGTATTAGATTGCCGCTGTTTTATGTATAAATCGAAGTATTTGCAGACCACATAAACGCAGAAATTTGCGAAGCTGAGATTATCCCAAGATTACCACGGGTTTCAAGATAAACTGGCATGTTTACAAACCTCATACACGTCAGATGTTCGAGATGTTAAAGCTATGGCGTTGGGCTACCGCCACAGAGTTCAGACTAGAATAACCTGTGTCCTAGCCCGAAAAATAAAGAAAGGAGAACGATTAGATATCGGAAGGGCCTGTTATTAATACAAAATAATGTTTCGTATTGTAATGTAAGCTTTTAAAAAAGTTATACATCTATAAAAGAAGTCATTCTCATAACAAAGTTTCGCTTAACAAGCAACACTTACATAAGTTTACCAAATTCTACAAATCGAAGAAACAAATGAATTCTACTTAATTATTATTGAATAGTTCTTAACTGTTTTCATAAATGATATCAAATTCATAATAAGTATGAATGAAAATTACAAATACATACACGTAAATATATCTAGAAAGGCAAATAAATAGGTATATATATATATAGCATTGTCTGAGGGAAAAATCAGTTTTTTCATCAAAATTTAGAAAAAATTTTAGACAAGAAAAAACGAAAAAAAAACTTAAGAAATTGATAAAAAAATTACAAAATTTAAGAAAATAGAGTAGCTTACGAAAGAATATGATAAAATATATAACGTTATATTCTTAAGAGTAATATAGAGTTTTAGATAGTGAATTCTTTATTTAGAAAATACTTTTTAACTTTGAATACTTTTCTCGTCTCTCAATTTATAATAAATGTAATTAAAAGCATAAACTGCATACTTCTGGAAGTAATGAGAATATTGTTGAAAGTTATATATTCATATGATAAAAATATGTTTACAAGAATAGTTCAGTTTTAATACGTAATGATTTTGTTCAAAATATCAGTTCCAGTTGAGTTTTACTGAAATAGTAATTTATGAGAAAAATATACTTTGATAAATCCTTTAGTGTTAAAATTCTACCGAAATTTTATCTTTTAATGATATCTGGTTAGATAAAAGTAATTTTAAAATCCTTATAATTTTTAGCACCGAATAAATCATTTGTATTAATAGCTTCTACAAATAATTTTACTACTAATAATCTTTCATTCATGTTCTTAAGGGGGTTTAATATGTGCCTAATTTGTGGCAACTCTGAAAGAGAATTATTTAATTGTAAGATCTAATAAAAAATTGATAGTCTTGTGTAAAAACTAAATATAGTGTAAGAAGTGAAAATTCCTTATTTCTATGTTTCTATTTTAAAGAAAAAATTCATAACTATATTTACATCTATCTCTAGAAATAGATTTTGAAGAAATAATTTATTTTCAAAATAATAGAGTTTACTCTGAAACGATACTTTCCTATTATGATTATATTATTTGATAACACAAAAATTACCATACAGTCTGTTATTAAATATATATTAAATCACAATTATTTCTTCACTTTTCATTCTTCTTCAAACCCATTTTCTGACAGCATTAATAACATTAATTTTAATGGAGACATCAAGAATGCAATTTTAAGCCTTATTCTTTGATATATCTGAATAATGCATATAACATAGCTGTATATTCAGGAAAAATTCCTTACATCCATTTAAATTCATACATACTCACATCCATTTACATTCATAAATGCAAAATGAAGCGATGTTGTAAGCTTCTTCAAAAGTCATTTTATCAAGCAGGAAATTTTCTCTCAAAATGTAAAAGTTCGACATTCCATTGTTCTGCAAATGTGAATTAAATTCCTTATCGTTAAAATCAATATTAAAAGCGCCATTTTGTAGTTAACTTCATAGAGATCTAATTATACATTTCTATATTACAATAACTTTTAAAAATTGATTCTGTAAATATCTGTTCGAATCACAAATAAAATATGAAAGAGAGTAACATGAAACATGAAATTTATTTAAATTGTATATTTTAATGAACATAATGTATATTAAGATTTAATTTATTATCCTTTCTATTACCCTTACTAAGTTATATACTATGTACATATGATAAATGAGATTTTTTTTAATTGTAGATTTCAATAAACATAATGTATATTATGACTTAACTTATTATCCTTTCTATTACGCTTACCAAATGATATTAATGTGCATTCTTTATGAAGAATAATGTAAATATATTTAATAAATATACTCATAAAAAGATCAACACTACTTATATATTTCTTTTAGGAAATTTTAAAATACATCATGCACAATTACCATCCGCATAAATTACAGTATTCTTCTCTAAACAGTCGCACTTTAAATATTTTATAAAATAAATATAGGCATTCATATGATATAAAATTCAGAAAATAAGTACTGAAAAACACTGGGGAATAATAATGTTTAGAATAACTAAATATATCGTTTTAGAGTCAAAGAGCATTTTCCAAAGATAAATGCTTCCCTTGAGTATTATTTATTACTCTTTCATAGAATATATTCCATTGTTAAATATGCTTTTGGAATATAATAAGAATAGTTAACCTCGTACCAGAATCATAAATTGTAGTACTATATTTCAAAGGACAAATTTGACCACGTATCTTGGCAGATTGTCACCGAAGGGAAAAATGTGTTTTTGTAAAGCATTTTATGAAACTCCGTTAAGCTAATAAAGACTTTCCAACTATATTTTTTTCATTTCCATCTGTCTGCTTTTCTAAAAAAAAGAATTGAGGAAGAAGCCTTGTTTATTCATTTTCAACTTAAAAATTTGCTGGAAAAAGATATACAGGTAAAATGTATGAATTATGGAGATATTCTTAGTAAAGAACTCTGGAGGGGAATTTATTATTTTGGATTGAAAGTAATTTATTTTTATGGTCAAGAATATTTTGCTCAAGGTTAAACACTTGTTTAATACAAAAATAACTTTTTTAATAAAGTATAAATTATTTTCTTCTTAGAAATATTTTAATGAATTTATACATTGTGATCTAGCATTTTAACCCTCATTAGAAGATTCGATCCTTTTTGTTCTCCACAAAAATCTCACAGTAACTTTATAAGCTAATAAAATAATCTTAAAATATTTTATTGATATCTAGTAAAAAGATTCTCTTTTACGAATCTTTCTTATATGGAAAAATTGAGCTAAGAGCTGCGACAACATTAATGATATTAATTTTAATTAAGACATCAATAATGTGATTGTAATTTCAAAATTTTCGCTTTGAAATATGAGAATATATTTAATTATCAGATTTTTCAAAGTCTTCCTCTGTTATCATTACTATTATTAAAAAATTAAGCAAGAATATTTATTTTTAAGAGACATATTGAAATAAAAAATGTCTCATTTTACAGTCTCTGAAAAATCTAAATTTTATCTCATTTTTTAAATATTCATTAGAAAAATAAAACAAAAAGCTTTAAAATTATCAGATTTTGTAAAATGTGCTGGGTTTAAGACCAATGAAATAATTCTGTAAAATTATTCAAGAATAAGCTGCTGTTTATAGTTAATTCAACGAATGTTACATGTAACGGAAGTGGTATTTTTTAAAAGATCTGGGATAAAAGGTTTTATCCCAGATAAACTTTTTGGATTTAATATTTGAAAATTTGTCTCAGAATTCTTTTATGATGCTCTTGATACTTTTCTCTTAAATTTAGATTTACCTTATTTTGTAAGTTAAAGAAGAAACGATAGTAGTAAAAAATAAAACCTTAAATTTAATAGATGTAAAAACATAAAGTATGTGCTCAGAATTTTATATACGTTTTCAAATCTTTCAGGAAATTAATAAATTTTACTTTTCTTACATAATGAAATAGAAAAAAATGATGAATATAAAATTATAATATGCATATTGTTTTTCATTATTGTTTAAGCTAGCTATCTGGCTCAGATGTAGCGCGTTTTCCTCGTGTTCTTGGAGTTCCGGGCTCGAGTACCAGCTCGAGCATGGCTGTTCTTTTGTGTGCTATCTGTGAGATGTGTGACAATGCCTCCCTGTAAAAATGGGCTGTGCAAGCAAATGTGGTGAGTGTGTAGCAAAGTCGTACTCTTAGCCCTAGTTGGCGCTAATTTAAAAAAAAAGAAAGAGACGCTCCTTTCGGCTTAAATCTCCTGCTGTATTAGCGGGGGACTTGTCCATAAACAAGTGCCATAAGTAACAACAACATTGCTGTTTAAATGAATTTTTTTTTCGTATTTACATCGGTTTTGCTCAATATTTCGGTGATTTCTCGAGGGCAAATTAAAGGCGAATTTTAGCTTTAAATTTTCATTTCTTTTTCTATATTCAAATTTTAACGTTGAAGCAAACAAATATTATTTCACAATAAGGTATTTTTTACATTGGTAAACGCCATAAATACAAGATAATTTCTTGAATGGAAATATTAAAAAAATACTAAATTTAATTTAATTTATTATTATATGCATATTTTTTAGCTCACAAAAATTTTTTTGAAGGTACTCAAGATTCAAAATGCTCACCAAAGAAATTATTTTTTGAAGGCACTCAAGATGCAAAATGCAGCTAGCAGTGTGAAAAAGACCGGAAATGCGAGAACTTGAAGAACTCTTGCTCTGGAGTAATCGCCGGAATTTTTCTTTCCAACAATAGGTGTCAAAGAGGAGGAAATCGAAGAATATGGTTGAGTGGCATGTTTTCTTTACCTTCAAATACGATGAAATTTCAGCTCGTATTGTCTCGCTTGGTTTTTCCTGAGCGAATCTCGAGTATATTATTTTCCGGTACTACAGAAAGGTTTTTTTTTTCTTATTTTTTCCAAAGTAATAAATTCTTCAGCCCTTCCGGCACAAAAGATCTAAATATAGAATAGTTTTTAAACTCCAATAGTGGATTATTGAGGTTTATTTACCAAACAGGAGATGAAAAGCTTTTATTGAATTAGTATGATTTTACACTCAAAGAATGTTCTGAAATTAAAAGAAATTTTCTCTGCCATTAGTTTGATAACACTAAAAATATTACCTTGACATACAAAAGTAATTATACTTTGTAGCAATGTTATTTAACATTTTTGAACTTTTAAAAAATTACTATGTGGTACCATTGTTATATTAATTAAAACAAAGGTATGGTATTTTTATAAACCATATTATGCATCGTATTTAAATTCATAGATTTTAGTAAATATATTCAAATGTTGCGGAGTAAAATTTACGTTTCTTACGTTTGCATATTTTATTGTTTGAAAACTTAACAATGAACGTGAAAACAATGAACGTTAATATTTGCATGCTTTCTGAATAATTAAAAGAATTCAAAAACATCATCAGATTTAAAATTTAATGAGAGTTTGAAAAGAGCAACTAATTTAATCGATTATTATTTAGCTGATGCATGCTATATGACTTCCAACTAAAACCTAATTAGAATATAATTTATGTTTAATAATTAAAAGATGATTTAGAAAGGATAATATAATTAAATAGGAGTCAATCACAAGAGTGATTCATGACAATGAATTTGTTACGTGGCATAAGAAATTGATAAAATCCTAAATTTGATTTTTCTTTAAGTAACTTGCTCTTCACCACATGACAAATTTATTTAGCAATAAAGTGAATTTTTAACATAATAATGCATAAAATAGACGGACAATTATTACAGAAAATATGTTCTCTTCTCATCGTCTCTTCTACATAAAATATATAAAGTGCTTTTTTATTTCCTTTTTTAGATTCGTAATAACATAAAGAGGGTTGATTATGCATTTTTTTACCTCTTTCTTTTGACTAATTTGGATAAACACTTGGCATATATTTAACTTTTTTGTCTAGGCCACAATCTAATTTCTTTAAACTGATTTGATGGGATTTTTATTTATATATAGACAACTCAAACAGACAATCTGCCCTCAGAAAGATTCAATTCAAAATGAGATAAAAATCTATAATTTTGTAAAAATTATATGCTAAAATTCCTTTACCTGTATACTAAATTACATAACCAAAAATTGACAGAAATCTACTATTCTAGTATAAAGGCCTTTTATCAAATTTCATTCACCTAGTTAGCTTCTGTATTTATTGATCATGTTAATAATCATAAAAACTAACTAATAGAATTGGGTAATAAAATATTAATAGAGACTAACAGAATATAGAGAATTTTATAGTTCTAATACAGAATTTTTTGAACTTAGAAAGGTCTAGAACGTCAAAATTACAAAATTACTTTAACAAAAACTTACAAATGAAAAATCATAGAATGCAATTTTAAAAAGTATTCTTACACCAAACTATTTAACAAACTATCAGTGTGATAGTCTTAAGATGCTCACAGATTAGAACATACATCTTTTCGAAAATTGGGATAAATTTGGAAATAAGTATACATCATGCGGAATTTTTAAATTCTTGATGAATGTATTCACTTAGGATTATAAAGCTAAATTACTTAGCTACCCATTAAGCTGTGATTTTCATTAGACATTTTGTAAATATTTAAAACCAAAATTTAGTTCCATGGATAATTAGTATCTTCAAGAGAACTCTAATGGACCAGTTCATTTTCAGAAAAATGCATTTTCGTCAAAGAATAAAATGTGGTATAATTCATAGATTAAATTTTCATAACTACTTTTAAACCTTTCTAAGGGTTCATTAAATATTTGAGCAGAAAATACTGAATGCAAATTTCCCGACCGCAAATAAAATTTTGTTATTTTGCTTTTATGATTAAAGGTTGATTGCAAAAGTGTTTCCTTGCCTTTAACCTTTTTATTATCTAAGACTGGAACCCTTCAAACGATTTTGGGAATTGTTTTCTATCTTACTGTGGATAGAAAAGCGGGAAGAACAGCGCCATAAAAGCTGCCTCATAATAAAATAATAAACCGCAGAAACGAAATCTGAAGGGAAGGGAACTTTTTCCGAAGAAAAGGAAGAGGGGACTCCGTAATTCTTCAGCCTCAACCTTCTATAATAATGAATATAAGAAGAAAAAAATTATAATATAATATAGTTTTTTTTCAGCTAGAAAGCGTTATGTACTCAGATATAAAATTTACAGAAAAAGCACTCTAATAAATTGAATGAGTTTTAAAATTTTGTTTATATGTGGTCTGTTTTAAAGTCTTGGAGAGGTTTCAAAACTTTATATTACTAAAACCTTAAAAATTTATATATTTCAAATAGTTGCAAAATTATTATTCAACTTATTAAATTTAATCATATACTCTATATAATCGTCTGTAGTTTCTTTAATTTAATTTGTATTTTTTTTTTGAATTATAACCCCACCATGGCATGCTGTGAATCTTCAAGGGAGTCTTAACACTTAAATAATATAACTAATGTCTTTATGTAGAGAACAGAAAACAAAAATATAATAAGCTAATTGTGATATATAAAATTTACTTTATATTTCATTCTTGAAGAATTGTCAAACCTGTTATAAAAGAGAAGCTCAATCATTGAAACAAAAAAAGAAAGTTATGTTTTAATAATTACCTACTAAGTTTAAAATGGCTTTAAGCATAGATTTAAAAACTTTAAAAGATAGTAAAAAAATGTAAATTCAGAGAAATCCTAATTTATGGTATCAATTTTAAATATTTTAAGGAATCCCTATCAACTTATCTAAAAATAACCACTGAATAATTTTAATTAAATTCTTACAAGCCATATATCTTCACTTAGATGTATAGTTTGCTATTGGAAAAATGTGTTAATGCTAAGTATGTGAAATAAATATTTTAGTAACGAGTTTTGTCAAGTAATGCTTTTCATTGTGATATTATATTGATAACAATTACATCACATTTACACTATTTGCATATATAAAAGATATTCATACCGTACAAAGATAAGTGGTTATAAAATATTTCTATACATCCATAGAAATATATAGAAAATAACTACTGTAAATGAAATATTCATCTTTTTATAAAATATATTAAAGATCCTAAGAGTAGGAAAAATCATGAAACTTGCATAAAGATTATTTGGAACGTATTTTAAGTAAGATGAAATGGTTGAAATTGCTAATACATTTTTTTAAATATTAATTTATTATTTTTTTAATTAAAAACTAACTTCCTTGCAAAAATTTTTCATTTAATCACTCCAAAATAAGTAAAGAATTTAGTTTATTGTTTTCCAACGCTAATGAGGTTAAGCTTAATTTGTTTTTGGCCAATTATTTCAAACAATTCTGTTTACTTTCTTAATGTTTGACGCATTTAAAAATAAACATTGTTAACTAATCGAGTTTTGGGATTCCTTTTGAAGTAATTTCGAATTAAAATAATACATAATAAAGAGAATTAAAAAAATTCTAATCTGTGTTGCGTTATCTCGACTAACGTAGAAACTTCATCCACTTGCGTCGACTCAATTGGTGATGAAATTTCAACGCCAATTAAGTGTATTCTGATTGTCTTCTGAGTCTGTTCTGATTTGTTTTCAATGGATACAAACTTCATTCTGTTTTTATCGGGTATACTTATTTTATCAATCCTTTATATTAATTGTAATTATTTAATAAAAAGTAACTAAAGTAAAATTTTTCTTTGCTGACCTAAGCAGGATTTGACTTAGTTTTTTTATTATATTACTTGTTTCTTTTCTTCTTGCAGTCAGTTAATTCCTCTAGGTGAACTATAAAGCGAGAAATAATAACAATAAATAAATAAGATATTAATTCTCTTGTTAATTGTTTACGGTAATTTACGGTTGTTTAATGTTTTGCACTAATGTATTTTATAGGTATACAATTACCTTCAATTATCCTAAAATAATAAAAAAGAAATTCAGAAAATAAAATACTACTTTACTAAAAGGCAATTAAATCCATTTACAGGAATGTAATTCAATATGCTTATGAATATTTTCGATTCCAAGCTCATTTATTAAAATTTTCATAAGGACATGATTACTTTCTGTTGATAAGTTTCATAATTAGATTGTAAATATTTTCGCAGATATATGACTAGTAACTAACGATGAATTATATTTCAGTTTTTTTATTTACTAGAAAGGAAATCAATGACAAACTTCTTAATACATTTTATTTTGGGCATAGATATCATACATTTCTTTAAAATACATAATAAAGGATATCCTAGAAAAACAAATAGTACGTTTAGAATCTCTGTTTTCATGTTTCAGCATTCTGAGCAATACATCTAAGCTACTACTTGTTCAAAACAATTGCTACTCAGGTAGTTTATTATCTAGAAGGAAGTAAATGTCAAATAAATGACTTCGTGAATTGCAGTATAAATCAAAACTATTGGAATACTGCGAGAAACAAGACTGTTCAAAACTCGATGTCAAGGAATGAACGGCAACAGTTCCTCTCACAAGAAGCCTTTGCGTGTCAGCAAGATGCGGCAATCTTTTATCATACTTCACTCAAAAAGCAATTTGCGATAGCATCGCCAAAACATCAGGAAGGGCGTTGATGGGATCACGAAACTAACAATTTAACAAACCCTCGAGAAAAATAGCCAATAAAACCAAATACCTCATTGTCTGGAACAACACAATGTACCTCACTTCGCCAAACTGAACTTTAATTAAGAAATAAATAGTTAAATCATGGCATTTTTCTCCCGGGCTAAGAGTAATTAGTTTTTAACCTCGCAGTAACTGTTGATATCTGCTTTCATGGAATGCTTCCTTTTTCAAATTCTTTCATTCGCGTAGTTTAACAGAATTTCAGAATTTTCAACCAATAAAATTAATCGAATCTGAACGGAGCTTCGGAAAGTTAAGCCACCACCTTCAAAGACAAGTCCAAAGGTCTAGAAATCTATCTAAAATGAACGATGTTAAACTCTTCTTTTGGAAAGAACCATGAGAGGAGGAGAATTTTTATTTCTTCTTTTTTTTTTCAAGGAGGCAGGAACTTTGAAAAAAAAAGCAGTCTGAGGGCGGCCTTTTCGGTGTTGAATCCACCTTACCAATTGTTCTGTGGTATTTGTTGAGTAGACGGTTGATTGCTTCCTTTTGGTTCAAGCTTAAAAGATATTTTCTGAACTAAGTTCTTTCATTTTCGTCTTAAGTTTTTCTGAGTGGTGCTTAAGTGGTATTAGAGGTTTTCAAACATGTCTTTAAGTTGTTGTTTTTTAAAAAAGATAAATAAAGAAAACCCTAGCATAATGGCACTTTTTAATTCATTAATTTCCTGTGCACGTTATTTCTTATACAATCTTGACATTATCTCTAAAGATAGGAAGAATGAACTTTAATGAAAAGATAATACATAAAATTCTTCATGAAAGGTATGTAATTTATTTTAAATATTTCCTGTCTGTTAGCAGAGAATTTCAAATAATCTTTTATTTGGTTTATTAAAAATATCATTGCTATCGTAAATGTAATAGAAGCAGAATTCCATTTAAACGCATTTCACTGAGATTTCTTTGAAAAATAATACACAATTTTCCCTCATTTAATCACATTCTGTGCGTAAATCAACCCCAATTTTTTCACACTAAAACGAAGAGAATTTTTTACACCATAAAAAAACCAATATTTCACTAAAAAGTAAACAGTTCTTTCCGTTATCTCTTTCTACTTATAATCTGATTTCCATTTAATTCAGAATGCGCCATTTTTACCTCATATTAATGCATAACATTTTTTAAGGCGCATAAAAAACTTCCGTCAACGTGGCTTCAGGAAATTCACGCAATTTAAATACTTCTTTAGAAACGTGTTCTTTGAAATAGAGTGAATGCCGTTTTAATCTTAAAGGAAAAATTTAAATAAAGAAAACGATACACGATTTAAAAATATTCTGTAAATAAAATCTTTCCCCTGCATCAGATTACATGTTTTATGTTGAATTCCTATTTTTTTAAAAAAATTATCAGCCTTATGTATTTTTTAAAAAAATACATAAGGCTGATAATTTTTATTGATATATTTATTTAAAATACATACATTTTATTCATCAAAATTTATTTTCAGACCTATATTTTTAAGTTTATAGTATAAATTCTGTACTGTGTATATCCTAGTCTTAAATCAGAAATAATTTTTATATTTATTTAAATTTTACCTTCTGTAAATTTTAAATAACAATTAACTATGCTATATTCTCCATCTGCCTATTAATAACTGTTTATTGTATTTATTTTTGATGCGAACCCATATATCACGAAGTAAAATAAAATCAAAATCATGCAATAAAAGTTGGATTCATTTATATAGAAATGTGC
This sequence comes from Argiope argentata, assembly GCA_026289955.1. Taxonomy (NCBI): domain Eukaryota; kingdom Metazoa; phylum Arthropoda; class Arachnida; order Araneae; family Araneidae; genus Argiope; species Argiope argentata. The sequence goes on along the minus strand of JAOUZG010050968.1, from coordinate 3,887,792 downwards.
GTACTTTTATAAACGTTTATGTGTGTGGATGTGTACAATACCAAAATTATTTGTCACAAAATAAAAAAATTCCACCTTTATTACTATGCGGATTATCCTCATCAAGTAATCCAAAAGGTTAACTATAATTTTATTACACATGAAAATAAGCATCATACAACAGATTGCATCGTATATTTTGTAGTGTCCACCTAATTATTTTATTATTATCAATATTTTAATTTTCGTTATTGGTTAGCCTCGATATTCCATCTGTTTTTACCGAAAATGATTCCAATAATTACTCATTTTTTTATATTGAATATTTATTACGAATGATATCAATAATTTAACAAAAAAAACTTATATTAAAAAACAGGATTTTCCATTTACCCTGAAACTTCAAAAAAAAGCAAATGAAGAAATTTGACAAACAAATGGGAAATTCTGTTTTGTTGTTTTTTAATCTAGTGTAATTATATAATTTGAATGAATGATCTAGTAACAAAACAGTGAATCAATATGATCTGTCAATATAAATTCATTCAATTTTCTGAATCAGTTTTAAATAAACTTTTCGCATATTCCGCAAAATCATTAATCTGTTATTATTTTCTTGCCTTCAGTATTTAATATATATACAATTACAGATACATTTTATCGGATTGATTGTATACTAATTTTATTGACATTAATTGTAAACTAATTTTATTGACATTTATTGTAAACTAATTATTAACATTTAATTTGTAAATTAATTATTAACATTGATTGTAAACTAATTGTTGACATTGATTGTAAACTAATTGTTGACATGATTGTAAACTAATTATTAACATGGATTAGAAACTAATTATTAACATGGATTGTAAACTATTTGTTAACATTGATTGTAAACCTTATTATTAACATTGTTTGTAAACTAATTTTATTTAATACAGATTTATCAAAACTGATTTCATTGGAAGTGATTAAAACGACGAAATTTTTTCTCTATAATAGATTTTCTAATATGAAAATGTCATTTACTTTCCTTATAGTACACCTTTTGATTTAAATCCTTCATTAAGCTGAATAAAACATATGAACAAAGATTAGAACATGATAATGAATTAGTTTCAAGCCGTTATATTATATTAAATTTAATATCTCCAAATTTAAAGAATTAATGAAGTTAAATTTTGTATGAACACATGTGATAGGCTCAAATTATTCATATGAGGAAAGCCTTAGAAAAGACGGGAAAAGTAGCTTGCAATCAAAATATCATTTGCCATAAAATGCTAGATTTTAAATATGATGGTTAGTTAATTAAGTTAATTAATATATATATATATATATATATATATATATATATATGTTTTATGAAATGTTCTTTCATCATTTGAAATATTTAAACAACCAAAAAACATAAGTTTATTGTACGTATATTTTTCAGACGAAACATCTCCAATTTTTTTAGAAATGTAGTTAGAAAATAATAAAATGTATAAGGTACACATTTCAATTTAGTTTATGGCTTATGGGGAAGAAAAATACATTTTCTATGCTGAAAGTGAAAAAAAATGTTGATAATTACAGTAAATTAAATGTATATTTATTAGATCATTTAATTGCTGTTGTTTAGTCTTCATCGCCTTTCTTATTTACTAATATTTATTGTGAACCCTAAAAATATAATGCTTTTAATCATTGTTATGTTTGGTTGCTTTAAACTTAGAGATTTACTAAATTATTATAACCGACAGCCAAGATAAAATATTACAATCGAGACTATTTTTTATTAATAAAGACATCAGTATTGGATCTCTTAACTAATAAATTTTGCAATTCCAGCATTCATTCATCGAGTTAACCATAGAAGTTCAGCTTAGTTCTTCGAAAATATTTGAGATTGCATCTTCTAAACTTTTAGAGCAAGATTTTAAAAGAAACTTGCATTTCCTATGAAGTAAATGATTAATTTGATAAACCAAAAAAAATCTGAATATTATTGTACTTTTCTATCTGTATATAAATATTTTTAGCGTTGATTATCAATGTTTTATTTTCATTTATTGTACATCATATTATTCACGAAATTATATTTAATTAGTTATTCTTATAGATTTTTTATTCCTGTGTTTATAAGATATTTTTCGTCTGTTTTTTTTATTTTTTGCATAATAATTTGAGTGAAATCTTTTCTATTATTTTAAAACGTTTTTCACCATTTTCCATTAATGAATACGAAATCCTTCCAAAAGTTAATGTTACATTTTAATTCTGTTGAAGTTTAGCTCGTCTGAGCTAATTCTGTTGATTTTTGCTTGTCTGAAAGATAGCCTTCTTTTAGAAATCAGAAGTTATAAAAATAATTTAATAAATTCACGTAGATTGTTTAGTAATTATTTTAGATATTTCTTCCCTTTGTTTTCTATCCATGGCCTTTTTTAAAGAAATCTGCTGCTTTGTACTCACACTCACACTTAAATATATAGAAAAATTATCATAAATGATTTATTCATTAGGAACGGGAATTTGGCAGGACATAGGTACTGTGTGGCTGTGGCAGGACATAGGTACTGTGTGGCTGTGGCAGGACATAGGTACTGTGTGGCTTTAGCGAGCGGGTGGTTGAACTTCGACCTCAGAGGAGTAAATTTATTTCTAAGAAGTACAATGTGAAACCTAGAGAGAATAACGTAAATTTAATAGATTATCTTGAATATAGTCTTGCTGAGCTAGGTTCCTTTTCTGCCTTTTTTTCTGAGAATCGTTGGTGAAATTGTTGGTAGAAAGAAAGGACATCCAATCAGAACTAGTTAATTTTTATCCATGTTATTCTCCTAAGTAGTCTAATCGAATTGTCCTTTAATATTTAGTTCGAGCATAAAACCGACTGGTTAGTCAGAGTTCTTCTAGAGAAATTATTCTGTGAACCAATACAAAACAAAATCCGATGCATTATATTTTTCTAAGTGTCCTCAATAAAGAGATATAGTGAAACCCAAAACAAAAATTGATAAACGGAAAAGATATTCTAAACTAGATTCAAAGGAATTCAGGTATAAATACCTTTTATTTATTTTTTATTTGTAAAACATTTGTAAATATTTAAAGGCAGTTAAAATTCTCACAAATAAAATACTTCTAAAAATTTCCGATTTAATAAAATATGCAACAAATAACTCTTCATTTCACTCTCAACACATTTGGGAGCAACATTTTTGAAGCTTTTAAGAATTCGAATACATTGCCATAGTAACTCAAAAGCTTAGAAAAGAATGCTTTTAAATATAGAAATAGGAAAGATAAATAAGTGTGATATTTCAAAGCGAGAGATCCATTTGTCGACTCGAATAAATCAAGCAATAATTTTTTCCAGGATCCTTATTTGCATAATCTGATTCGTAACATGTAATTTTTACGCCTTCACAAACGTGAGTAGAAATGCAAAGGAAGAAGAAAAATTTATCTTTACATTTTAATTTTCTTCCCCTTTTATCAATGGTCGAAGAAACTGCAAATTGAAACTATTCCATCAAATTCACATATATTTCCAGGTTTCTTATTCTAGCTTAAGTAAAATCCTTTGCTTTTGCTTTTCAAATTTATAACTTACTTTTTAGTTATTAATTATTTCCGTGTTCTATTATTTTGAGCTTTAAACTTTTGAAATAATAACTACATAAATAGAAACAATATATTGTTATTTCAGCTGAAATACAAAAATTGTAATTATTTTTGTAGAAAAGAAAGAAATATGGAATCGCATTGTGACTGTATGTTTTGTATTTTCTGCGAAATAATAATATAATAAATAAATAAACGACAAAGAGATGTAGGATATAAATTTTATCTGTAATTGAAATTGCTGAAGAGAAGGAACTTAACAATTTTATGCGCATTTTTATTTCTAAATAATCCAGTTCCGTAACAAACGTATTAGGCTTTATGTTTTTAAGTTTGTTTTCAGTCTGAAGTTCGTAAATAATAATAAGGTACTTTTATAAACACACGATTTATGTTACAATGTTAAAGTTCCAATTCCACATCTGGTTTTCTGATCCAAATGAAATAACCTTCTATTTTTCCTTAAATGGGATATGTAATACTACTTCGAGTAGAAATATGAAAAATTATATTAATTAAAAATATTTACTTTCAATATATATTACAAAGTAAAAGTACTTATAATCAGGGATTTTATGATTTGTTTACATAAATATTACTAAGTATCGTGAATTTTCAAGCTCGTTCAAACAAAAAAATAGAGCAAAAGGAAATATTAATTTTATAAAAATTTATTAATAATAAAAAAGTTATTAAAAATATAAAAATTTCCTTTTCTAATTATTTTCAACTGAGTTTCAAATGTAATTATTTGTGCATATAAAAAAATGTAGTTAATATCAACCTAACAATAAAATCCTATTAGGAATTAGGACTAATTTTGAATTCAGCCACATTTGAAAAATTTAATAATGCAATGATCTTGATCAAAACAACTCCTATTTAGGTCTGCTTACAGATATTTTTTCATGTAGGTGTGATTTCAAACAATGCCCTTTATGCTCATTAATAATGAAAGTATTTCGCTTTTTAATATTCCAGAAGATGAAAATTTTTCAGTTCCTACTATTAGTTCTCTCTTACTCTCTGTGAACACACACACACACACACACAATGAAATTTTTAAAATTAAATTAAACCCAATTAATTTCCAAAGCTCTATCTTAATTTAGCCCATAGTAATATCTTTCTAAAATATTATCTTGATTCCTGATCCATTCCACTCGTTCCTCGTTCTAGTCAATTAATTCAACAGAAGCTGTGTAAAATTGCTGAATCAGCTAAAAGCCCCAGACTCTAACGCTCAATGAGAGAGATGAGAATTGTCTAGGCAAGCGCGTTCCTTTAAACAGATCCCTATGTTTCCCTTGCCTCGGTCAGCATATGTGCAGGAAATCCCCATCGAAATCTCATTATACATAGGCACTATGAAAAATATTTTCCCTAAGAAAATCTTATGGTATTTAAGACCAGGAATAATGCTACCCCGCCTTTCTTTAAGCTTCTGTTTTTCTGCTGAGCTGTGAGGGGACGCATCTTGTCCATCAGCTTGTATATAATGCCTGCTTCCCCTGATGGAATAAAACGAACTTGAAAAACCAACCTATCTTCTCCATAAACTCGGACACGTCTCTGCTACCTGCTTTCATCAAATAATTTAAATTTTTTACATTGTATATATATATATATATATA
>JAOUZG010050968.1:3857260-3877297 GCA_026289955.1 Argiope argentata | reverse complement strand
TATATATATATATATATATATATATATATATATATATATTGAATGAACATCAAATCATCTAACCCATCACAGTTTTTTTAATATAAAACGCAGCAAATAGATATGTAAATTATCAAATCAGCTTGTTTTTTCAATTCCAAATATTGGTTCTCACTCTCCTTATATATATTTATTTATCTTGTTCAAATTTTCAAACGTTAATGAAATAATTTTTATTCATACAAACAGGTTCAAGTAAATTTTTTAAACTTGCTGTGGATAACACTTGATGTTAATGCAATTTTTTCAAATATTAATTCATTAATTAAACTTAATTAATTTTTAATACTTTAATTAGAGTTTTAGATCGTTGTAATGAAATTGAGACAAACTGGCAGTATCTCAATCTGTAAAAGGCAATGATTTCAGTATTTTTCATGTCAAGATAAAGAATGCGATTTCAATTCTTGCGAAAATCAATAATTTTTTTTATAAAAAGTAATTAAAATAAAATTTTTCTTTGTTGACCTAAGTAGGAATTGACTTAATTTTTTTTACATTACTTGTTTTCAAGAAAATTAAAATGAATTAACTGATGCGTAGAAATTATAGAGGCTTTAAACAGAAAAAGAAGAAAGTGTTAAGTCAATAAACTGCTCATCCGGAAAAGTATCGTTGGAGAGAAGCAGTTAAAGGCAAATTTTCAGGGCAGAATCTCGCTATTATCTTGGTGACAAGCAAACACGAGAAGTGTGAAAATAAAGCTACATGCCCCAAACTTTTGCTAAACAACCTCTGTATTTATTTTCGGAGTAGAAAAGGAATAAACTGAATCTTAAGTGAATTTGACTTACAATCATAGCTTTCTGTTCTCTCGGTATGTGTCGCTAAAAGTGAAATTCTCCCAATTTCCAAAAGTCAGGAGTCATATCTGGAAGGATCGTTACGTACAAGTTGGTACAGAAGAAAAACTTATTTTGTGAGCAGTTAATCTACAGGTACAGTCACTTCAGTATATTCGGAATTCTTATTATTTTAGTCTCTTTTGGAAGGTTTTAATGCTGTTCGTCGATTTCAATTTTTTTGAAATACCCCATTCTAATTAATTTTGAGATTTTTTGTTGAAAGAAAAAATACTTAATTTACGAGCTCTTCGTACGAGTTTTCTTACGAGTGGTACTTCTTATGAGTTTTATTACGAGTACTTCTTACGAGTTTTATTACGATAACTTATCAGTTTTATTACGAGTACTTCTACGAGTTAAACTTTCGGAGAAAAAATTTTTTATATTTTATTACAATACATCAATTAATATGTCATTATTTATTAAAAAATTCTTAGTCACGAACAAAAATATATATCAGATTGTAATGTTTTATATTTCAAATCAAAAACACTGAATTCCCCTTTCAAAATTTGACTCCCACTATAAATTTTGAGAAGATGAAAATACTAAATATTGTCACGAAATCAAACAAGCAGAGGTCTAGATTTTAGACAGAGAAAATCAATCACTCAAAAATATCTTGAAACAATGTTATAAACTTTATATATTCACCTAATTGAATTAAATTAGCGGATATATTCCACGTAAATTTTGAATTTTATGCTTCTTCATATTTTTCTGAGAAATGAAAACTGTTGAAACTGAAACTGAAACGAAACATACTATATTATTAATATTGAAAATTACGAATCTTCTACAAAAAAACCATGATAAAAACTAATTGTATTCTCTGTTAGTTAAAAAATCCTGAGGAAAATGTCATTTTTTAAAAATCTAAATGTTTTATGTTGAGACAATTGCATCAAATGAACATCAATGAAAATGTATGGACCTTTGATTCGTCAAGCCTCTGCATTATGAGAGTACAAAACTTTTTAAATTCTCCAATTGCACTACCCGGGATTTAATCGATTATATCGATTATAATTCTCAATTTCAGAATATTTATCCTTTATTATAATAACACTAAGTTGCATTACATTATCAAGGCATTGCATTTAATTTAAATGAGAATTTACTTCATTTAAACTAATTATTTTGTATTATTTTGTTGCGCTGTTTGTTCTAGAGATGTTTTATCTACTTAATTAGTTTCATAGTTTACAAGTTAATCATATATATCATAGATTAATTTATAAAATCTAAAATTACATCATTTTATCATGATGAAATTAGTTTACATATTTTAATTATTATGATTCATGCTTTTCCAATGAATTTAAAAGTTGGGGAAAACGCTCTACTTTACAAAAAAGAAAGATTTCACTTTTTGAATAGATGTACTAATTTATTTGATAATTTATATTTTTAAAAAAATGAATCAAAACATCAATGGAAAATTAACCTTTCATTTACTGACAGTACTTTAAAATACTTTTTGAATCCGGCTGATATCTGCGAAATATTATTCTTTTTTTTCTAACAGTATTTGAAGGAACATGAAGAACGTAATTCTAATAGAAAGAAGTAGATGTCAACTAAAAATAACATGTAAAATCATTCCTCATTAATTAAATTATTTTAATTTATAAAGAAAATATTTTCCTCTTTCTTGGGGTTTATTCTGTACCAAAACTTAACTAATGATTCAAAAATAAATTTGAAAAACTAATGATAAAATAATTCGGTGAACAAAGAGTTAAGTTATATTTAATTTATTAATAACAGATGTGTTGGAATATTTTATGAATCAATACGTTACGATTATAATTTGTCTCGTGGTTTTAGTTAAATAAATTCAGAAAAATCTGCAAAAATTTGAAACTTCAAATTAATTTTACACTGTTCATAATATTTGAATTTATAGAATGTCTGATTATTTTACGAAAGCAGCAATATTTAAAATGCAGAATTTTCCATGCTTGTGACAAAAAAAAGCAAATATTCAAGTCTAAACAGATAAATCTGTCTGCAATATCCAGCGAATAGGTCCCAAGTGCTTGAATTTTGCAGGAAGTTAATGCAACTAGATATGAGTATATTTAATCTACAAAACAGCAATATTAACGAGGTTGTCTGCGGCCAAAAGCATTCCTAGTAATTACGTCCATGATGGAATTTCTGCTCTTTAAATGCAAATTACATTTTCTCGATTCCTTTCCCTTAATCGAGTTATTACTTGGAAGGTTACAAACGATGGAGTCTAACATCCTTTGCACTAAACAATAGAACCATCACTTTATCTTCATAATTGTTCCCCACGATCCATTTACCTCATTTTTCACGTTGTCCTTATTTTGGTCCAGGAATAGCAATTAAGTGATAACTTTGTGGAGTAGAAAATTAGTTTTACTTCGTTGAAAATTGTTTAATCTTTAGTAAAAATATTTTTTTACGATGCAGCGCATGATTTCCTCATTTAGATAATGCAGATGCTAATATGTGATTTAAATAATAAGTTGGAAATAATTAATTCGATTTTTATTCGTAATTGTTTTATCGAGTTACGAGGTAAATAAGCATATTTTGAAATATTGCTGAGATTTATCAATTAAGTATCATATTTTGTTCAGTTGAAGTTTGCAATTTATACCGGAAGAGGTTTTCCCAATTTTTAGATGCCGCTGTATTAAAAGATTAAGATTTGAATAATTACTTTTCAAACAGGTAATCATTCATATCGTGCATCTTTAACTTAAATTTGATAATTTTTATTTTAAAATAGAATAAAAATTAATTTATTTGTATTTTTCCATGTAAAGAAATCAGTTAAGCATCAATGTTTTGTTTAGTTGAAGTTTGCAATTAATATCGGAGAGGTTTTCCTAATTTTCAGATGCAGCTGAATTAAAAGATTAAGATTTGAAAATAATAATTAATTTGTAAACGAGCAGTCATTCTTATGGCGCATCTTTAACAAATTTGGCACTTATATTTTAAAATAGAATAAAAATAAATGCGTTTGTATTTTTCCATGTATAGAAAAGAATTACTAACTAATGATTGGGTATAATTTAATAAAATTGAAAAACTTTATTATTTTATAAAAGCATGATGTCAGAAGTAGTAAAATATAAGCTAGAAAGAAGCTTTGGAATTAAATAAGGCATAGAAATACAAAATAGGATTTCCAGAAATTTAATTTTAGAAATTTAAATAAGGTTTAGTAGGAACAAATGTTTATACAACGTTCTCACTTTTAAGGTACACTATTAAGCAACTCATATAAAAATGATTTCAAGCGATTGAGTTTTGTCTAATAAAAGTTTATTGTCTATTATCTTATTTTACTATCTATGGATGTATGAATAGGTGGTGATGATTACTAGCATATATTTTCTAACAGATTGAGATGTAAAATTCTACTGTCTAATTTCACACATTTTTCATGAAGCAAATGCAATGCTCCTTTATATTTAAATGCTAAAAATGATTGTTCAGGGAATTTTCATTTTTTTAAATAAGAAATATTATTTATGTTTGAAATATTATACTATTGTATGCAGTAGATTTGTGAAACTCAAGGAGCATTTCTTACTTTTGCAGCAGCTTCAAGCACTTTTAATGTATAGTTTCATAAGCTTGATTCCTTAATCCTTGTTTCCACTTTGATGGAAATTTTCATCATAACATTTACTGAACAAAAGGAATGTACTTAAAACAGATAGTGTTGTTGTTGTTTTTTCTCTGCAGACTAAGAATCATAGCTGTAAAAAATGAATTATCGCAATCGTTATGGCAAGTTTGAACTTGCCATTACTTTATTTGCTGTGGTTGGAAGAAGTTATGATTTCTTGAACATTTTTTACAACTAATTTGATATTTTTTGTTAATAAAAGCGACAGTGAATTGAGAAAATTATAAGATAGGAGCATTGAAGATTTTTTACTGATATTAACATTTCAAGTGTCATAATGATGGATATCTTCATAAAACTAGCTGTTTAATTATTTTATATTTCATATTTTTTCTAGGAGTTCTGTAAAATAATTTCCAAGATCATGTATTATATCACCCTGATTTATTTCACAAAAAAATTATGCAAAGAAGGGTTACTTTAAATATATTGTTAAACTACCTTTTTCTCAAACCTATCCTTATACAGCACATTTTAAAAATATCTGCCATATTTTGCACAAATATAACAAAATACAACATGTTTTTATAAACCTCTAATATTTGAGATTATTTTTAAAAGAAAGAAGGGAAGTCCATAATTTTTTTAAGAATTTGCAATGATTTTTTTCCAGATCGGTTTGCTTAAAAATTAGCAGCATTCGATTGAACACCTTTTGTTAAAATAAATTTTAAAATGCTATATATTTTTTTTCATTCAGTCAACTGAAATTTTTCTATTACGTCAACTTCCATAATAAGCAAAATTAGTGCATTCTCACGAAAATTGAACATCTTTGAAAAAATAAACTAGCTTACCCTTTTTTGAAAAAAACTTAATTTGTAATCTTACTTACTTACTGTCTCTATTGATGGTTTAAAAAAAGTCATCACCCGTATGTTTACCCGATTCCTGTTTCTTTGCTTTCTGATAACCATTTAAGGCATTTTTTTCAAGTCTGAATATAGTATTGTTACTTTTAATTATATACATTTAAAGGCATCGATTACCCTCGCTATATGAGCCATATTTTTCTAACAAAACTTCATTGGAAATTTGGGCTAAGCATTAATTCCATTTGCCCATTTTTCTTTAATTTTCTTCGCATGAAACAAAATTTAAATATGCAAATGAATCGATTGGCTTTTAAATAGGTGCAAAAAAATTAATATTTTTTAACAGAAACATTCAAAAATCACAAAGACTGATCAACTAGGGATGCTCTAAAACTACAAACAGGGTATTAGGGCCATCAATGATTTCTTATATTTAAAATATTCTTTAAACCAACAAATCTCAAATTATTTATCCAAATTCCTCATTTTACTTAGGAAATTTCACTTAGAATTTTCCACAAGCTTTTGTAATATTCCCAATCTCATTTTCCATTTGTTTTCATTATAAATAATACAATATGGAAGAATGTCAATCATTTGATAGAATTTTACAGAAATACGATTTTATGCGACAAAGGTTTTTAGTATAATTATAAATTGGCAGGCAATGTGTTACAACACCAAAAAATATATAATTAGAATCATAAAAATATTCACATATTTAAAAGTTTAAAGAAATCAAATAACCTAATTCGAAGGATTCAGAAACTGGACTTCACTGGAAAAGAATGCTTTAAAACAACAATATGGAAAAATTCGATTTTTTTTTTCAGAAATAATCGTGCCCAATGTTCTTACAGCATTAAAAGAAGATTCTAGTATAAAATAGATCCTATTTTAAAAATTGGATGTAATTTTGGCTACAAAACAGACGCGCATTTATGAGAAAAAGGAATTGATGATTTTGGAATACTAAAAGGTTTTACCCATTCTCTTTTTCCCCATCATTCCTCTCAATTTTCAGACATTCAACGGAATAATGTAAATTTGCATTTTCATTCTGGGCAATTTTCCACTCACTTATTTTGCTGGATCGGTCTAGAGACATTTAATGATTTTACCCACTAGTCAAATATCAATAGATGTGTTTGAACATATCATTTTTCATGACTAAAATTATTGTTGGACTCATTTCTACTACTGAAAATATTTTCCCTACTGTTAAAGGAAACTCAGAATAACCAATTGCAAAGCGGGGAAATATTTACAGCAATATTTTCTTAAAGGCAATCAGAAAATTAAATTTAATAATGCAGCTAAATGAATTACTGATGCCTAACTTCCTATTATTGAGAAATACCGGTTAATTATTCAATATTTCCTTTATTGAAGATTTTTCTTTTAATTTATACCCAAAAGCGCCTTTGTAATTATGTATCCATTAAAAGGAATTAATTCAATAACTTAATATTATTGCTACTGATTAAATTAGTTTATTTATTAATAATTCAATCTCTAACAGTTAATAAATAAACATAATAAAGCAGTCTTTGTACTACGGGGACTTTTTTTTCAAATTCTAATAACATAAAGAAGGCAAAAGCTGATAGTAAAATGAGTTTATTTCCAAAGATTAGGTTCAAAATTGGTACCCATTTCGACACAATCGCCTTGAAGATTCAGACATCTGTCGTATCAATGGACCCGGTTATCGATAATGGATTCGGATACACATTAATTCTCCTTTGAAGCTCTTCATTAATTAGGAAGTTCTTTGAATTTTCCATTGTGGAGGGATATGTAGAAGGAATGTCTGAACATATATTGGTGAAAGTTCCAACTTTGACTTGCCGTCGACCAATTTGTTCTTAGGATTCTAGCAATTTTCATTTATTTTGAGCCTATTAACTCGTTGAGCAAGACTTTCTGTCATGACAGGCTTTCGTCCTTATTGCCCTTCATCGAGAACACGATTTAGAGCCGAGTGATTTTCATGTCTTAACAAAACTGAAGAAATAGCTAGTAAAGAAAAAGCTTTCAAGATAATAAGGTGGTTCAAAGAAACATTAAAGCCCATCTCACGTCACTGACAGAAACGTTATTCGAAAAAGATTTGGTATACACCAACATATCTAAATGCTTGAATCTTCGCAGCGATTTTCGTCGAAAAGTGAACATGTTTGTTAATAAATTTTAATCACAAATTCATTTTGTGCTTCCCTATTACCATTTTTTATGATCCATCGTAGATTGTAAACTATCAGTTTTCGTATGTCTAATCTTTTTTTAACAATAAAATATAAATTAACATCAAGACCAAAAAATACGATTCACCCAAAGCATCCTTCGATATTATCTAAATAATATTTTAATTATCTCTGTAGTAAAAAGAATTAATAACATCATTTAAGATGATTCTTTCAACCGGGGTCCTGACACAGAGGTAACACGTCTTCCTCGTGACCTGGGCGTCCCGGGTTCGAGTCTCGGTTAGGGCATGGTTGTTCTTCCGTAAAAAATGGCTGTGGTAGCGAATGTGATGAGTGTGTAGCTAAGCCGTATTCTTGACCCTAATTGGCGCTACTTCAAAAACGAGCGAATCTTATTTGGCTTAAAATCGCTGACGTCCTTCAGCGCGCTTGTTGGCAAGTAAAAACAACATTTTTAATTGCCATTTTTTGTCATTTGTAAAAACAAGATAATTTTAGTTCCCTAAAAAAGATAATTATAAATATTTTTTTTATTTTTTACAGTTAAAATAGGAAAGTTGTTTGAATAATATTTTCTATATCTTTATCTTATAAATAAATTTGAAAGAATATCAAAATAAATTAATGTAACCGCATAAAAATATTTGGAATTATGGAAAATGGCTATCTATGGAATAAATACAAAGCAATTTTTCGAGCAGGGAAAAGGATAGCGTAAGTCCCCTGAAATACCTTCTAGGTTACAATATCAATAGCTTTCCTTTCTACCTGATCAATACCGGAAGAGAAAGTAAGGTTTTCTTCTAATATTAAGGGTTGAAGAGAAAGTTGAAAAGGGTCTTTTCACTTGGACAATAATCTGATTTCACACTAGAATGAGTGACAAGTTATTTACCTGCTGAGCCAACCACATACTTGGATCAATGGAGATGTTTTTTTTTCTTTTTCAGTCGTTTTTTCGGCAGCAGCATTTTCTTCTTTCCCAAAACAACGACATGTCAGAAGAAGTAAATGGGGCTTATCGTTTTGTCTTTGTTTTTTATATGTATTTTTGTTTCCTAGTATGTTTCTCTGAAATCATTTTGTGTTGTTTTCAAAGATTACTGAAAGCTTCAAATATGCTTAGCGAAGGAGATTTGCTATTCTGAGACTCAGTAAATATTTAAAAGGGAGAAAAGCTAGCTTTTATTGAAAAATATTATTTTCATATAGATCATAAGCACACATGAAGAGATAAAACTGTATTTCTTCTTATCGATCCTCAACTCTATAAAAATACGCAAGAATAATGTCATTGAAAAATAATTATTGTTTCCATAAAGTAGGACTTTATTTGAAAATAGCATAATATATAATATATAAAAATTTGAAATCAAATAATTAAACTGAGAATGAATCACCTTTTAAGTAGCATTGATTAATATGCTACACAACATACATTTTTAAGGTCTGTTAAGATAATGCAGTCAGTCACATTAATCTGTTTTTTCCTCATAACATTCTCCTCTACAAAGTTATCAAAAATGAAATATTGAAATCATCAAAAAGATCGACCTTGAAAATAATGAATCACTAGTTTTCAAACTTCTTTCTACATTTCGAGTTCGAAAACGCGTTTCTGAAGCTATTCGTATCTGACTATGTAAATGATAATTGAAAAAGGTAACCAAGGAGGTTACGGGATATTAAGAGCCTTGTATTCTTTTCATATTCGTAGATCTGCATTAAATGTTTGATGAAATTTACCAATGTCACTTTTATTTTTTGTCAGTACGTTCATAAACGCAACAACTTCAAATCATAATTAACTAAATAGATGAAACCTGGACAGTAATTTTGTGCAGCTGTAGCCACTTCTTGAACAAAATCATAAACGAGTTGACTTTCTGTCAGTCTGTGTATTTATGCACATGACCGGCCTCCTGGCATAAGGGTAGTGCATCTTTCCCGTGACCTGGGTGCCCCGGGTTCGAGTCCTGTTTGGGCTTGGTTATTCGTCTGTATTATCTCTGTATGGTGTGTGAATATAACCTCCTGTAAAAAGTAGCTGTGCATATAAATGTGATGAGTGAGTTGCAAAAGTAGTCGTGCTTCTGGCCTTAGTTGGCGCTACTACAAAACAAAAGACGCTGATTAGGCTTAAAATGGCTTAATCACTGAGCGAGCTTTTCCATGGCAAGTATTATAAGAAACAAAAATTTATGTGCATTTGTCTGTTATTAATCAAAGACGTAACAAACCAGATTAATGTTATTGTTATATTCAAGTTAATACATCTGTAACGAATTTCTCATTCAACTGGCTTATGAGAAAATATATTGAATGACTTCTTATTGATCTTTAGTATTTGACATAAGTCGACGTATTTCTAATATGTTTCATAATGACACACTCGAAATCGAATTCCTAGTAGTCTATTTCATGGTCAAATGAAGCTATGGTAAACCACTTGATTATTAGAAAGATCAAAATGAATACATTGAGATAAAGTTTCTTCTGTTGAATTAATAGGATGAATTTTGTATTCTTTCATGGTTGTAGCGATAATATCTAATTTATTTCCAAAATTAGAAGAATCTGGTTAAAACAAGAAAGCATTAAAAATTTAAGTGTTTCTTAAATTTCAATGCGTTCTCACATTTTAAAAGTGTTTACAAATTATTAATATCATTCCGTAAAAGTTTCTTTATCGTATCGTAAATATTTTCTGGATAGAAAATACCTTCAAAGGGGGTTTTTGCCTCACTTTCTTCTTAATGGTTTTTTGATGACCAGCAGGAAAAGATGAAATGATTTGTTAAGTTTTATTTTCAAAACTTAGAAAAAATAAGATGACGATGCCCAATTTTAGGCTAATTGGATAACTCGTTAACGGCCTTTATATATTTTATTATTTCATCAATGAAATATTTGTAGAACATTTTTATATCGTAGCTAGAAAAATCGAAATTTTTAATTGAAAGTTTCTGTTGTTGTTTTTGACATAAACTCAGGGATCCACCTGATAACATTTTCAATAATTCAACCCAATTCGATTAAATAAAACCAATATATAAAATTTTACTTTCATTAGTGAAAAAAATAGTGGAACTTTTTTATTTCACTCAAGCTGGTTTGACAGGAATATTGGCTGTGTTTCATAATTGAATACCTAAAGCTTTATCTGAATATTGTTTTAATAAAGTATTTTCAATTATTAATTTCTAATAGCTATTAAAACTATATTATTTTAAAAGCCTTGTATATATTCTATTTGGTATATATGTAAATATTCTTAACCAGATTAGTAAAAATATTAAGTTAATATAAGCAAAAAGAATTAAAAAAATGTATAAATAAATAAATTATTAATCCGGCCTGAAGACTTTCTCAAGGATCACCCTCAGGCTCAATCAAACAATAGATTTTTTTTTCTGTGAGGTGACAGAGAAAGGATTTCAAGGGATTTTCGGGGCACAAGGGGTCAATATTGTTGGACAAAAGTGAGAGCCCTCAAAGAAAAAAAATCTCTTGTTTGAATTTCAGGCTGGATTTATATATATATATATATATATATATATATATATATATATATATATATTCTGTTTGCTAATATTAACCTAATAGTTTTACGAATTCGGTTAAGTTCTTCTGTATTTTAGTAGTACCATCTTTAGCTATCTCTAATTATTTTAGCGATCTCTGTATTGTATTTATTTTTTTTCTAGTTTGATTCAAAAATATTTTTTAATTTCTTTTTTTAGTTTGATTCAGAAAAATTTTATAATTGAAATTTCGTAATGCTTATATTTTTTATTTTTCGGAATATTCTTAACGCTTTACACTATCATAGTGAAATTAAAATTGTCACTTGCCGTTTATTCTACCTTCTAATTGCGCGTTATTTTATGGTAATACATTTTCACTTAGTAATTGATATTCTAATTAAAATATCGGAAAAAATCTTTCAGAGGTGCATATTTTCCCACTCAAAAGTGCAATTGTTCAACATCTAGTTGCTTTTAATATGTTGGTCTGTTCTGCTTATACATGAAGATTATACGCATAATGTTTATACATATAATCTGTTAATAATATAAGTAAGCTTAAAGATAATATACTTGAACACATATTCGTTTTTTTTGGTAGAAGAGATTGCCTGCTTTTTTTGTGCTAAATTTACAATTCATCATTAAAAAATCTATGAAAACTTGAAGTAATTCTTTGACAGATTTGCTGCAATATGGCATCCTTGGCTTAAAATCAAAATTTATTGAATAACCTAGCGTATGGTTAAGTTTTGAATTCTTTAATATAATGAGAACATAAGTTTACAAATTTCCGAATTCAAAAATATAGGAATATGAATAAAACTAAATTACAAAATTCTTTCTTTGCCAATATGAAATCAGTCAATTCAAGTGAAGGAAAAAATAAAAATGTATAGAAAATTATATAAAATTTGTAACTAATAACCAAAATCTTATAAAACCTAGCATAAAATCAAGATCACTTGGATGTAAGGCAACGATTTCGGGCTGGAGAGTTCAAGGTTTGAAACTAAAATCTGAAATTTATCATGACAAAGGTTTGTAGATAAGATGATAGCTCATATCTCTACCTTAATAAAATAAATCTAAAATGATAGTTTTTTTTAAATATAGCTAAAGAAAGAGAAAAAGAAGAAATTTATTATTATTTATTTTGTTTACTGTTCCTGATATCAATGCGCGATTCAATTTGATTAGGTTTCATGAAATTTAATTTTTACCATTAAGCTGAATCATTACCCTTAGATAAGAAAATCTCATGTCTCGAAATGAAAGTTTAAGATTGAAAGTTAGTAAACGGATTAACTGATTTCTTAGAATCCTGATTAATCTTTTGTAATCGAAAGACTACTCACGGTTACCTTTTCAGACGGTGAATCATTTTGACGTTTTATTTATTTACTTTTCAATTTCGATTGTTAATTTGATTGCATTTTGATTTGATACAATTTTGATTGAATATGCATTTTTCCAAAAAAATAAACAAGCATTTGTATTAGATGAATTATTTTGCATCTAATTTCCTTTCCGAGTGCAAAGAATTATTGCAGACATGAAGCAAATAAGATTAATTTGATGATAATCGCCTGCCACATTCGAGGGGCCACGTGCCTAGGTGCTGAGGTCTCGTCTTGTGAACCGTAGAATTTGAAAATCATGACCCGATTCCACCGAAGAATTGTCGTGTAAGGAGATTAGTTGTACGTTAAATCAGTCTTTATCAAACACTCTCCCACTGATGTGGTTTGAAGAGGGGTTTGCCATTTCAGGTGTCGTCCTTATCATTTGACAGTGGTTCAAAATTAGGAGGTCAGTTCCAAATTAACCCTAGTGATGCTTTATAACGGGACGTAATATAGCTTAACTAAACTAAATCTACCACATTCGAAATTCTTCATTGAAATAAATGTGAAAATATTTGATTTCTAAAGACAGAAATCAAATGTCTTTCACGTTGATGGTAAAATATAAAAATGTTTGATTTTTTACCATGCCCAAATTATCAGCTCAATTGGGTATCGAACCATCAATAGCCACTGCGATTGGTCACAGAGTGTGAACCATAAAAAGTATAATATTTAGAATCTATTCATTTCAGATCACAAATGCGATATTCTAGCAAGTTATTGCCACTTAAAAATTCCTTCAAGAATTGCTTTTTTGCCAGATTCAGTTCTTTCTTAAATTAAAGTTTTCCAAATTTGATCTAACGATGATTATAAATATGCAAAATTTTAAGTACTTTTCTTAGTATAATGTAAAGGTTGGTTTATTTAGTGATGAGGTTCTTGACTTGATATGAAGTTTCCTAATTTTGATACATCGATGATTATAAATATGAAAAATTTTAATTGTCTTTAATAGTAGAATGTAAAGGTTGGTTTATTTAGTGATGAGGTTTTTGACTTGATATGAAGTTTCCTAATTTTGATACATCGATGATTATAAATATGAAAAATTTTAATTGTCTTTATTAGTAGAATGTAAAGACTGGTTAATTTAGTGATAATATTTTTGATTCCCTAAATTTAAACTGAGTTTCAAAAATTTGGAGTTTGTTAAAAGCGGTAAATGTGTCTGCTTGACTAAATAAACTTTATAAAACACATTAATTACATAATAAGTATTCTTTTTTTCATTTTAATTACTCTTTTCTGTTTAATTTCATAATATTAAGAAATCTTAATTATTATTATGGAATTAGTAATTATGGATTTTTATAATCAAGTGTCTACTCTAAATAAGTAGCATCGAGCATATGTAATCAAAGTGTAATCAAATTCATTAATTTATAATCAAATTCTAAAAATATAAAATAGCATATCGCCTTGAAAAACAGAAAAGTATTAATGCTCTGGAGATTTTATATATATATTTTTAATTAATGAAAAATCGTTTACAATATTCAAAATTCCATTTTAATAAAACAAATCAAATTAAAACTATATAAAACTACTAAAATCTGGGAAAATACAAAATATTGAGAATAAATATAAGAAAAGATATTTTGTAAATCAGTTCATAAAAAATTCATCTTAAAGTGAAATCCTTACTTAATCAAACGCTGCTCTTAATTTTTGTAATCAAAAA
This sequence comes from Argiope argentata, assembly GCA_026289955.1. Classification (NCBI taxonomy): domain Eukaryota; kingdom Metazoa; phylum Arthropoda; class Arachnida; order Araneae; family Araneidae; genus Argiope; species Argiope argentata. Next base: position 3,863,089 of record JAOUZG010050968.1, on the reverse strand, counting down.
TGCTCTTCTAACAGGAATAAAATCAAAACGAATCATAAATTATTCTATTTCGAGGGGACTAATAGCCTGTTTTCTTTCTTCCGATTTTTTTTCAAAATTTATGCTAATAAAATATTAAATATTAGTTTAGAAAACTAATAAAAGAAATAAAAGACATCAAATAGAAAATTTAATTAGAATTCACATGAAATATTTAGTGGAAGAAAATTCAACATAAGCGAGTAATTTGCATGAAAAAAAAAAACCCTCCTGCCAGCAAATATTATTTTAAAACTTTCAGTTACTTTCGAAAATTAGGCATTGCTTTGTCTTTAATGTACATTTCCTTCATTTTCTTTTGCCAGCCACCAAAGCGTTATTTTGTTTCTAGTTAATTAAAAACGTTCCCGCAGCGCCTTTGAATCGTTTGAGCAAATATTGCTTTGAATGTTATTTTTATATTGGGACGAAAAAGAATTGCATTTTCCATCTGTTTCTTCCTTATTTCAATAGGTCATTACGCAATCTTCGATTCATTTCTGTTTCTCGCAGATATGAAGAGTTTTAAATTACATTTTCAAAGCTCAAACAAAACAAAATCTTTCTACCATTTAATCTTCTTCTTGGAAAGCGGTTTTCTTACACTAAATCGGTCTATCTGATAAACTAGCCTTAACCCATAAAAATTTCTGTATTGCTTCTTTTAAAATATTATTTTATTAGCAACTTTTATTGATGGTCTAGAATTCATTACTTTGTAAAACGAACGAGTGGAATATCGTAAGAGGTTTGCAAATGGGAGTATTTTTTAAACAGAATAAAGAGAATTAATTTTACTAATTAGGCATTTCTACAACTAAGACCTTCTTCTTTTTTCTTCATAATATTGTGTCACGTGATTTAATTAAAGCAAGTTAAATTTAGTCCAAGTTTTCTGTTTAATATTACTATTGAAGGATTATCTTTATTTGGTGGGACGTTAATATATTATTTAACTGAAAATTTCGTAAAATTATTTTGAAGAAGGGTTTATTTTCCTTTTTAGTTTTCATTAAAAATTACCATTGTAAGATTATCTTTATTTAGGGGCAAGGTAAACTATTATTTAACTGAAAATTTCGTGAAATTATTTTGAAGAGGGATTTTATTTTCAAACTTTGTTTTCATTAAAAATATTGTCAATCTAAAAATCTAATCAGCACCTTTTCGGACTACACAGCTCTAAAATTTCTACAGACTTTGAAATAACATTCTCTGCCTGTTCTAAATGATTTAATTTACATTTTAAGTCTTATTTATCTGGTTTAATAAAAACTGTATGGAATTAATAGACTGAATTTCTTTTTCTTCTTCATGAGTCACTACTAATCACATGTATCATTGTAAAATCAAAAATGAGATTTAAAATATAACCTCTTTGAGAAAATCGTTTAACCAACTTCTATACTTTTGACAACATACTCAAAATCTGTTGTCAAATATCTATTCATTTCGTTTCTTCTCTTACGTATAATGTTTTTAGTCTCTTTTCTCAATAACCATTGATATTTGCAATTTTATGCAAGAATGCTCGGAACTAAGATAGAAAAAAATGAATGTTTAGAAATCATCTTAATTTTTTTAAATCTAATAAATGTTTGTTTTATACTAACTAGATTGTTCCGAGATTTTATAAATCTTCATATTTAAAATTTCTAGGATGGAAAACATTCTGTACCAAATAACACACGCAGTTTGTCATAAAATTAGACTTCCAAAATGCATGATACATCGTTCTGGATATGTTTAATTGATCTAAATTTATTTCATGAATATTTTGAAACTAAAATTTTAATAGTTTTATAATTTGAATGTCAAATAACTTTCAGTTTAAAACAACAAAAAGCAATGCATGAGGTGATAATCTATTTAGGCTGTTAATTGCCTTACCATCATTTTACTTAGGATGCAGTTTATTTGCTCATTATTCATCTGCGTGAGGGTCTTTACGAATATTTTCGCCTTTATGTTTCGTTTACTTCATGAACCAACTTGCATTCCTGCCGATTTATTTGACGTGTTTGGTTTCTCATCTTATTAAAATTTACGACGCTATTTAAGAATAATATTCTTACTAAGTGTTCTCAAAGGATTATTCAGGAAAATAAGTTGGGCTTATGATGATATTTATATAGAACAGATGCACATTAAAGACAGCTTATGCCTTTGATAATAATAAAATATCTATGTCCCTTTTATTTTGAAGCGTTTTTGTATGCATGTCTTTGTGTCGAACACTGATTTAAGCTATAATCAGATAGTTGCATTCAAGCCATAACATACTAATGAATAAAATGCAACCTAAAATTAGTCAAATCAACATTTTCTGAATCACTAACAATCTGCTAACTTTAATTTTTTCTCTTTGTAAGAATTCTTCCAATTCTTACTATGACTTTTTTCAATGTTTTAGAAAGTATTGAGTTAATTCTATCTTTATGACGAGTGAAAAACTATAAAAGGTGACATAGGCTTTAATACTGGTATATATAGGCAAAGAAAATGAATATTATTGACTAAAATCAAAATTTTGTTAAAAATTAGCATTGGTGATAGGGGGATATCTGTCATTCCTTTTACCATTCTTTCATTTTTCTAATTAAATTTAAACTATATCTAATTAAAATAATGAGGACGTATTTGAAGCCTTCGTGAAACAAAATACATTTATAAGATTTCTTCGTATCATTACTCATTAAATTAAAAGTTAAGTAGAAATTTTATCTTTTACTTGTATCACGCAAAATCTCTTAATGATGTAGTTTCAATAGAAAGCGTCTCATCTTAAAAATTCTGGATTTATTCCAACGAGTTCATTTCATTGAGGAGATTCGTAATAAAAAAAATAACTTACCCCCATCAGTGTCGTAGAGGTAATAAATCGTCTTCCATTCGTAATACATGATGACGTCTAAGATCGCTCTCAAATAGCGAGGACGTAAACTGAGTCCGTAAAAGGCTGGCCTATCACTGCTGAGCTCCGGGAAGGCTGGACTTATGAATGGCACTTGAAATGTATTAGAATATGAAGCTAAAGTATCGTAGGAGGCTTCCCCTGTTGGTGCAACAAGGGTGAAGATTCCCCTGTTCATTTGCAGGCACACTGAAAGGAATGATAATACATTTCTTTAATTTTAACACAACAATTACATTCTCAAACTTTCATAAACAATACTAAGTCATGAGTTTCAAATTTTATTTTTTTAGAGCTAGAAGACGCTATCAGTATGTTGTGCAATGTTGAGAAATATTGTTTGTTATATCAATTTAATCCAGAGAGATTTATTATTGTAATATTTTTTTATTTAGGCAACATTCGTTATTGTTTAGTTTATTATTTATTCAATTCCCACTATTAGGTCACAGTCTCCCCATATATATCTTGGTCAAATTTTCAATCGCCATTAAAATACTTTCTATTCATCCACTCAAGTTCAAATACATTTTTTAAAATTTTTAGTAGATGAAACTTAACGTTAATAGAGTTTTTTTCAAATAATAATTCATTAATAAAATTTATTAATTTATTAATGAATAAATTAATTTCTGCTTTGAATTTTTTCCCCATTTAATTTATTTCGAACTATTTACTCGTCTTCGGTCCAACTTAATGCGTTTAGATTGTCTCTAATGATTCACTCTATTTGAATTTCATTTAAAATTTCAAATAAATTAAATAGAGACTTTAAATAGAGTTTCAGCAGTTTGTAATGCAAATTGAAATCAACAAGCAGTAGCTCAATCGGTAAAATACGAGGATTTCAGTACTTTTCACATGAAGATGAAGGATGTGAGTTCAATTATTGTGAAAATCAATAATTTTTGGATAAATTATTATTTATTAATTGTAATTATTTAATAAAAAGTAACTAAAATAAGAATTTTCTTTGTTGACCTAAGTAGTAATTTATAATTATTTTTATATTACTTGTTTTACTTATCATTTATAGTCGTTATATATCATTTATAGTTATATATCATTTACTTATCATATAGATTTTGAAATTTTGTCCCACTTATTTTATTTCCTACTGTATACTCGTCTTCGATCCAACTTAAGGAGTTTAGCTTGTCTCTAATGATTCACTCTATTTGAATTTCATATAAATTTCCGAATAAATTATTTCTTTCAGAACGAATTTAATCTATTATGTAAAACTACAATATAGCACAAATTATTATGACAACATACATTATTGATCATTTTTTGTTAAGAAGTTTGTTGCTGTTTACATTGCAATTCTTCATTATTATTTTAATATTTTCTGCTAAGCAATTGTCAAAACTAAAGAAAAGAAAAGAAATAAAATTATTTCTTCGATATTTTTATTAAGAGAAAGGTCGAAATGTTATTCTGTTATAAGAACTTTTTAATCAACTTTATAGAATAATCTGTCATTTAAGAACACTGCCTTTATTTATAAAAGATTCTAATGACTTTCGGGGATGCTTGAAATCTATATAAATTTATACAGAATTTGCATTTTTAAAATTATTAGCACTTAAAAACATGCAGGAACAAATTCGAGCAAAATAAAACCTTGTTGCAATAGTACTTATTATCTTTCAAATCAGATGCAGGGTGGGGATTAAATGGATGTCTTTTGAATTCCAGCTATCCTTACAGCCAGAAATTAACTGGAGTTCGATTAAATGACCTCGGGGCCCAGGGAAGAAAACTCAGCCAACAAGCTGTTATGTTAAAAATGTTCTACTTCCACATGGGAGGAAGCGCATACATCCGCACGATGTCATATAAAGCATTTTGCTATACGAATTCTGGAATTATTTAATTAATCAATATTTATTGATAGCGAACACTTGTTAATATACATGTTAATAGATCTTCGAGATTAATATCTCTAAAAAGTAATGACGGTGGATAAAAGTTCTTGTTATACTGCAACTCATAGTTAATCTTCCTTCTTTTAAGAGATATCCAATCATATAATGGTGATTATTGCTTTCCAGGTGAAACAATTTTTTTGAATCGACTTTATCAGCCAATAAAAATTGGGGCATTATTAATCCACAGAACGCATAAAGGCCAGATATAAGAACCGTCACATCTGAAGTGGCAAAAGTAAAATCTGGCTGTAGTTGATTATTGCAAATCTTTACATCCAAGAACTGATCGCAGAACATTTTGTGATGAGAGCGCAGAATCTTGTGGACTGTAAATTCAGCAAATGAAGAAAATTTGTAACTTCACATGCACTTGCATGACGAGTTTCGTTTATTGCTTCATGGAGTTCGGCAGCAACCTCGACAGAAATGGAAGGTCATGCAGGACGAAATCAATCATATGCCCAACCATTTCCTTCAATATCATCCAGTCCTGAACAGTTTTTATCTCTTAACTGGGGTGGTGGGGTCTACGAGACCATATATAATTTACACTCAAATTAAAACTTCTGATGAATGTGTTAGCATGAAAATCTCCCAATATATTCTGCAGATATTTTTCTTGATATATAAATATGATTTAGAAACTTTTCAAAATATATTATTAATGAAAAATGCAAATATGTTGGAGCATGCATTTTCTTTTCAAATTAAATGTTATAATAAACAATATTCTTAGAAAAAAACACATTACTTTTTATTTTTTAAATTATATTTATTTTTCTAGTATATAAAAATATATAGAAAACAATATAATGTAAAATTCCATGATAATATGAAAAAAAATGGCAATGGGTAATTTACCTTTTTTTAACGGTTTGAGTGACTTTTACGGCAGGATTTTAGAGGACATTTTAAATATACAGGTTAAAGACTCATACAAATTAACCTAGAAAATCTGTATTA
>JAOUZG010050968.1:3801790-3838584 GCA_026289955.1 Argiope argentata | reverse complement strand
CCCATAGCATTCCCACCAAACTGTGGTGTGACCGGGATGTTCACGGATACAAAGGCATGAGACGACGTTTTGCTCTAGATCAGCTTAAACAACGGTTCTTTCGCGAAATCCTGAAACTGAACCGTTAAGAAACGAAGCGTTTTTAGAGAATAAAATTGTCAAAACTGCCTAATCACAATTTAAAAATAAACATTTGAGGATCATAATGCTATATCTAGGAAAGAACAGGTTATAATTAAAAAGGAGTTAAAATATCTAATTTAATTCTATATACATATTATATATGTATGTTTATTATTGCCCTATATTTATATTGCCTATCGTAAAAACTCTTATTTGGCAAAATGATCTGAAAAAAAAGATAGCCTTGTTTAACTTGTATTGAAAAAATAAAGAAGAAAGTTTCAGAATTTTAATAAGCAAAGCTTAATCTAAAATTCTCTAAAAAATAAATTCAGAAAATAAAATAATGGAATTTAAAAACTTATTTGAGGTGCTTAAGGAGCAAGAAAAAATGTGTTTACTTATTATTTTTAAAAAGTCTATTTTCTACAATGCACTTAAGAAATTAGCTTACAAGAAAAAAAAAGTGCACCCGCATTTAAGAGTGAGAACAAATAATTTTCGACCTAATATATTAATATCAGTACTCTAATTCTAATAAAGAAAAAGTAAAACATGATCAATATTTTTATGAATTATAAAGAAAAAGAAAAAGTTGGTCCCAATTTGCTAAATTAGTATGCAAAACGATTTTGCTCAGCAAGCTAATCAGCTTTTACATTTTTTTCCTATAAATTCTTTAGTAGTTTCGTCAACTGCTAATATTATAAAAATACATATTTAAATTTTAATATTAATTTGTGTTTGGATAAAATATTAATTTGTAAAAAGCAGTTAGGGGAAAATCAAACAATAACAGTAATTTCCACTTTAAGGGGAAAAATTCTCCAGAAAGAAAGGTGTTGTGAATTAGCACATTTATTTAACTACGTACCTTTTTTTACAACCCTCACGCAATGAGAACTTTTTTTTGTAATCAACAGCTTATGCTTCATCTTTGTCCAATTGGTCAAATTGTTTTTCTCAATTGCTCAAATTTAGACAGCTCATTTTTATGAGTTGCTCAAATTCAATTGCTCAAATTTTTATGAGTTGAAACCTCTATTATAAAAATTATTGTGCTGTGTAGCTAACTGAAATACTTTATAATATAATTTTATTTTTTAAATATTATGGCTTGTTTCATTCAAATTTTGATAAATCCTATAATGAGTGTTAAAATTAATTTTTGAAAATTCCCCAATATATCTAGAAATGGTTCGGGCTATTTTAAATGATTTAAAGGTGTTTCACATTTTACATTAGTTTTCCATTAAAGGTTCATTTGTTTTAAATTCAGTACATATATTTTGGAATAAATTTAAATATTTGAGATTTTTTTCATTATTTTACAGTGAATTAATAGCTATATAAAACATATGAAGATAACTGCTTTTAATGTTTAATTAAGATTTTTGTAAATTATAAACGCAGGTGTATTAGATAGAATGAACAATCAGCAGTCATAAAATTTGCCTATCTTCTTTCAAATTTCTACTTGTATATGAGAAGAAATAATATTCATCAGAAAGAGTAATCTTCAGGCAATCAGATTAGTAACACAATTTCAATTAGTGATCAAACAAAATGACAATAATTATAATTTTTTAATCCTAATTTAAGAAAAAAGACCAAAAAATTTGTGTTCAATAGCTTCATTTAAAGGAAATATGTTCCCTTAAAGTTTATTTTAAAATTCTTAGTTTCACGAGCTTGCATAATCTGTTAGTGACTTCAAATAATTTTATTTAAGATTTTTAAACTAAAACTTGCTTTAAATTCTTCTTTCTAAATTAGATAAAATATAACAAATGTTGTAGAATAATACAATAGCGAAAAATTTTCTTTTCCATGTACTTGCTTTAAAAAATTCTTAATCTGCACCACTACATACAAATTTGAAATGACACTTTAAGAGGACTTTCAAGACAAAAAACATGCAGAGTGGAGAAGATCCTCAAGAAAAGGAATATATAATACTAAAAATTTTATAAAATAGAAAAATGAAAGACAAAAGATGTAGGTTTTTAAAAAATAAAGAATCTAGGATACGGCTCAGAAACTTTTATAAAATAAGACATGACAGGATTCTTCCCATAATTTCTTTCAATACAGCCGAAAACCCAAACGTCAAAAATTTAAAGAAGAGACTCCAATTTCCTTAAGAATGGGGCACGCCCCAACCCCCTCTTTATTCGTTACCCTCACATGGTGAAAAGATAGCCCTAATTTGCATTTTGACGAGCTCTTTTAAGTGTCTACAACACCAGTTTGTCCGAAGCAGTTCTCATCAAAATTTGCAGAAAGCATAAATAAGAGCATTAAAATAGATATCGTCTGACTGAAGAAAAATAAGAATGAAAAAAAAACCCTGCAGACATGCGTTTGACTTTTTATATCTCTCTTTCCAGGATTATTATTTTTTCTGTTGAATCATATGTTGGAATATTTTAAATAGGGACTTCGTATTCCCGTTTGCACAATGCGTTCAAACTTCTTTATGCATTTTTTTTCTTCTTTAGATTTCACTTCAGATCTCAGGAGTCAGATAAACCTACATTGCATTTTGTATCACTTTTTCACAAACGAATCAACTTGAAAGCAGAAGAGAGATATCTTTCAAAAAACTGACTTCAATAGAATATATTTCGTGTCAATACACTGGATTTGTCGACTGGGCACTGTACCAAACATGGCACAAATATCTTCTTCCAAGGACACAGAAGGCAAATATATTCCAAACTATTGCATGAGAAATTTGTTTCTCCGTGGACACTAATATCGAAAGTATAAAAAATAAATTTCAGTTTTATTCTTATTAACTTAGTAGAATTTAGTAAATTTAGAAATAAATACTTTCTTCTAAAACGAATTAAATGAATGGGTATTCATTCTCTTAGAATTTTTATGTCTAGCTCATATTAGATTTTATAATAGTATTAATGGTTAAGGCAGCAAATGCAAAAGTTATTCAAGATAATTGATACTGAATTTGGAAAAAAAGGAAAGCCTATTGAATTATTATAAAAATTAAAGAAAAGGTATACATTTTTAATTAACAAACTAAAGGAAAGATAAATATAAATTAAATAGAATTAGCTCAAAAACCTTCAATTACAAATTAAAATTCTAATTTAGGAAATTTTTTAATTCATATAAGCTTGAATAAACAAGATAAAAGTTGTATTTAATGATACAGAACCTGGTAATATATATAAAATTTCCCAGCTATAAACTCAAATAACAATTTTTTTTCATGAAAAAATTGTGAGTTGCTTTTTATTTAAAAACACTTCCCACATTCCAAATTTTCTGAAAATTGTTTGCAGCTAATTATGAAACTAGCTGCCAATTATTATGGTTATTCAAATTATTCAAAAATAAATACTAAATTTTGAAGCAAGTCAAAACTCTCGAAGAATATGAATAGGTTTATCCTTTTAAAACTGATTCCTTTTTAATGACTAGAATCTGTAAAGTAATAACAGTAAAACTTTATTTTTCTATTCCTTTAATTAAAATCCTACATCAGGCATCTGAACATAAAACTTTGTGTTAAGTTTCTTGCCACAATTGCATATTATTAGCAAATTAATGACATATTTCTAGCTAAAAAGTGTCTCAACAATACATATTAAATATATTAATAGAAGAATGGAAAAAAGGGCTATTGTTATGTTTACTATTAACCCTCTGGCAGCATAATTCTTTAAAATCACCATTTAGATTCAGTGTCTGCAAATAAATTCAATATTTTTCAAAGAAAGGAAGCTAATACAATTTGTGACTGGATAGTAATATAATGTAATAAAAATTTGTCATCCTAAAAATAAATATTCCAAACTGAAAAAAATGAGGAATGCAAAAGAAAAAGGACTCATTGCCAACTCACGGAAATCGCACGGCATACACACCAGGAGGGTTAAAAATTAAATAAGTCGATACAAATGACTGCACCATTCTAAAAATAAGTAAAGACTAAATAATTAATGTTGGAGTTAAAGAATAATATTTATTTCACCAGGAAACGCATTTGAAATCAGAAAAACCGTTAATTATTGAAATAAAACCCAAACTAAAAAGGATTCATTTCCGAGAACCTCACAGGATTAGAATATAAAAAATTAATCCTGATTAGGATAAAAAGTATAAAATAAATGCTGTCGAAAAATGAATAAACTGAAATGAAAAAAAAACTTTTTTTATTTTTGCGAGCCATATTTACGAAAGATTTACTTCTAAGAACAAGAAATAACTGAACCAGATAGCAATTTCGTGAACTTTCTTTATTTTCGCAGTATTTATGTCTTCTTTATAATACTAAGTATGAAAATGAACTCTTACAAAAAATATCATGAATACATTTTCAAATAGCAGCTGCAGAGATTTTTATAACCTTCTTATAAAAGTAACTTTCAGCGTAATATACATTTCAAATGCCATGCATATGCACTTGTCATAAAAATATTTGTGAAGAAAGTTGAAGAAAAAATTTTATTAATTACTTTTCTCCTAAAAATTCATATGTGTGAATATTTTTTTCCAAGTTTTATAATGTCACTTTTAGCAGCTAATTTTTGAACTTGGAATGAAAAATAAGTTAAATTAAAAAATAAAATATATTACTCAACTATTAATGGTTATTATTAGTAGTTCTTAAAAATTAAATAGTAGTTATCATACATAATAAAATGTATGAATTAGTTAGACAGCTATTAACAGTAGTTATTAACTATAGTTATTAACAATAGTAATTGGGTATTAAAATAGTTAACTATTCCTGTCTTATAAGAGGATTCATTGAAAGATTTAAATTTAACCATAAAGGAACCAGAGTGAAATAGAGGTTAATAAGTTATTTCAAGAATTCTTCTAAGCCATTTGCAGTTGCACTGAAAATATCAAAATTAATAAAACTGAAATGAAATATTTTTATATTTAAATAAAGTTATTTTTATGCAAAAATTGAAGACTATTGAACTAAGTGAAATCATATATTTGATCATTAATCTTATAATAAATAAATAACAATAATAAACACGATAAAAATAACTATCTGTCAGTTTATAAAATTCATATTTTCAAAATCAAGATTAATATTTATTCAAATAATTCTAAACCAAGTGATATTAGTTATCGGGAGTTCAACCTCATTAAAAAAAATAAGGGATATTTAGAATACAATAAGTAAAACTACATTAACTAGTTTCACAACGCAAAATTAATTGACCGTTTGGCCTCTTGATAGAGTCTAGTAAAGTGTTTTAGATACCAGACACAATTCCATCACGGACCTACAGTCAATGTGGGTCTTATGCGAACTAAATATTATTTCAAGACACAATTGACCGCACGCTGACGTGACAATTTGGAGGACTGTCAGCTCTTGATCCTATTCAAGCTCAAAATTAAGCGGTCAATCTGTTTTGAAGTCCACTTGTTCCTTTAGGGGGTCAATATAGCAATACCAAACGCAATTCTTCCATAAAAGATCAAAACACTCAATTAATTTTTGTTTTGTGAATAAACAGATGGAATACTATCATGTTTTAAATACCATTGTTTGCTTTATAATTTTTATAAGTCAATAATTTGCTTTATGATTTTTATTCGCTAAAAAGTATGTTAAATTATTTTCTGCTAGTTAAACTTAAATTTTATATTGCTCTGTTTTGTTTCTGTAATTCCGTCTATTAGTTCACATTCTACCAATATATATTTATATATGTTGTTCAAATTTTCAATTGTTAATAAAATACCTTTTATTCATCCACTCAATTTCAAATACATTTTTTAAACTTGTAGGGGATGACACTTGATGTTAATTTTGTTTTATTCAACTATTAATTCATTAATTTAATTTAATTAATTTTTAATACTTTAAATAGAGTTTTAGCAGCTTGTAATGAAAATTGAAATCAACAGGCAGTAGCTCAATCGGTAAAATGAAAGGATTTCAATATTTTTCTCGTAAAGGCAAAGAATTATATAATAAAAAGTAACTAAAATATATTTTTTTCTTTTTTTTTACCGAATTCACTTTTTTATATTATTTTTTAAATTATTAATTGATTTAATATTATCTTATAAATAATGATTCTTTGAATGTGTAGTTTAAATGTAACTTTGGAAAAAAAAACTTTATTATTGCCCAATAATAAAAATTTCAATTCCCTACACAAATGTATCGACACAGTATTTAAGTATCATACCATATTTTCTTTACAAGGGGAGAGAATTGCAAATTCAACTGAATTAAATAATGAGATAAAGGGTAAACAATTAAATAATTACTTAACTTAAATAACTCTTTCTTCATAACCGGGGCTCTTATTTTGTTCTATGCATTCAAAGGAGACATTCTACTCCAAATAAGCAGAATTACCGTAACAACCCCTATCACTGCTTCCCTTTGCCAGCAGCTAATACCGCAAAATCCAATTATGGGTAAACTGCAGAAGCTATCTATTTATATTTATTAGACTGGGATGCCCCATACTGATAAAGCTGTAATCTACCGATTCTTAGAATATTAACAAGAGATCTCCTTAAATGTGGGTTTCCCCTTTTCGTGTCTCCTCAGCGGACCACCCTCTACATTCCTTCGCTCGTACTCTAACGTCACTTCTGTTATCAATTGTCCCTAAAGGCCAACTGACACAAATGTGTTCCGCGTAATGTGCGGATGATGAAGAAGGCGGCATTCTCCTGGGATCCCTACTTCCCAACTTTTTCTCTAGAAATATTTTCATTCTTCCAGAGATGTCCTTTTCCTTTCCCTCCTAGGCAGATATTTTATAGGGATCTAGACTTTTCGCTCCGAACATGCCATCATTTCAGCATTGCTTCTTTCTTCACTATCTCTTGCCTGAAAGGCCGATACAGGATTTTCTGGATTTTCCAATAAAGAGTCGGCTTTGTATTATTTTGTTCTAGTTTAATAAAGGAAAAAAATCTGGTTTGGTGCACACTTTCCATTTTAAATATCATTGGAATTTAACATTTTTTTTATTGTTTTCATACTTTATTCTAAATTATATTTATTGGCAACAATTACAACAAAATATGTAAATGAATGCTATATTTATTAGTTTGTGATGTGTTAATACTAGTTTGAACAGTTTATATCATTATACTATTTTATTTTATTTTTAAAAAAACAAAGAGCTTATGTGTATTAGAATGAATTAATGTGTATTATGTGTATTAAAATGAAGAATTTATGAATATTATGTGTATTAAAAGGAAGAATTTACGTTATTATGTGTATTAGAATTAGTATTTATGCATATTAATTTATGTGTATTATGTGTATTTTCATATCATTGTAAGCATAAAACTTTTTCAATGCATTTTACTGTATTTTTGTAATTCTTACAATAAGCAGCGTTGATTTGTGAATTTCCTTATTTTGAAATAATTTATTGCTAAATCAATCCTAAATCCAAGCAAATTCCAAACAAAACAGTTCACTTTTTATGCTTCTGTCATAAAATCTTAAACTTCTCTGTGCTAGACAAGATATATTTTATGGCAAATGGTAGAAATTTATTAACAAATATATTCGTAAAATGTTATATTGTGCCATTACCATTTGATCAGAAAGCTTTAAATGCAATCCGAAACAAGAGGAAACGACAGTCTGATGTGTATTAAAAACAAAAATACAAAGTAGGACAGATGGCTTTTCTTTGAAAGGAAAGTAATGTAAATCTTATCAAGTGTATTTTTATTATTCTGCGCTTTCAGCTTTTCTAACTAAGCTTTAAGAAATTATCTTGAATTTATGAACAAAATTAAGTCAATAAAAAGTCTGGAAATGAAAAGATAATAAAAATATTTTATCAGAAGTTTGGAATAGAACGGATTAAAAAACAATCGACATTTCCAATTCAATTCCTTCTTCTCAAACTTTTAATGCAAATTTTTTTTCAATGTACAAAACATGCTTTGTTACAATTTCTTCTTAAAATTTTCTTTCTTTCTACATAAAATTCTTCTTGCTACAAGATAAACATGTTTTCATTTTAAGAGAAACAATTCAAATAAAAGACTTTATAGATTTTTTTTAAAGCAAAACTGACTTATTTATTATCAAATATAAAAGATTTAATATTATTTTCATTTTAGTTTTGATTTTCTTCTGATACTAAAAGTATGTTTTTAATTTTACAAATTGCTTCAATAAAGTTCTAACTATAAGAGTTTTTCGTAAGAATTTTAAAGAATAAAATAAGTTGTTAAGTTTATATAAAGATCGATTTAACTTTAAATACTCGTTAAAAGATATTTCTTTTAGGGAACATCCGGCTCTAATAGATACTTCTACGATATATTCACTAAGTGTTAAGAAATTTTTGTGCATATTTATCAATCTATAATTATATTAAGTTTCTTTAAAACGTTTGATATCATAATGCATTATTTTAAAAATATTATAAGATCCAAAATTCTTATAATTTCAGAATATTCCTGGGAAAGTAATTTTTAATTTTTTAAATTATTTTTTCCTTATTATCCAATACAAATTTATTTTGAATAAAATTATGCATGATTTCGTAATTCCAATGAAATATTAATTTTTTAAACATATTATTTTCATTTACTGTTTTTTCAAAATAATTTAATTTTTATTTAAAGGAGATTGACTTTCAACTATCTAAAATAACTCGAAATAAAAAAAAATGTATATCCTATTTTTTTTAATGTTTAACCGAAATATTGATTAAAAATTATATTTAACATCTTTAAAAATTGAAATACCTGGAAAATTTCAAAGATATTTAAATATAATTATTACAATATCATTTTGAAAAAAAGTCATTAAAATGTATTTTTTTCCTGCTACATTCATTAAAGATTTATTTTAATGTACAATACATTTTATAACCTTATTTTAATTGAGTATAAGCATATATTTAAGGGATGAAACTATAAAAACAAAATATTAGTTTTTTATCCCTTTCTTTAATCCATTGTCCTCTTAAGGATCTACAAGACTTTTGACGGCTAGAAATCAACTCAAAAATAAGCAATTTGGATTATGTATGACAAAGCAAATACATAAAGGACTTGATGGATTTTTTACTGGAGTTATATAAACCATATACCTTTCTAAATAACTATTTGAAAGTCAGTGCAATAATTTTAATACTTTAAATATAACGTAAGTAACATTTAAATTACATAGTAATTTTAAATATATTTATTTAACAACTTATACAAGTAAGAAGATGAATTTTCCTAAATCCAAGTGATAAATTCCAAATTGTATTCATCTAGTATTTGAATTATTACCCACATAAGCTACTGCCCCCCCCCCTCTTTCCGTTGTAAAGAGAACACGTCATCATCATTTAAATTATTAACTTTAAAATATTAGAAGCAGCATTCAGTAAACTCCTAAATTATGATTTCAGTTATGCTTTAGAATTTTGTTGTAAAAGCATTAATCAGCTTTTTAATAACACAAATCAATGAATTTATACTTTTTTTTAAACAAATCACGTCGAATTCAGTAGACACCCATCACTGTTTCAGCAAGCAAAATCTGTCATGATATATTTTAACTGTGTGAGTGTGAACTGTGTGATGTTTTCGTTTCTCTATAACAGTGTATGCGCATGTGCGTGTGCGTGTGCGTGTCCGTGTCTCTCTCTCTCTCTCTCTCTGTGTGTGTGTGCGCGCGCGTGTGTGCGTGTATGTGTGTGTGTATTCATAAGCTCTGAACCTGATCTAACCTAATAAATAAGCAACACGTACAAATCTATTCAAATACCTAAGCCTTTAGTTTTTTTAAAAAGCTTTTCCAAAATCCTATATATGTATGGAGATTACCCTTAAAAAACCAGAGGCGTATTTTCAATAGTTTTGTCCAGCGTCAGTGATATAAAATTATACTATCTCAAAACTGAACATTTTAAAATTCATCTTAGAGTATTTATACAAATATTTCACAAAATATCTCATACGTTTCAGAAACAGGTTAATCGGAATAACAAAAAATAAAGAATTACATTTTTAAGTGCAAATAAAAACTGAATCAGTACGAGAAAAATCACACATTGTGAAAGAAACTATCTTGTCTTCTCTGGTATATTTACGTGTCTGTTTTTCCTTTCGTTTTTATTTATTTTTAAATAGACAAATTTTTTACATCGAAATTTTTACACGAGGCTTTATAACAATCGACAAAGGAAATCTATTTTAAGTTTCTCATATAAATTGAAAAATAACAAGGGATAAATAAAGATTTATGCAATTTGAAAAACAAATACGATTTTAGATTGGAATATTATTTTTGAATGAATAAAAGAACCAAAGCTCTTGCATAATTTGTATAATCAGCGTGCTCATATGAAAATGTACTTTTTACAGTGTTTTCTTATCGTATTGTTATAAAATGAAATTTCAATTTTGAGTATTTGGAAATTGCATTTTTTTTTACGATATGCAGAGGTTTTTCATCAAAATTGAAATCATCGAATGTTTATGTTTCGGTAGAAATTGTGAGGTTGGGGTTATGCGTAGAAACAATTGTATAATGAATTTCAATATACATTATGTGTAATATCTCATATACACACAGTTATACATACAGCATATTTTGAAAATATCAGAAACATAGAGATTTTTCACCTGTAAAAAGAACAGAAAGAAAATAATCTAATATCACAAAAAAAGGCAATCGTTTATTGAGTGGGTTAGGATTATCCCATGTAGCTGCATATAGGTCCCCAATGCCTGCTCTCAGCAAATAGAATAAAACAAATCAAATATTGACCTGAGCAGAAAAAGGAAATACCTGTAGAAGAAAACAAGCAAGATGTATTTGATTTTCTCAATTTTTTTTCTTCCTATTTTCAAAAATGCAAGGTAAACTTTTTTTTCTCTCCAAACCTAGAGGGATCGCTTCGAAGACTATGAAAAAAATACATTTTAAAGAAACTTAAATTCTGATGGCAAACGTCTTGCCCCTGAGGGCCAAAATGCGAAACGGGGGGAGGGCAGCTTTTATATCGAGTTCAAATTTCCCTACTTCTCTAGAGTCCGTGAGGAAGATTATTCAGAAAAGACTGTTGGCGCAGAGCATCAAAACTCCCTTCTTTCTTTTTACTTTGATTTTTTTTATTAGTAATTTCAATACGTCACTAAGCTTGATTCAAGTAACTCGCATTTGAGATTTGAAAAATAAACAGAAAAATATTAGTTTCAATCCATTTTTCGTGTCAAATTTGTCTCTCACTTCAAAATAAAAGCTACTTTTTTCTCCTTAAAGCAACTCTATATTCCGATGTTTCTGCTCCATGGCGATCAAAAAATATTTCCAGCGCTTGATTTTTCCTTTTTTAAGTTTTATTTTTTCTTATTAAGCATGTATGCTTTTCGAAACTTGAAATAATTTTTCCAAAATTAAGGTTGAGTATTTATTTAGATTGCGACAAATGAATTCAGTTCGATTATTTATTCCGGAAGACATAACACATTCGCACATTTTTTGCAGAAATATATAGAAATAGATTCAGTGGGAAATATAGAATGGTATGTTAAAATAGAAAATAAAAATGAAAAATCAAGATGAATTTAAAGAATGTCTTCATACTTTATTAAATACTCTATGAATATTCATTTAAATTTGACAGCAGATTTAATTTTTTTTGTTTAATCATTTTGAGGAATAATAGCCTGAACTTTTTCTACATATAAATAATTTCAAAATCTCATAAATTATAAATGCTTAGTGACATTTAGTTAAATCAAAGTCCCATTTCAAAGTTGGTAAGAAACTATTAAGTGACTATTATCGTTATTTTTAATCAAATGTTTTGCATTTTAACTACAGCACTGCTTCTCAATTTTAAACCCTGAACAAATGTTGTAAATCCTAAGAACCTCAATAATTTAAACCACTCAAGTCAAAAACCGCGAAGTGAAAATTAAGCCATCCTCGATTACAGATTTTGTAATGTTTAACATCTAATATAAAATAAATAATTTTTTATTAAATATATCGTTGTTTTAATTTCAGTGTGTAGTGAAATCGTAAATAAAAGAAGAGAAAATCGTTAAAGTAGGTACAGAAATAGAAGATTTGGCACAAAACAAAGAAGTTGATTTCTTAGCCGTCCCCGTTTACGTTATTGAAATCTTCCAAAAATTGGATTTGACATCGAGCCCAAAAGGCACATTTTAAAATTTATGTATTTCTGTGTGCATGGTAGTTCAAAAATACATCACGCTAGATGGTTTAAATTTGGTTCGTCGTCGTAATAAAGTGATGTATTATCTCAATAAAGGCTCCAGGAATTCTGTCTGAAAACGCAAAAAAGCTAGATGGAAAAACATTAATGTTTAGATTTGTCATTAGTATTGCAAATATATATCATATTTTACATCAAGTTCACCAACAGATTAACATCAGTTGGTCTGTTGATCCACGTCTATATGAACGTAATATCTGAAAAACACAATGGTTTTAAAAAATAAAATTTTACATATGATCATATGACCAAAATCTTGTATCTCCATCATGATTTTGTCTTTAAGGCGCCAAAAGTTCAAACTTGGTTCGTTTTATCATTATACCATGAAGCACAAAACTCGCCACATTGTGGCATGGCAGACAAATAAGGAGGACGCTTCCACTTGCAGACTTTGCGTCTTTTTCCCTCCCCCGTCGAGGTATAATTAGGTCCAAACACTTATGTAAACAAATGAAAAAAGTGCTGTGTCCTCTAAGTCTTTACTTATAATAAAGCACAATGTGTGTGTGTCTGTTGGCGGTGTACAGGCCAGACCGTTTGACTTACAGCTACCAAATTTGGTACATGTATACCTTGGGTGCCGGGAATGTGCAAATCGGAGCCCTTTTTTGAATTTTTAATTAAAATTTTAATTAATTAAAAAATAAGCCAAATTTTAACGTTTTCTCGCTATAACTTCCGAAAATATAACAGCACAAAATTGATTTTTGCATCATATTAAAGCACAAAAAATTAGCTTTTCAATGATACTAATGTTTTGACCTATAAATTAAAACTCTATTTTTAATGAATTTTTAAACATTTAATTTAATCGGATTTTTTTCAACAATAAAATAAAAATGAACGAAATAAAAATACAATTTTATCTTCGCGAGGATCTAAAAAAAATCAGTTTTTAATAAAATGTTGCCATCATATTTTCAGAAGTTCTGATTTAAAAAAGTTGATTACGACCAAAAATAAAACTAAAATATAATTTATATCACGTGATTATATAAAATGAAATAAATAGGAAATGCGATATTTTTAAAACAATAAATGCAAGAGAAAATTTTTCTTGATCGTTTGTAATATCAAAATTAACAATTCAATTAAAGAATTAAAATAAATAAAAAAAATAAAATATATATTACAGAAGTGCGACAGTTAAAACTGAAAAAGAATTTCTAGAAAAGTACCAAACGATAATCTTTTGAGAGCGATATTAATTATTTAAAAGTAAGAAATCTTAATGAGCTTGAAGATGACGTCATTTCAAAGAAACGACGAACAAAAAGCAATTGATATTAAGTAAAAGTAAAATATTTTTGCATTCGCGTTTTTTTTTTAATTTTTAAAACACTAAGACATGTTTTAAATAGTTACTTTTACTCATGTGAAGAAATATATTGCGCAAATCAAATAATTCGTCTTCGTGATTGTAATTTATCTCCGCATTTTAATAAATCATGCGAAATAAAAACGCACCTGCTTTCAACGAAGCATATGTAATATTAAAGCTATACTGGTAAAAGCAGGTCAGCTATTTGAAAACGCATCTTTCAAACAAGCATACGTAATAACTACCAATGCAAAATTTGTAAAAGCTTATAAACACATTTTTACCCGCATATTTCGGAGACATTAAAACTTCCTAACCAAAGCAATATCATGTTCTCACATGAGAACAAATAAATCAGCTTTTATTCCAAACTAAACATATAAAAACGTTTAGTTTGTCGGCACGTGTATGAATAAAATGAAACAAATATGAAACATGATATTTGTGGAAAATAAATGGATGAAAACGTTTTCTATAATATTTTACTATACATATATTACTAATTCAATTAAACAGTTTTATTTAAGGTAAATATGGCTTAACATTTAAAAGTCATCATCTATAATAGGAGTCCAACATATAATTTCTTAATTTTTTGGGGGGGAGGGACATAAATCTCTTACCAAATGGTCTAAGTGAAATATATAATTAGTTGATTGAGGGGAAAAATGCTGATGAATTACGACTTTTAAATTTTTACATATATCATCAGCTCTGTGAATCACGTTTAACAAAATATTCTAGAGACAATAAGTCCTTTAAATAAAAAAGTGGCACTCCAATGAACTAAATCAATCATCAAAGCTGATCGAAAGCTATGAAAATTTCAATATAACTATTCGATAAAAACTGGCGATTTTAGATCACTTTATCAACATCTCAAAGAAGCCAATCAGGGTTATTCTAGAATAATTGGTTTAGACTATGAAAATGATGATTGTTCTTAACTTGCAATAATCAAAACTGAATAAATCAGCCAGATTTGGTAGCAGAAGATAGAAATGTTTATTTATTTATTTAGAAGTTGAAATATTAAGAATATTTTACAGAATATGAATCTATAAGACAAAAGGAATTTAAACCATATTTTTTTGAAATATATTTATATACCAAAAAATAAATAAAATGTTATTATTGAGAGCATTTATATACATCTAAAAATAAAATTAAAAACTTCATGTTTCAATTAACCTGTGAAATGTTTGCTGAATTATTTCTTGAGATATTATAAATTATAAAAAAATATTAAACAGTTTCAATTTCTGTAGGGAACATTCAACTTAAATGTAGGACTACTCTGCTTTCAGTTCTTAGTTTTATTTAAAGGCATGCTTGGATTGAGTAAAGAGGTCTTTATATTAATTGAATTTTCATCATTTCCATTTTAAATCAAAACTGAATTTTACGAGCCCTGATAGAAAATCAGAGAGAAATGCGGAGTTCAAAGATCAGGACTGCTACATAATAATATAAGTGAATTATACGTATGACTATCGAAATGTGAAGCTTAAAAATATTTTACTGAAAAACTTTTTATGAGACTAAGTTATATAAAATTGATTGAACCCTTTAATGGGCATTAATAATGGTGAACCAACTGGTAGCCAAAGGCGGCTAGTATACAATAAAACTAAAAAGAAAACACTCTCGCTATTTAACAAATCACTTCACAATATAATCTATACCTATCTTTTTTTTTACTTAAATCATTCAAGCCTTGTCCAAGAATTGAAACTGGATCTTTTAATTTTACAATGCTCTTTTTAAAATCACTTTAACACGCATGGGAATATAGAATTTCAAATATTAACGCCGCTGGTTCCTTATTATTAAATGCTTAAATTAGAACTGTTTTTCTATTTAATAAAAATAGTTACTACATCTGCTGCAAACAATCCTACTTCTTTAATTATTTCTTGTTGATATTTATCAAGTATTTATTATTTACATGCATTTTTCACGTTTTATTATTGAAATAATTAAAAGTCAAGAACAATTTGCTCCTTTTCGAATGTTTGCTAATTCCTCCAGTTATTTCGTAGCCTCTTAAAAAGGAGCAAATGTCAGTTTTCTTTAAAAAGGAGTAACTATAAAAAAATAACAGCTTTCATACAGAAGGAGAAATATCAAAAACACTACTTTCATATAATATTGCCTCAAAATACTTCTGATTTCAAAAGTGAAATCTGAAAACTTAATTACATCAACGGGAAAAAAATGCGAAAATTACTATTCTAGAATGTAGAAAAAGAAAATAAATTTTTAATAATCCAATTCAAATTTTTTTATATAATGCGAAAGATAAAGTTCTAAATCATTCTAATTTAATTATATTGCTTACAAATAACAAATTCTCCATCCAAGACGTTCTTATTTGAGAAGCTCCAATTTCTCCAGTAATTAACTTAAAGTACTTATTCAATACATTTATATTTGTATGTATTTAAATAAATAAATTACTTATTTCACTAATGGCAACATTCCATTTCCTGAGCAATTTTAATTCAATGTTGCAAATAAGTACCATTTTGATAATATTTAGATCAGAAAGTCACGATATCAAATGGAAGTTATTAAAAATTTAGCAGTAGAATGACTTGAAATGAAATACTCGTAATTTGTTTCTGTCTCGTCTCTAAAATAAAGCTAAATAAAGGTGGCGACATTAAATAAGTAGCAATCGGGGATTTTTCTGATTTATCTAGTGGTTTGATTTCATTTCTTTGTATTTTAACTTACCTTGTTACGATTGCTCTGAAAAGAATTAATTACATCACCAATAACTGACATTCATCTGAATAGAAAACTCTCAAATCAAAATATACAATAATTATCATCTTTGTCTCATAATTATAAAGCAATAAAGCTTACTTAATTTTTAACCTATTCAATCTTAACTCATGCAGTTTAGAAATTTGTATCACTTTAAATTTATAATATAATTAACGAAAAAGGATAATGGAACAGAAAGAGCGAAAAATACTACGAGTGCTTTAACCATTTCAACATTTACTTTTATAAATGTTCTCTGAATCTATTTAATTTGAATACATTCAAATTTCAAGTTAATGTTAAGTTCACATTAACCTTTAATTAAGTTAAAATATTACATCAATTGATTTATTTATGTTTCATGAATGATGTAGAATTTAGGTAAACAAATTCAGCCGTAATGTTAGCACACTCCTTGTTAGTACGGAATCAACTAACATCAGCTCGATTAAAATGCAGCCTCTTCTGCTTGAGAGATCTAGTAGGGTAATAAAAGGGCTCTTAAAACATGCAAGATACTTCACTGAAGAGCTATTCTGCTCTAAACACCAGTTAAGCTATTGTTTAAAGAAAACGGTAGACAGCTTATATCCGCACTTTGAACTCATCGGATAAACATCATTTAAAAGAATCTGCTTTGAAGTCTAGCTCTTAACAAATTTAAGCTGATGAACAGAATTGTGATATAGCAACAATAAAAAGGAAAAAAAAAATAACTAAATTGCACACTTTAATTTTTATTTTAGCCATATCATCACTATTATATAAAAATGTTAGATGTCAACTTTCGAGGTTTAGTTTAGTTTAGTTATTTCAACGTCCATTTGTAAAGGTACACTAGGGCTATTTTGGAAGGGATTTAGTAATTTTGAGCCCTCCCCCCCTCTACACTACATAAGCGGAGGACGCCTGACTCTGATGGATTTAAAGTGCGACTGACCCCCTTACCCGATGGTTCTGCAATGGAATCGGGTCTCAAAACTGAAACCCAACGGCTCACAAATCTTTATTTTGCCACCAGGCACCCCGGCTAAGATTTAAGAGGAAAAATAAAGGTAAAAAATGTAAAATATGTATATAGGTAAATTCCATATTCTCTCAAATTAAAGTATTAAACATCCGGCATTTTGATATAACAACGATGATATATCTGTTATTTTTATTTCCTAATTCTTAGAAAAATATCTAGATATTTTACAAACATAGGTAATTAATTAAAATGATGTAATAGTCGAGTAAAAAGAAACTACATCTCATTCATTTAAAATAATGCTTTCCACGAATCAACTAGAACTGGAAGAGAAAATTTAATAAAGTCGCGAACAAAATTACCAACTTTCAGTGAAACTGTTGGAGAGCTGTGAAAAATTCGAATAGCCCCGAAAGTATCCAAGAACTCAATTAAAGCGGTAGCAAAAAGTCTAATTTATATCATTTAAGGCGGAACTACTCTCAAATTGTGGCATTTAAGTGAGTTTCGGGTCAATTATACGGTGGTACTTTCGAGGAAATGATAGCACAGAAGAACCACGTTCTCCACTTAGAGACATCATATCAATAAAAGAATGTCTCGTTTATATTTCCTTGTCGAAAACTTTAGAAAAATAGATAAAAATGGTTAGGAAACGGGTGATAAAATGGGACACTAGCTACAAAAGACATTCAAACTTTTATCAACTTTTTATAGACTGGAAGTATTAGCAAGCTACGCATTTTCGCTTCAAAGGTCAAAGAAGATATGCTAAGGAAGACGTTTTTGCATGCATTCCTGAGAATTTATTATATCGCTTTTCAGGTACTTTGAAGTTATTCTACCCTAAATACCAAGAGTCATTTTTAAAAGAACACTGTGTGATGTTGCAGTTTTCGAGTCTTACTCTTTCAGAATATTTTGGCATGACATTATCATTTCAAAGATTCACACGGTCTTAATTGCATTGCCATGTTAAACAAAATTTTTAATTTCTGATATAAATTGATTTTAAATGAGTATTATATTATGTATTAAACAAGAAATTCTAATCCATGTTTTTATCTGATTCTTCAAAATAAAAAAAAAACATAAAATAAAAAAAGAAACGGTGCAATTATTTTATAAATCATGGTCTCCACAAAACTTTTTCATTCCCTCTGTAATAATTTTCCCTCTTTCTGCATAAATTTGTGGACCGTTCGTAAGTCCACAAATGCCTTACATAGACTCGATGAACAGAAGTTTCAAGCAATAGATCTTTAGAGAGAATATAACATTTTTACTGAATCAATCGTTCAAGTAAGTATTTTGGAATACTTTTTTGACGAATTGAAACCAAAATTTCAAACTGTACATAGTTGCACTCACAAGATCACAAACTGAGCTTCATAGATTGATTTTTTTGGTATTTTTGAGATATTGCATTTACATATATGTAAATACGTAAATGTGCATGTTTGCATAAATGTAAGGCCTGACAGACAGACGGTAAACCCTTTGACAGATTTGATAAGGATCTACATTTTAGATTCTAAATCTGAGTATCAAATTTTCTCTGTTCAGCTTTTTACTTTTTATATTAATCGAGTTTACTTGCATTCAAATAACCTGATATTGTGCTGGACTGATGCATTGTTTCCTTTGAAAGGATTTCATTCGAAATTCGAGAAAATCTAGAAATTTTATTTATGTTAATATACGGAATTTCATACTACTAACTCAAGGCACATTTTTGAGTTATAAGGCTCATATACAGACAGATATAACAGATATAAGAACAAACTGACATAATGAAAAAAGGGGGTTTTCGTACTCAGGGAGAACATTCATCACTTTCTCGAGCTCCAATTTTCCCCATAACAATAATGTCTTTACAACTCACATAAAAGTAAGTAATTAATTATAAGCTAACAAAAGATTATGATTGACATTGAAAATATCGGGATAAAAACTAAGATTATTGTATTTAACTCTGAAACGAATTTCTATTCAGAATTGTAGTATTTTGTCCAACACCGACAGCTTTCCCAGTTATAAAGTTTTCTTTGAAAAACAGACAATGTTTTTTTTCCTTCTGCAAACTTCTGAATCCTTGTTTAATACATTTAAGTAAAGACATATTCTTTTTAGATTTGCCCATACACGAGAACACTTATTTTCAAATCCTTACCCATGAGATATGGAACTTAATTTAAAATTTCAAAATAAAAGCATAATGGTGTTAATTTACTTCCAATGGTGCATAATGATTATGGTCAAGATAAATAAAAATGTGAAGTTAAATATACGGTTTTTATTTTTTTATACACAAAGTATAAAGTAAATATTGTAATTTTGAAAAAATTTGAACGCGAAATTTTTATAAATCTCCCTGTTTTAAACCTTCCTGAATTCAAAAAACCCATTTTGGCTTTACGTGTGATTGTGAAACTCAAAAATGCTCCGAGAGCAAAGGTTCACATTTCATGTATGGAATTGCGACATAATTTACATTTCTATCAAATTTTGAACAAAATCCATTCAGAGGAAGGCTGAATGTTCCATTATCAATGATCGTTAGCAACAAAACGCTGAGATCTGGATTAATAAAGTTTGATTCACAACTTTAGCATCTAAAAAATAAGTATTTTTCAAATTTCGATTCAAATTTCTAAAACGGTTGAGCATCTGTCATTCTGTTCTTTCTCATGTATGTAAACGCAATAATTTGAATAAATGTAAATTTCTTATGTTATCTTGTGGCTACAGTTATAGTTTTGTGTTAAATTTTGGCGTCTATCGGCTGACAAAAATGTATGTTCTTGCATAGATGTAGTAACAATAATGGATTGACACCAAAATTACATATTTTGAAACTATCGTTTACTAATGCTATTAAAGAAATTCGCATCCTTAACTAAATATTATAATATGCAGTAGAAAAGGGATAAGATCATTATTGGAGATTATGCGAGAAAGCTTCGGGAAAACCACCTCCGCTGACTTTTTCGTATAAACCATAACTTCCGTATATTTTAATGTAGAATTTAAAGCATATCTAGCCTATTTTTATTCATACTACAATTACTGAATAAAATTGAATTAAAAAAGAGAATTTTATAATTTTTGAATGCTTTTAAACTGCCATTAGAAATATATTTCATACAAGTGCAACGATGCGGTTTACTAGCTTAATTGATACTTCACAGTTGGAATGAATATATATTTTTGAATATATATATTTCAACAAGAACAAAAGTATGAGAAGCTTTCACTAAGCTCTCAACTTTTGGACGCATTTTTAAGCTTGGCAATTTTGCAATCTCTTTCATTCTTGTCAGGCATGCCTTGATACATTTATTTAGAATTTTGTTTGTTGTTGTTTTTTTCAATTCCTACTGTTAGTTCACACTCTCCCTATCTGTATAAGTAGATATATCTTGTTCAGGTTTCCAACCATTAGTAAAAGGCTTACTATTAATCCACTCAAGTTCAAATACATTTTTTAAAAATTGTAGTCGATGATACTTGATACTAATACAGTTTTTTCAAATATTAATTCATATATTAAGTTTAATTAATTTGTAATACTTTAAGTAAAGTTTCATTAGTTTGTAATGAAAATTCAAATCAACAGGTAATAGTAGCTCAATCGATACAATGCAAGGAGTTCAGTATTTTTCACTTGAAGGTGATAAATGCGAATTCAATTCTTATGAAAAATCTATAGTTTTTTGATAAATTATTTATATTAGTTGTAATTATTTGATAAATGTAACTAAAATAATTTTTTCTTTGTAGAATTAATTAGGAATTGACTTAATCTTTTTTTATATTACTTGTTTATTTTAAAGTTTCATGTTTTTAATATTTATTTTTTGAAAAAATGTAGCTTATCAAACTCGTAATAAAATATTAATCAAAACTTTCTTCTTTTCAAAAGCCATACAAATAATTTTTGTACCAATATTAATTTTCTCTCCTTTAACCAAAGTACACGGCAAGAATATTCTTACATCTTTTAGTGGTTACTAATATTTCATAAAAAAAAGTAAAATTATATTATTACCCAAATGAAAAATTACCTTTTAAGCAGTAAGGACAGTATAATTTTTTTCAAGTTAATTTCAAAACAGATTCATTAACTAAAAACACAATTTTCGCCATTATTCAAATCTTTAGTAAAGCTTAATGCAATAAACAACTATTTTAACAGAAAATGCTACCTTTATTCATTAACTCAATTTCATCAAATTAATATTCGTCGTATTCCGTACTTAAGTACTCTTAATGCATTCACGTTGCCATAAATGAAATGGATTTAGGTAAGTACTTTACGAGAAAGCAGAACAACTCAATCATTATGTTTTCTCTTCTTCAAGTGCTCTATGAAATGACGTGACGCTTCTCTTCTAAGAAGAAGGCGGGTTCAATGCTCATTTCTCAAACTTATTGGATTGGTACAATTATTCTTGCAACCCAAAAGCTTTTAGCGGCAATATATAGAACCTTACATGCATGATTACCTACTGCTTAGAGTTAGCAGGAAATTAAAGCGCAGAATGTGATTAAAATTACCGTGGATGCACTGAATTGAAATTATAATGCGAGACAAAATATCTACCTAAATTGAATTTTTCTTTTCTGTTGAGTGATAGAAAATCTTATTAGCAGTTAAATGAAAATGCGGTCCTAAATCGAAAGTGCACACTCTCATGCAAATGCAAAATCGCTTAGCAATATTTCTTTTGCACGCATCTCTCTTGGCTCAGAAAGGAATTCAGCAAAAGCATTTGATTGGCTAAGATAATTGAAAAGTTTTACTACCTTCAATTCGGGTCATTGCTGTTCCAATATGCCTCCAATGGGATGCATCAGGGCAAAAGAAACAAATGTTATTCTTAGAATAACAGAGAAAGTTTCCTCCTGAGTATCGCATGGCATTATTCCAAAACAATTCGGAACTCAAACTGGCGGATGAAAAAGATAGTGCTCAGAATTTTTCTGGAATATCGAGTAAAATTAGTTTTTAAATATGCAAGCCTCCAAGATTTGTTTTATTTAAAATAATGTACATTAAATTATGACTTTAAGGAAAAGGCTTATTCTGAATCGTAGGGAAATTATGAATTGAATACACCTGTAGGGATGATATTCATATCACTAAGAAGAGCGAATCTTTCATACATAAAATTAAGATGAATAGATAAGCAAAGAATTCATTTCTTAGTCTTAAAATGAATGGACAATAAAAGTCTAAAAGCAATTGAAAGATAAGTGTAATATTTTTTAAAGATGTAGATGTAAAAAAAAGGTTTCAATTTATCTTTTTAAGTACTTACATCTATTAAAAAGTAAGTTTTCTTGTTTCTCAAGGAATGAAAGGAAGAATGTAAATTTAAATACCTTAACGCAAATTATCTATAAATCTATTGTTTTCCTTATTCAAGATAAATAAAAGTATTACTTACAAGTTCCTTGTTTTCCAAAGTGAAATTGCAATCGTCTGTCTATGTAACATTTGAGAAATTTCACTAAACCATTTGCTATAGGTATGTCCTGTAGTACACTTATACCATGTTCGTAAAATATATTTATAAAGTGAATTGCTATGCATTTTATGAACTTATTTTCAAGAAAATTATTCTGAATCTTATGAGATTGTAGGTGTTAAAATTACATATACCGTCTAAATTTCATTACAATAGCAAGATTATTAACTGGTCTAAAATGCTTATCTGTAGACCGTCATTTTAGACATACACTGGAGGTCTATCTGTAAATCTTATGGATTATGAATCTGCTGTCAGAAGATGAGTTTCAGCGCCAGTTTGATTGTTATTAGCTGAGTAATCAAATAGTTGCACATATTCTAATATTGAATTCATAATGAATCAATTAATAATATAATTCTGAGTGATGAACCATGAAACCCCCAGTGAAGCGTAGATTAAAAACTACATGTTAAATTGAATTAACTTCATACTTTATAACTTTACTTCATAACTTTATACAAAATAATATAAAATTAAAATAAAAAAAACTATTTGAAAATGCATCTGAAGAGACGAAAGCAATTTAAAGTAACACAAGATTTGTGTATTAATGAAACTGCATGATTTTTAATATAAATATAATTCTCAACGACACTACATGTTTAGAACTGTCGAAAAGTTTAGACTTTGTAAATGGTCTTTACTAAAGTAATAAAAAATGAATTTACAGTATCGTTGCTAATTCACTGTAATCACGTCCATTACACTTGAATTTGGTTTTAATCATTGTATTTTAAACTAAATGGAAGTTGATTAGGAATATGTATGTGCTATGATCAATATAATCCTTTGAATATTCGTATATACATGTTTGCATTTATTACTTTAACCATGACTCACATGCACCCACACTTAACGGAGGGGCTGAAATTCTTTTTAAATGGTTGTCAATAAAACAGAAAATTCAGTAAGGGAATAGGCATGTAACCATAGAAATGGAGCATATGTTTGTGGAAGAATACAATCAAAAATGTAACTTAATAACATATATATAATTTGTCCAACCACAGTTCACACTGTTTAATTAGACTCACGTTCGAATGTTACATATTCGAAAGATAATAGTTAAAATCGGCTTATTTTTATTGTGAAATTGCTTATCTGAGGGGAAAAATTTATATTACTTTGCATTCATGTGGCATAGTTTATGTCGCCCGCTTTTTACCGCTTTAAACTGGTCTGTGTTAATAAATTCGTATTTTTTTTAATTGAAGGATGTAAAGGGATGAAAAACTAAATCGACGTGACACGATTCACGCGCATCATGAGATCATTCAGTGAAACCTTTAGAAATATTCAGCCTTCTTCTCATAGCTTAAGATTTCTTTCAATTATGCAAATATTGCACCACGCTTCATTGTTACAAATAATTTTGTAAATTTTATTCACATGCCTTTACAATTCAAACAAAATTGCTCAAACATTGACATTATTATTCAGACAAAATATAAAATAAAAATTAATAATGAAAAAAATTAATGTCAATTTCTACTTAGGTAAATAAAGAAAATTTTATTTTAGTTATTTTTTTATTAAATAATTACAATTAATATATATAAATTATCAAAAAATTATTGATTTTCGCAATTATTGAACTCTTATTCTTCACCTTCACGTATAAAATGCTGAAATCCTCGCAATTTACCGATTGGGCTACTGCCGGTTGATTCCCTATTTTATTTAAAATTGCTAAAACCCTATTTAAAGTATAAAAAATTAATTTAATTAAATTAATGAATTAATATTTGAATAAAACAAAATTAACATCATGTGTTATTCAATACAAGTTTAAAAAATGTATTGAATTTGAGTGGATGAATAAAAGGATTTTGTTAACGATGGAAAATTTGAGGAAGATATATAAATATATATGTAAGCAGCAACTTCTGTTTTAATATTTAAACTTAGTAAACTCCTGAAATAAATTGCAGATGATCAGATATCAAGGCAAGCGAAGGTTCGCCTTTTCAATGTATAGCAGTTTATTTTTCAGAAAAATATTTCATTTAAATAAACTGAAGGCTTTTAACCTGATAACATAAATCCAATCATTCAAAACCGCTTAGCTTAATAACTTAAAGGCTTTCAAATTCTATCATGGATTCCTCAATGGTAATTTTCCGAGCAATATATTAAGCTGAATTTTACATAATAACCCATAACTTCCGCTTTGCAGCCGGCTAGCTAATCCAGTTTATCATCCCCAAAGGAAAACAAAACCTGGATAAATTCGATATCAAGACTTCAAACGGAACAAAGAGGTAGCCGGAGTTATAATTAATAATATGCGATATTTCAGTGTTTAATAAAGAAAGAAAAATTCGATTTATCTTTCTATCAGCAGGGCAATATTTAGCTCACGGAAGTTAATCGGTTTTCCCATCTTTTGAATTTACTAAATGTGGACGATGCTCTTTTTCTGTCTTTTCATTCTGATCACGCATCTCAGCCTCGTGGATGATAAATTGATCGTTATCCAGTTTAAAGACGGTATATTTTTTACTCTGTACTTCTAAATCACATTCACTGCGAATATTTGATGAAATTTTGCGAAATTTATAGCCTACTAAGCTATTCCAAAGCCTTATAATATCCCCATTTTTCATATTAAGGAACTCTGTGAGCTGTCTAGACTTGCTCTATCAACTCTGTTAAGCCTTTGAAGATTCTCTTTAATCTTAAAGCGTTTATTTTTATCCTTCCGTATTGCATTTTTCTCCCAGAGATTTTCTTTTGTGTAGAATTACAGCGACTGGAAAAAAAGTACGTTTATTTTGTGCAACATAAAATTTACTGTGCTTTCTTAACTAGCATTCAATTATTTGATGTGATTTTTAAAAATCTAAAAAAATATTTGTCAGATAATTACTATATACCAAGATGAAATTCAAATAAAAAGGGTTTAAATTATAAATTTTTCTTTCATTGCAATAAAAAAGTCTAATTTTATAATCAATCGCATTTTAGCCAGCATCATGAAAAGTACTTGAGTTTTGCTTATGAACTGTAAATTACAGCTTACTGAAGTCATAGAAATATAAAAGAACCATTAAAAATACTTCAAATCTATTTGTATGAATTTTTACCATTCTTCCTGGCTAGGTTTTCTTTAAAAGCATTTTTTTCCCAATTTTATTTCTTACAGAATATTTTTTAAATTCTATACGAGTTATTTATTCTTTATATACGATAAAAAATTCTTCTTATCCATATTAGAAATAATTTTCAATAAAATAACATTTGAACAATGGAATAAAAAAAATTCGTCCATGCTCGATGTTATTTAAAAGAATTTTTCTTTTCAGTTTTATTTCTTACAGAATAATTTTTAAATTCAATATCAGTTATTTATACTTTATATATGATTAAAAATTCATCTTATCCATATTAAGAATAATTTTGAATAAAACAACATTTGAATAAACATTTTGAATAAAACAGCATTTGAATAAACATTTTGAATAAAACAACATTTGAATAAACATTTTCAATAAAGCAACATTTGAATAAAAAATATTTATTGGTAATTCATTGAAAATATTAGATAGTTATATTTAATATAAATATTTATAAAGTTAAAAATTTCTAATATATTTGATATGTTAGTAAAAACACGAATTTGATAAAAGGCTTAAACCCTTTCCTTATCATGCGATCCCCGTTATTTTTATGAATTCCATTTCCAGTATTGACACTTCTACAGTATGTCACTGCTTTATAATAATAGAAAAAGAAAATCTGTTAATCTGGTATTATTACAAATAATGGTTCGATTAACTTTCCGCTATATTTTCCAAAGTAATTCAGAAATTTCCAGCTTTTTTTAAAGATGTATAAATAAGGATGTGGAAGAAAATCCCATCTGAACTTTCCTAAACTATCCAAGGATAAAAGAAAATACACAGACATCAAAGACCAGATTGACCTTCCGGAA
The DNA here is from genome assembly GCA_026289955.1 of Argiope argentata. NCBI lineage: Eukaryota > Metazoa > Arthropoda > Arachnida > Araneae > Araneidae > Argiope > Argiope argentata. The sequence goes on along the minus strand of JAOUZG010050968.1, from coordinate 3,811,685 downwards.
TCTAACTGCAATGAGCCGAAAAAAGTGATGGCAGAAACAGATGGCAAAAGTTGTTACGAACTCATTTTTGTTTACCTCAGCGCCATTTGATTCCAGAAGCAATTACGAACTAATTCTTCTTTGCAGAACACATTCTCATCTGTCGATGATAAATAACAAAAAGAAAACGCTGTTTGAAACTTTTTTTTGTAATACATTTTAGCTTTAATTCAAAATTAATTCTTCCTCATTTTCACTATATAGTATTATTGATATGAAATTTAATTTCTAAGTATTAAAATGTACAGAAAAATCATTATTCTTTTCTATATGAAGCCTACCTTAATTTTATTTGTATTTTTGTAGATAATTTTTGATTATTAATCTTCCTATTTTGAATGTCGTAAAAGTCGGTAATACATTCACATCTACCGAATTAATAAACGCTTTTAAATCTCCAATCATATTAAGTTAGTTGAAATTCTACTTTATTAATAAAAATATATATTCCGAACCATCAAATAGTTTAAAATACTTAGTATTTTAAAGAAAACTTAGATTAAATAAATTACGCGTATTTAGAAAGTTTCTGGCAATAGGCTTTACTGCAATACTTGAAAATAATATTTTCTTTCAATTACGTATAAATCTAACGAAATAAAATTTTTATTAAATAGCTGATAGATGCCTCCATCATATTCCTGTCTATCAAAACTGCACAAAGGATATATTAAAAAGTTAAAGTTATCATTTATCTCAAAGAAAATTTATCGAAATTTTAACTCATTAATATGAGTAAGATATATAGTTTATTCTTAAAAATCAAATATTTGAACGCTTACATTTCCTCCCTCCTTCTCCAATCAAAAGCGCGTCTCTAATTATTTTTGAACCAGATTTCCGATATTTATTCTGTTTAATATTTTCGAATTTGATTTTTTTTCTTATTTGCAGATAAAGTAATACTTTGGAGAGAAATTCGGCGAAATAATTTATTCTAATTTTCTATAATTTCAAACTGATGTTAAACTGTTTAAAATAATATAAAAGTTTGGGTTTTTTTATTTATTTTCTAATTGACTCCACAGAGCGAACAGAGCTTTCTCAGTTAAACACTTGATTTTTTTCGGTGAGCAACTTTTGAGTTCATTTTGGCGGCTTCTTAGAGAATCTTAAGTTTGGTAATTCATAAACTGACATACTAAGTGATTCATTAGAGCAGAATGAGAGACATAGGATCGTGGAATTGGTAATAACCTTATCAAATAATAATTTCAAAAACAACAACAATTTCAACTGTTTTTGAAATTTTTTACGTTAATATTTTTTGTTTTATAGTTTTTACATATTCGAAAAATACAATATCTAATCTGAAATACACTGTTGTTTTGAATATTAAACTAAATAAATAATTCTTAAAATCTTCGGTATGATTAAATGGAAAACTACCCACAATGCCTAATACACTAAGGATAACGGCGGTAAAGATTCTTTTTCAAAAAATTGTATCTCCTCTCGTCTAATTTGTTAGTTAGAGGCACTTGTTCGTACAATAAATCATAACTTCTTGAAATTTGCGGCGCGTTACTTTTGCCACAAGCAGAGAGCGGCTGACGCTTAATAAGTCAGACGCAGATTTTATTCAGAATTATAAAAGGAGCTGAAAAATTATGAAATTAGGTCCAATCATAAAATAAAACAAAATGACAAGTTGACTAATGGATATCTGAGAGGGATGAGAAAAATGATGATGGCTCCTAAACACGCTTGAATGTGTGCTTCATATATTAGAAATAAGAGAATTATTTATTGTGTTACTCCTTTCGTAGATGCTGCATGGGGGTTTGATGAAGCTTTTCTGAAAGACAAACCGTTTGCATTTATGATACATGGTTTACCAAAATTTTTCAAAATCAGTTAAGGATGGAAACGTTTTCTTGACGCCTTACATGCATCATTTATAAGTGGAACTGTCATTATCCTACAAGTGATAATAAGTCAGGACATCTGCTTTATTGTGTGGCTGACAGTTTGAGTTCAAATCTTATGAAAGATAATTCGTAATTTGACGCTTATATGAAATATTCATAGAGAGCTTTCATCCATTTTATTTGTTTCGACTTGTATTGTACAACACAAAGACTTAAACAAACATTTTTAACAATGTTTATCTCGGCAGCTTTTCCGAAGAATTTCGTTTTGGAAAATGGTTTCATTTATTAAAAATTAACGAAATTTGATAGACATTCAGTTTTTTTAAATTCAAAATTCTTCGAGCATTAGTGTTTTCAGATATTGGGTTTTTAATCTCCTTTTATGAAGCTATTTGGTTATATATTTCCAATAACTGTAGAATAAAAGAACGACAACGCATGCAGATTATATAGATGAAAATTTTAAATACCATTGTAAAAGAAAAATTTCAAAATGATTTTTATAATATATAAAATAAAAGCAAAATTTCGATTTCAATACTCCAAGGTTTTAGAAGACTAATTCCTAAATTAATTTTTCAAACAACTTTAGATAGTGAATATATAGAGAAATAATAGAATAAGAAATGCGATGAACGTTATGTCAAAACGAATGTTGCGAAAATAAAAATAAAATTTACTGACAAGACCTTAATTTGAATTTTTCTGAGCGTAACTAATTGACATTTTTTTAAATCTCTCCACACTAAATATGTTTACACGTTAGTTGCATATTTGTATTTACTACTAATCTATGCAATATACAGGGTGTCCATAATGAAACGACCATGCGTTAAAGTTGTCTGCAAGTGAAACTATTGCTTGAAAGCTATGAAATATTGTATAGGACATAATGAAGAAATGAAAATTTGTTTGAGAGAATAAAAAAAAACATAGTTCTACATTTCGCCACCAGGAACAGTTTTTCAAATGAATTATACATTTAGCATATTTTTGACAAATTAATTACTACATAAAATGTTCAAAATTTTCCGCTACTATCTGGAATCGTAAGATAGCATGTTTCACAATTGATCGCAGTGTATTCTGGGAAATATTAAAACCATGCGGTCAGATGCTAAATTTTAAATCAGGTAAAGGTTTTGTATTATAACGACATACCAGATGTTTTAAAATGCCCTCAAAGCCAAAAACCACATGGATTTAGGTCTGGAGACTTTGGAGGCCACAAATCACGAAAGTAACTTCTGATTAAATTTTCTTCTGTAAATTGATTACGAAAATCTTCCTTTATACAACAGCTAATGCTTGGAGGAGCTCCATCTTGTATGAAAATTGTGCTTGAAAGGCATTGACGTGTTTGATTCTAGATGGTAGCGAAAAATGATGACCTTCATGTTGAACATGTTTTGATATAATTAAATTTGTTAAAAAATGTGCTAAATGTGTAATTCGTTGGAAAAACTGCCCCTAGTGGCGAAATTTTGAGCTTTTTTTATTCGCTCAAACAAATTCTCATCCTCTTCATTATATCCTATACAAAATCTCATAACTACCTAATCAATAGTTTTGCCTATCGACAACATTAAAGTAGGGTCGATAAATTATAGACACCCTGTATTTAGAGTGGAAACCTGCACAATTATTTACTACTAAACTGTGAAATATGTTTAGTGCAGTATATACTACTATATACTATAGTGGTATATACTGCTAACAAATTAATGTATCGCAGATATTTGAAGAAAATGCTTAGACAAGAAAAACTATCTTGACGTGAATGAAAGAAGCAAAATGGTCACGTGCACTGGCCATTATTGACGAAACAGTCTTAGAATGTCAGTTACGATATATATAACGTCATCATAATATGACTGTAACGTACCTTTTATAGATTATCGTTTACGTGACCGTGAAGATGCGACCCTTTGCAATGTCACAACAAATTGTTTCTTTTTCCAGTGGAAAGGCTTTGAAATTAAAACTAAAGTAAAAGACTAAATTAATTAAGTTTAAAAATTGGAGTGTATTGAAGAAAGCATTTATATTCATAAGAAATAAATAATTATTAATACTTTCTTTATTTTATAAAAATATATAATAATTTTAAATCATGAACAGAAAACATCGGAAACAATGAAGTATACAAAAATTGTGACTAAATATTTACGAATTAAAAATGAATAACTGATTTCTAGAAAGTATCGTTTTAACTTTACTATAATTCTTCCACTTAATAAACTAAAATTAAATTTTAATTAATAGTTGTTAGTAATGATTTATATGTTAAAAATTCCTGAATATATGGATATTTCAAGAAGCAGTGGAGTAACTTCAGAAAAATAAATTGCATTTATTTTTAAAAAGAGAAAATGAAATCTTTAATCGTTAATTTCTAATTGTCATTTAAAATCATCATTATTTTAAGTCATTATTTAACTTAATTAATTTAAGTCGTTAACCAATTTAAACCGGTTTAAAACGATAACGAGACTTCTCTCTCAGTCTCTATCCTTCTCTCAATATATAAGTATATATGTATAAGGATTTTTTTAAAACTTTCATTTTCAATTTTTTTTAGTTGTTATACAAAATTTTGGAGCTCGACCGATTTTGAGATGGAGTAACAGCTATGATATCATAGTTCTTTTTTTAGAATTTTAAAAACGTATCTGCTGTCAAAGAAGCATCTATAATAATAATGCAATACTGGTAAAAGCAGGTAAAATATTTTTTGCCCGTAAATTTTGGAGACATCAAAACCTCCTAATCAAAACAAAATCATGTTTTCACATGATAATAAGCGTGCATAGACCAAAAATTTCTATGAACATTGTCACTCAAAATTTTTTATTTTTCATACATACGAACACATTTTACTTGTCAAATTATTTATATATTTCATATTGCCTCTAGAAATATTTTATTAAAGCACAAAAAGTTTCAAGATTAATGACTTCTCTTACTTTATATTTCAAATTCCTTTTAATGATGTTAAAACTTCTGGAATTGAATTGCGTAATGCAAGGTTTTTCGTTAAAATAATACATCTTCTCATTATGTCATCTTTCCATTTTTTTGTACCAGAAAAAAAATCAAAAATGAAAACAGTAACAAAAAAATCTAATCCGAAATAATTCCTCATCAAAATCCATTTTGCTCTGGCACGAGTACCGCCATAAGTGCAGATCGGGATGCGTTGCCATGGTTACCCGTGCATCCACTATCTGCACGTCATTTGGAATTAGGCTTAGGCGTTCCAACGAGTATGCCTCGCCTGCGATAAGTCTGCTGCCTTAGCTGCGGCTTGTAGCTTGAAGAGCTCTGCTGATTATCGTCCTCGAGAATTTCACTGTATGTGATGAGAAAATTAGTTTCTAGACTGCTTTTACCTCCGCTAATATAAATCTATTGTAGAATTATCGAAGCGCAGTTTCAGAAAGTTTCAAATTGGATTGGATACTTTCACCTTTCAGGAAGGGGGATCCATGGTAAAACTTACCACAGCATTGCTGTTCAATCGAAATTTCAAGGATTTTAAGAGTGGATTATATCAAAAATAATATAGGTTCCCACTGGATGCTCTTTAATTAAAAAAAAACATTAATATCGAATGACTAACGGTTATCCCTTGTATAAATCTCAGATTTGGTATTTCGCAAAATTAATATCTGGAGGCTTTTTATGGCAAAAATATTTGTTTCATTGTTTAGAAAAAAAACGTATATTAATTGTGATTTTTTTATTTTAATTTTATTCTGTGGCTTAAAATTGTATTTTTCAATTGTACATATATCATCTTTTTGCCAGCGTCCTGGCATAGGGGTAGCGTGTCTTATCCGTTATTGGGGCTTCCTGGGTTCGAGTCCCGGTTCAGGTAAGGTTGCTTTTCTGTGTTCTATCAGTAAGGTATGTGAATGTGCCCCCCCCCTGTAAAAGGGAGCTGTGCAAGTAAATGTGATGAATAAGTAGAAAAAAGTCTAACTCCTGATCCTAGTAGACGCTACCACAAAAATGTGGACAGTGATTAGGTTTAAATCGCTGACAACCTCAGCGAGCTTGTCCATGGTAAGTGCCATTAAAAAAACATTTCTATTTCTTAACGGTTATATGCTTTCTGTGACGCAAAATATATAAATTATATTTTTTAACGTTTCAAACAGTAGGCAAACTGCTGAAAAATATCAGGATATCTGAAAGTTTTTACAACATCATAGTTAAATTAATTCTATTTAGTAAAATAGTAGTTTATTTTTAGCACACTAATATTTTAAATAAAAATTCTTCTTTTCTGAGACCAAAACTAGTCAAACATTGAAGTTTTTAATTTAATTATTATACACCAATCAACGATTAACAGAAGTAAGTTGATTCCATTTATTGGACGAGGTGGCCATTGAAATGCTCTTAAACAAATGTATTCAATAAATCTTAGTTCTATCAATTTTGTCGCAAAAAAGTAAAACTTTAAAATCTTAGCGTATCCAGAATACTGTACTAAATATGACTGATAAGACAGGGAGTGTATTCAAAACTTTAAGGTTCCTGATGCCATAATAATTCATGTTTTGGTTAAAGCAGCATAAAATATAATTTTTATGCCATTTAAAGTCAACCGTTGCTGTCGTGACTGTCCCACAAGACCCCATGGATTGATGGAAAAAATGCAGTGTTGCACCAACGAAATTCAGCCACATGGAACATTTCTACCAAAGAGTGCATTTGTACCAGCAGTCAGGGAGGTCATTTTCCCTATGAGTTATTATATACATAACCACATATTATGTACTTTATGATTCAATAAAAATATAACAATTTTAAAGAAAAAACTGTCTTTTGTTTGATTCAAATTTTGAGTTAACACCTTTTTCTACCACGTAACGCTCCATTTTCATTAACCCTAAACTATCAGCTGTTAAATGTTTTTAAATAGAGATACACTTAACTGTATGAATAATCGAAAACTCAAATCTTGCTTTAATTTTCGGACACCCTTTACATTCATTAAAGTATTCTACCTCAAGGTTCACTGAATTTATTCCTTTCAGAACTTCTTGAATTTTTTTAAAAATCACCTTTATACTTGTATGTTTCAGTCCTTTAAAAATAAGTGCATGGAAAATGAATTTTCAATACATTATTCATCAAAGAAATACAAGTATTTAGCTATATGGAAATAGTTATACAAAAATAACATACGAAATTTTAAACATAACCTATTACAGATATACTTGGATGATTGTCTAATCTGGCGAGTTTGGACGTAATGAGATGGAGCAGTAACATTCAGCTGAGGTCTTCGCACTTCAAAGTCCATATTTTCATTCAAATTTTGATGAAATACTACAAACAGATAGATGTATTTCTTCAATATCCAGTTTCTTTACTATATCATGAAACTGAACAAATGATAGGGCCAAGATTTTAATACGATGTTTGCAAAGATTGGAAGCGGTCTATGAGTGACTTTTTTTACCTCCAAAAAGAAAATTCAAGGGGGAATTATCCAAGATTCTTATTAAAGAAATCCGTATTTTTGCAGCGGAACCGACTTTTATTGAAGTTAAAAAGAAAAGGTGATTCTCAAAAGAAGATTAAATATTTTAATTGCTGTAATTTACTCGCTTTCAATAAGAATACAAGGATCTGGATTTGGCAAAGGTTTTAAAAACACTAATCAACAACAAAAAGCTTCATTTAAATAATTAATCTTAATGAGTCATAAAAATATATTTACTGAGTTCAGAAAATAAAGAACTAAGCAATTTCGTAATTATTAAATTCTTTCATTTTAAATATTTTCAAATCAAAAGAACTGAAATGGGATTTTAGACCTACTTATCGTCATTGCATATTTGTGTGTAAAAAAGAAATCACTTTCATACTGATTTTAAAAACAATTTTCGAAACATAATCGTGTTAGTATTATGTTACGAAAAACAAAATTTTGATCTAGGAAAAAATAATTTGAAATGGAAAAACATTTTTAATCTTGAAAATTAAACAAAAGTTTTGATAATTCCCTGAGGTCAGAAAATGTTAACATCGAAAATATCTTAAATGTAAATGTAAGTAAAAACCTTCCTCAAACATGTAGGGAGCAAATGTAAATCAGATTAGAAGCTAAAAAATGAAGCTTATATATTCAGAGAATTTTGTATTGTCTCATTAACCTTGGAAACAGAGCCTGTGGCCAAATGTGCTCATAAATTTTTATACATTGATTCATCCAAAGAAATAAATTTTCATTTTTACTGGCGATATGATGATTAATTTTGGAGCAACAGCATTTTTCAGTCGTCAAAAATCTAGCTTTAACTAAAGAATCGAACGTTTGGACAGTTATTTTATTCTCTGAAGAAAAAGAAATAAATCTTAAGTAAATGGATCAACAACAATTCATTTGTAAGATATGAAAAAAGTTTTGATGATTTCTAAATCACCTTTGAAAAAAACATAATGAAAGCAAAGAATTGTTATGGATTTGCTTTCCTTTTCTTAATTTAGTTTCTCCAAACACGAATCAATGGAGAAAGTGAAAAATGAAAGATTTTTCCTAAAGCCTTTCAAAGGGGATTCAACAAGCGATTTGACAATGACAAATGAAAGTCGGTAATCAGCGTTACTTAATTTTTTTACTTGTGGTTATTTATTATTTTTCGACTGTTGGAAAATTAAACTTTCAATATTTAAAAATACATTTTCCTAAAAGAACAATAAACGTTATAATTTCATTTCAGATCTATTAAAAATATTTTTTAGTTATCGACAGATCTAATAAAAGCTCCTTTATGCTAATAAAAAATAACCGAATTTTGCTTAATAAATTAAAAATCCATAATGATTAATAAATAATAACGATAAAAACCCATAACGAGTTTTGCTCATGAAAATATAACTTTGGTTAGCCACAACTATTAATATAACAACAGGACAAAGTAACAAAGATATTACAGTATCAATACAAGGCAATATAATAATGTAATAAGTGAGATAAGTTTCACAATATTTAAGAGTTTAGATGGAAAAAAATATAGCAATTACTATGGATCATAATAAATACAGAAGCTCAATTCTAAAACCCAAGTAACCATGCTTTACTTAACTGCAATTTGAACTAAAATTATATCTTAACCTTCATTCCGCAACATCAAATATAATCATTTTTTCTGTTTATTTCAGTATACTGGCATATATTTTTATAACATAAGGGAATCTATAAAAAGAAACACATTTGAAACTTCTCTTTGATTGTTTTGACAGAAAATCACTCCTTATCTGTATTAAGTCCTTTGAGAAGTACTTATGTCCATTAAGTTATACATACTTTAAACATGATGTCTAATGGACTGAATGCAAATATTAAGTGATTTACCTTACACATATATTGTAAGGGACGAGATAGCCTGGTTGGTAAACCACTGGATTTGTATTCCTTAGGCTACGAGTTCAAACACACCAGCCGAAGACTCTCTGTGTGTATGTTTAGTAGTTGGCACACATTAAAACTATATACGTTACAAAGTCCTCCAGTCGAAAGTAATATCACTGGGTGTACTGGGTCAGAGGTGATCGTTCTCTGTTTCAGATCTAAATTACGATTTGTGGATGAATGAAGTCTGGCCTATAAAATAGGCTTTTGACGTGTGTGAGATAGAAGTCATACTTCTGTCCCCTGGTACTCAGGAGTCCATACCCTCAGAATCCATTACACCCCTCCTTCCGTTTTAAAGCGGAACACGAGGACAACATATGATGTAAAAATTACATTATTTTACTGTAAAAGAATAAGGTTTGCTTTATTTTTAAGGGGTATTCCAAGCTCTTAATGAAAATCAAAATATAATTATTTTTGTAAATTAATAGAATAGTATGTTACATTGGTTTAAATTACATTATACTGCTTAATAACCATTAAAATCTTTATTTAATCTTCATCTTACTGTGTCTCTATCCGATGTATTTTACCATCAATAGCATAT
>JAOUZG010050968.1:3774741-3801390 GCA_026289955.1 Argiope argentata | reverse complement strand
GCTATTTCTGCAATTTTCTCCTAACTGTGTTCCACTCTATTTGCAATGCTCAAATAATGTTTTTCTTTTGTGCTATAAAACTATAATGTCATCATCACTATTTATATGACGAAAGTATAATTTTGATTTATCTCAAGATACAAAAATAAATAAATAAGCTGATATCATGTGCTTCTTAACACACTTCTTGAAATGTATGAAATAAAAAGACTAAACAGTTCTATGGAATTTGAAAAAAGAAAGTTCTTAATGAAAAAAAAGAATAATTCAAGATTGGTAAAATATCTATCAATTTTTTAAAAAATGCACTTGACACAAAAGCGACATCAGTTTAATTGCTTGTGAATGTTATGACATGCATCGAAACAAATACTTTGCGAAAAAAATTCTTCGCTGAAAAGATGTCATTTTTATTAATAGGTAAATCTTTATATCGATTTCTTATTTTGCTAAAAGCCTAAGAAACTCTAAAAATGAAAAACGACTTACTAAAGTTTTTATCAATTAATAATAACTTTTTCTTTTTAGAATCATCAATTACAAAGAAAAAGAAGAAATTCAAAAAAAGTTTTTTGTGAAGTTTTTAATGAAAATGTGAGGAATTATTCGCAAATTGAATCAAATCAAAAGGGGAAAAATTAAAGCGAAATGTAAAGTAATATTCAAATTCTTAACTTTCAGTAATGAAAATGTCACTTAAAATAAATAAATTCCTTTTTAATAATATTTAATAAAAATGGTATACATTTTTTTTATTTTCAAAGGAAATCAATTGTAAATCTAATCTCTTTTTAACAAGAAAATAAGATTTCATTTGCTTTAATATGTCGTGTGAAGTTTTTAATTATCTAATTATAGAGAGATTGATTTCCAATTATAATTTAATAATTACAAATAACAAGTTATAGAAATTAGATATTTGCTATTATTTAATATCCAGTCATCTAATATCTAATATAATCCTTGATTACATAGAGATATTGTTGTATCTCTAAGCAATAAAATATTTAATTTTTGGCTCGTAGGAAAATTTGGACAAAAAGTAATGGGGCGCTTAATGTTTATAATATCAACTGTAATGAAGTCTAAGTTTTAAACTAAAAACACATTGGAATATAATATTCGGCCAATATATATATCAGGAAAAAAAATATGGCCTAAATTAGGCGGTTTTAAAAGCTTATATCTAGCACTTAATTTAAACTTTCTGCACACTAATTACGTATTTTTGTTAAATTCGAATCCATATTTTTAGCATAATTATATTGACATTATATTGTACTATTTACACAAAATTTCAAGGAACTCTTATAATTACACAAGCAAAGTGAAAGACAATAAATTAAAATTGATATAAAAGTGTTTTTTGCATTTTATACTTATTAAATTCTTGTAGCAGTCACCATTATTACTTTGATCTTCTCTTTTGAGTACTAGATGGCGATGCGTGATTAAGTACGCATCCCATAGTTCGTTGGGGTTGTGAGAAGAAAAGATGATGCTGTTCTGTTAATCTGCGGGCGTGAATGTCTTGTATTTTCCTATCTTGTTTTTGTTTAGAGTATGAGAGAAGTTATTGAAAAATATGTTTCTGTAAACATGCGTCCTGTTGCTTTCTGCACGTATCCTAATAATCTACATTCCACCACAATCTTATAGTCTGCAAATATTTTCTTCTTCTATACTTTGCTTCAAATACATTTTTATGATTATTAAACACCGAGACAAAAAAATAGGACAAATAATCCGAATTAGTACAGTTCAAATTAACATTAAGATACAAGTCATTTTAAATATTCGTTAGAAAATTGAATGTAAATATTTTGTTTCTTTGAGACACTTATAATTGTTTTTATATCATTCGTAAATGTTTTATAAGAATATTTCTTACAATTTTTGTTTAGGTGACTATTTGATTCTTCATAGAAAGTCTTTTATGTGCATTAAAATTTCTAATGTGCGTATAAGTTGGAAATTTTCTTTTTTATCTCGCTTGCAAAATATTTTTTAAAAAATTGAAATATCAAAACATTTTTAAATTTATTTATGCACTTCATTTCTACAGAAAATTCTGCTTAAATTTTCAAGCTCTGTTGAACTGTCTTTATAACATCATTCTAGAATGAAACGGGTGGTTTTTCTAAACAAGAAGATATTTTTTGAAGAATTATTACAATAAATAACTTGGATTAGTTTTATTTGTATAATTTCAAATATTTTCTTAAGTTCATAGATAATTCTAATACCTAGTCTTATATTTATACAAAAGCATTCTTTTTGAAGTTAGATTAGAGAATAAACATTCTATTTTCTGATCGCCGTTTAGTTTTGAGTAAAAAAAATTAGAACTTTCTTAGAAAGATATTCCTTCAATTTAAAAGTTTTTTTCTTTATTTAAAGATATCTTTCCATCTAATATGAATTAACAATACTTTAATTGGTATAGGCGACTTTTTAAATCAACTGTATATATCTTTCATAAAAGCTTATAATTAGATTCTTCAAAAAAACCCTACATTTTATAACAATTTTAACTTTTTTTCAGCATTTATAAATACAGTATTTTTCAGATATTTTCAACTCTCTAGAGGATTGGTAAAAGGAAAGTTGGGAAAAAAACTGCAAATAAGTTGTCTCAGAAAAAGTTTCCGGAAAAAAGATGTATAATCCGGTTTTAATTATATGGTAATGAATTCAGAAAGAAAGGGAGACTTTGGAAATGTATTCTCATTCATAAAGTTCATTTAAATATCATTATTGTTCTTCTAAATGCCTTCAGGGAAAGTTTATAGGAAATTTTTTGTGGGATTAGAATAGAAACATTAAAAGCGAAAGAGCGTTCACTAGCTCCAGGCATGTTGAATTTCGATGAATTAGCCGTAAGGAGTCGATGAAAATTCACTGCTCTCTCATGTGAAAAGGGGAAATAGAAATATTTCTTCTCAAATTCACTACAAAATATTCATAGACATGTCAGTTTTAAAACCTTTTTTATGAATGAAATAAATTCATTCGAACGTGCTTCACCTTTGCATATTTTCTGATAAAAGTGGCTTGAAATTATTTATATGATGTATTATTAATCTTGTTTCCCTTCACCCAAATTCTGCAGCTATATTAATTTAATAAATTACATAATTATTAAAATTATTTAACATAATTCATAATAATTAGAGTTATATTTGCTCGATTATTGAACTAAAATTTATTATTTTCTTACATTACTGTATTATTTATTTTTAATTAATCGAATCATTATGTATTATAAATAATGTTAAATATATTAGTTATTTCTCTTTAATTATAAGATTTCAGAATAAGTATAATCATTATTATTCAATTAATTTACAATTATTGAAAATAATTAAAGTTATTTTTTAGTTTCTTGTTAGTTATAATGTTTTCGAATGATTCTGTAATAATGTTTTATTTCTTTTATTCCTCAACTAAATTAAATGAAATCTGTCAATTGTCACTTTTGAAATGTGTCAGATTTGATCTTCAGAGATATTCGAATAAAAAAGCAAAATTAATTATCAAATTTAAATTTATATATAAAGTTAATATTCAAATGGTTATGTATGTATCTCAATTTATGCTAAGCCGTTTTTTTATACAATAACTGAGAGTTTCGAACAATGAAATATAATTGTAAAAAATGAATATTTTATTAATATTTCAAATGTTTTTTATTTCGTTACGGCAATTTTATTGATTATTTATGTAAAAACTGCTTATCTTATGATGGAGGTCATTTAAATGATTATTTAAGTAAAATTTTAGGAGTGAAATTTTAAATACAGAATATACTCCTTTTATAATAATTTTAGTTTAGTTTAAAACTGAAACAAATCCAAAAGTATTTTTAAGAAAAAAATAGCATGTTTAGAAATAATCGTGAATATATAATTCGTAACCAAGTGTTCTCACAGGGACATAAAATTTAAAAGAAATATGGTGCCTATGTTTTCAAATTGCTTCCAAAGAATCTTATCCAAATAGATTCCAAAACAGAAATCCAAAAAATTGAAACTTAAATATATTTTCTAAATGCCATTGGAATGAAGTTCGAATGTTTTAGGAGAATAAATTTTAAAATTACACTTCAAATTACAAATGACTAAAATTACACTTGAAAATATACAGTGTTTCAATGTATATCGTGAAAAATCTATTTTTAACTAAACAACTAAAATAAAGGCAAGTGCAAATCATTCAAACATTCAAAGTGAAACTAATTCTTAAGAATTAGTTTCATTAAAATATTTGAAATTAGGTGTATGAAATTATTCAACTTAATACATCTAATTCAAAATATTTTATTCTAAAAAAAATCCTGTCTTTAATAACAAATAAAAAAATAAACAATAATTTGATCCAGATATCAATATTTGATCAAAAGCCATCTTCTTTAAGATCTGCTTGAATATTACAAGAGTTGTGAAGGACTGAGATTTGCTCTCCAAGTATCATTTATATAATAAATAATAAATATAGATAATAAATAATCATAATAAAATTTCAAATAAAACCACTATTACATTCTTTGAGTAACACCCTTTTGACTCAAGTAATCTAATAGACTTTTGGTCATTTTTCTCTAATAAATAGCTTTTGCTACCTTCACAGCACAGTGAATGACTGAAAAGCGAAAAAAATTAAGGCCTTTTCTTTTTTTGTGATCTTTCCAAACATCGGCAATTGGTAATACTTCATTTTATGACTTTTATAAGACGATAATACAGCAAAAAAAGATTTTTTTGTAAAAATTATGCAGAATTTACCAATTGAGGATTCAAAATTTAATTCGAGAATTGAAGTCATTTTCCAGTTTCAAATAATCAAGATATAGAATATTGTATAAGTAGTATTACAAGGCGATTTGGAACATTTTCTGATATATCGCCTTTAATAGTATTCTATTTCATAAAATATAGAATACTATCAGAGCGCAAAATATACTACAGATTTCTTAAATCAGAACATTAGTATTTGCAGCAAAATAGGAAAATTTCCCTTTCACCTAAAAATTTAATAATGTCAGATTCAAACAATGAAACTTAAATTTAAACAAACTTAGATTTCTTTGTTCGATAGGAAGTAACTAATCGAACAGGTAACCACAAGAAATAAATTTATGGTTTTATAGGCAGTTTAAATTTTATGCAAAGCCCTAAAGCGTACAGAATCATTCAAAATATTTTCCTCTATATATCAGTTGTTTCAAGGTATTATATGACAGGTACATACTAAAAGGATAATCAGCAAAAAATGGTGATTAATGATAACAACCAGTAAGAGTATCTTTTAGAACAAACATTATAATTTGCAATTACAGTAATCTGATAGATTATAAATACAATGTATTTTCGAGGAAGCCATTATAAATCCTTGAGAGGAACTGGAAATACCATCAGTTAGAATTAGCTAAAAATAGGAGGATCCGATAACATGCCGATTATAAAACAAAAATTCTTTTGTTTTGCCTTTCATTCTCTAAAATTAATTTCAGCATCCAGTGTTTTTGCCCTAAAGAACTGAATACAAGTTTGGAATCACACTTTTTTGCCTTTTTATTTAAAGCCTGCTCCATACTTTTGCAATCTTCATTCACAATTTTCAGAATAGAATCAAAAGCAGCATATTTATATCTCCAGACAAACAGTTCAAATAAATGCAAAATTATGTATGAAAAAAGTTTGGCCAGATACTTTTATTCCAGAATTTTCAATTGGGGCCATACTTTAGCATTCTTGAGAAACATGTTAAAAATAAAAGTAATTTTCGACATGATTTTAGAGACTTAGCTAGCTGAAGTAATATTTCTTTCAAGAAAATTTAATTAACTCACCAGTACGCTCCAACACATTTAATTATGTTTCATCCCCAAGCAGAAATTTCATTAATTCAGTCTCAAATTCAAGAAATTTCGGGAGATGTTTCAAGACTTCAGAAGAACATTATGAATAATTATGACAACGCAGCTGTTAGCCAGTTTAAATTGATGATTTGTCAGTCATTGGATTCAGATGCACGGAATGAAAAGATTCTTCCTCCTCCAACGTCGAAATTATTCAAATATCAAATACTAAAAATGTGTTTTTTTAGGAAAAGATCTTGCTAAAATTAATATTCTGATTAAATATAAGAAGTAAGATTTTATGCTATACTTTGACAAAAGTTATTTTGTCGCATTTAACTTACTTATACGACATACATCTTCTAATAAGTCGGGTATTAAATTGCCCGTTGGAAATAAAAGTTCATAGTTTTCGATATAAACTCTCATATATTATCTCTATGATATCAAAATAGGATATGTTAAGATAAAGAAACGGAACATTGATATTAAAAAACTTATATAAGTTCACAAAGTGTTATATGGTACAGTTGATTCTTGTAAGTGTTATATGATTGATGTTCGTTATCGCAAAATAATATAAGACTATGCTAGAGACTTTCAATCAAAATTTTCTCTATTTTCTGCATGTGGTTGCTTTGACATGCAAAATTTTGATATAACATTGAAGATATTGTACATTTAAGAATTATAGGATCAAAAGGGTAATAATAGAATATAATCAATAATTTTCAACCTTATTCTTATATTTTATACCATAATACACCTTAAACTAATATTAAATACATTAAACAGTCAAGTTAAAACCAACTAACTTGCGTTAGGTATTGGTTTTAAAATTTTACAAGTTAATTAAAATTTCATATTTTTTCCACTCTTTAAGGGTTTTAAGTAGCATACGGAAGCAGATGATATCAATTAATTATATCCATTTTTCCCCTTGCATTTATTACTAATTCACGACTTTTCAATCGTAAAGCGAAATGGAGAAAAATTATGGATTTTTTTCTCTCATAATAACGCAATACTTAGATTCATAAAATAAATAATTTCCCATCTTTTTAAGATTTTTTTTTTAAAAATAAATCCACTACAAAATTATTCAGTAGACTACGCCAAAGAAAACCCTATGCATATTTAAAAAGTTTGCTTTAAAAAGTAGAACTTACGTCAGAAGTTGTAAATTTTCTTGTAAAGTAATCAATTCTTTGCTATTTGATGCTCCTACTTATTAAAAAACGGCAGTTAAACTTTTTGCATATTTTTTCAAGGAAAGTAATAAGAATCAAGAGGATGTTGGTAAGTTGCTTCTTAAATAAAAATTTCCAAGTAAAAAGATGGCTGAGTTTTTAAATAATCTAAAGTATCGGTATTGTTTAAAGCATGAAAAAGAAGAAAATGTTAGCTTAGCTAGATTATGTGTCATTTCATCTTCTTTTACTCATTATTTAACGAAAAGTACACAATTCCTGATGACGACATTATTAGCATTAGGACTTTATATAAAGGCCGAGTATTTCCAACTCAGGAAGAAATGATGCTCAAGTTTAGTAAAAAATATAACTCAGCATAATAAGAATTATGCTTAGTTCTTAATTCAGTATCTTATATCTTCGAATTAAATGAAATAAATATTTCATATTAAGTAGTTGATTTGAAAACATTTTGATAGTTTTAAATATTTTATATTCGATAGTTCGTAATTTGAAAACATTTTGATGGTTTGAAACATTTTATATAGTAGATTTTTTATAATAGTATGAAACTTTTTTATTTAAAAACACTACTGCATTTAAAATATTTTACTTTTCTGCATTTAAAAACACTTTAATTTAGCTACTTCATTCATAAAAAGAAATTTTCTTTATTTAGAAGTCATTTTAATGTAAGGACTGCATTTCAAAAAGTTAAAAGAATTAACTTAATATGATAAAAGAAGAGACTTTTTTTGTATTTATGAGATGAGTGGAAATACAAGGATAGTAAAATGTTTCAGTGGAGTTAAAATCTTTAAAAAAATAAAAGGGAATTTTTTTGAATTTCTTTAATATGATCATTATTTATTTATCTTTGTTAATTAATCTCTAGGCAAACATTAGACACATTCTCTAGTTTTTATTAATGTCAACTTAGTATATTATAGAAAAAATTATCAATTCAGAATGTAAATATTCAACTTTTTCTAACCAAATTTTTTAAAAAATTATAAAATGTCTAATTTTTTAAGAAATATTTTGATGGTATTGAATAAATTACAATTATTTAGTTTTCTATCAAATATTTTTGATCTTTGAATCTTGCAAACGAAATAAAAAAAGTGAAATAAAATCCTTCGTCTGTTTATAAAATCAAATTTCATAATTTTAAGTGTGATGCTTCTATAAAAATATAAAACATGCCGTCAGTAACATATAAATTATTTATATAAGTTCTTTTAATGAGAAGTAACTGTCATTTTATTTAGGCGTCATGTTTTTCTTTCTCATTTTATTTAATTTAAATACATTTTTAATATCACTGCTTTCCCATAATGAATAACTTTCAATATTCCTTTCAATCACCCCAAATTTAAAACGTATCTTTAATACTGTTTGTAATTTCCAAGTGAGTTTCTGAATTTTTTATCTCTTATGTATGATAGAGTTTACTGTACATATTAAAATTATTTTGTAGGCATAACTTTACACTGACGAATTGCTGGCTTCGACCTAAAAAAATGAATGCATTTGGTGAGAAATAAAAGTGTATCAGGGAATGGTCTCTGAGAAATAATAGATTGTAATAAATACGATTGTGTTGATTTCGAAGCATTTTTTCCCTATTTTTCATTATTGATATATTTTCAATTTTAAAAAAGGAGCAATTTGTAACCGGTATAGTATTTGTAAATCAGCATTTACATTTATAACTCTGTTGATGACTTGATTTATCTGAATGCTACGATTTTTATTTGTCCTTTTGGGAAAATTTTGAATAATATTTTAGGCACTGAAGAATAATATTTTATATTTTATGTGTTATTAACTTTGTGATTTTTAATAAAATTAATAACTTGATGAAATGTAGATGATGTGTATTGTTTAACCTATAATTGACTTCATTTCAAATCTCACTTGATATTATTGCGTACAAACCATTTTAAGTGTAAATAGATTCCCCTCTTTATTATGAATGAAATGCTGTAGATTACAAAACATCCTTTACTTTAGAATCTAAATATACAAAACACCCCATGCTTTAGAATTAAAATATACACAACATCGTATAGTTTTCTATAATCTATATAAAATTTTTCATTATATTTTCAATCTATTTATTAAATTAGATTAATTAGCCGTTATGAAGATATACATGTAGTTATCTCTTCATAAGCTTAACTAAGCAATAAACTCATCATATCATGTTTTCGGTTTTAAATTTGATAATTATTGATATATAAATCTAATTAACATCAATCATTAGAGTGACTGAGAATCATTGTAACAAAAGTGACATTTATGTATTTCTATGAGCAATCCTAAAACTTGTGGTTATCTTAAGATGTTTAATCATCCATGTTTCTTTACTTTTATATTTTTAACATTTAAAACTTTAGTAATAAACTAATCAAATAATGTGTTTACTATAATTTTACCTTGTAACTAGTAATTTCATTTCTACAGTACAAGTGTTTTAGCAAAGAAATTTCAATTAAATGCATTTTGAAAACTAATTTTTTCTTCACTTCACTTCCTCCATTTATATAAAATTACATAAATGCTTTTATATTTATAAAACGCCTTACTGTAGAAAAAAATAATTTAAGCAAAACCTCCTAAAAAATATTTAGAAACATGGTATGTCTACATTGTTTCTCTTATCATAAGCTATTCAAAAATATTCCTTTATCAATTCTGAATA
Organism: Argiope argentata; assembly: GCA_026289955.1. Taxonomy (NCBI): domain Eukaryota; kingdom Metazoa; phylum Arthropoda; class Arachnida; order Araneae; family Araneidae; genus Argiope; species Argiope argentata. The sequence goes on along the minus strand of JAOUZG010050968.1, from coordinate 3,791,630 downwards.
AAAACCTTATTTAAAGCAACATTACATACAATATTTTTTCGAATAACACGCATCTTTAAAACATAGAATATTCAAAAAAAGTGCGCTCCATATTTCATTTCTCCATCTTTAAGCTGCGTTTCATAGTTTATAAACAGGAGTTGAATATCATTTCATAAATATAGAGCAATCCTTTCCCAAAAAGACGATCTGATAGAAGAAACAAACATTTCAAGTGCTTTGCGTGCTGCTTTGCGTGTCGGGGGAAAATGGAATGTTATGCGTATTTATTTATAGTTTTTGTCACGTTATGTGCTGCTAACCAAGATTTAGATGTAAAACAGAAAAGAGAAATTTTATTCAAAAGGGCCGTTTAAAGTGGTGATATTTCTGTGAAATAGCATTTTTAGAAATACTGCTAAATGATAATAAATTTTCCCTTTAACGTAGATTACATAGATTTGGTGGTTACAAACTATAAAGTTCAGTAAAAAGAGGCTTTAAGCAACATAATAAAAGATTAGTTTAAAAAATGTTTTTGTAAAGATAAATAGAAATTGCATTTGATTTTAGGTATTTTTTATTCCTTTGACCATACATGCGACTTTTAATGCTAAAAAGAAATTATAAATATTTGAAAATTAGAATCAGTACATTAGAAAATGCTCATTTAGAACTTTGTATGAGTTAATTAACATCCAAAACACAAGAATTATTGCTGCATTAGACGCTTTCTAATGAATCAAAGAAAATATGACAAATGGAAACATACATTTCTGCATATTAAATTGTTTCTTTTACTGGTATAAAATTCGATAAAAATAAAAATAAAAATGAATATTAAAGATTATAAAGATAGTAAGTTATTCGTTAAAAGTTCAGTCTAGTGAAATTAAACAATTTTGAAGTGAAGTTAAAACAATTAGCAGTATTCTAGTGAAATTAAAACAATTTTGAAGCTACACCAGGGTTCCTTTGATTGAATCTTTTAGAATCATAATCACATGATGCATAAACCGTCAACTCACTCTCAACATCAATTCAAATAAATAGAAGGAGGTTTGAGTCTTAACTTATAGGTGGCTAAAAAATGGTTGAATGACCTTTCAACCTCAATACTGATATTGTTACATAGATGAAGTTAGCGTAGATAAACCGTGTGTTAACTAAAATCAAAGATAACACTCTCTGTTTTCAATTCGATACTTGATTCAATGGACTAAACCTTACATATGTCTTTATCCACAAAAAATTGAATCGAATTTCCCAGTTTTGGAAAGATACAGAAATTATAAGAGCATTCTAGAACAAATAAAAAATAATAGAAAGTAAATCAATAACAAAATAAATTTTATACAACTAGTCTGAAGTGAGATATGGAATTTGTGAACTGTCGATTTCAAATTTATAGCAAGCATTCCTCTACTGAGCCATTCAGTTCGCGCCAGGTTAGAACAAATTTCGTTCCAGTAATATCACGAAGTTATTTAATAGAAAAAAATCCTAAAATTTCAAAAATAAATAACGATATCTAATTTAATTAATACAGTGGTGTCTAATACTAACATACTATTTTAATTTTTCATGAATATGGGATTACAAATTTTAATAGTGGCAAGAAATTTTTGATTTGCTTACAGTAGAAAATCAGGTTGACTAGTTCTTTTTTGTTATTTAGTCATCCATTTATTGACTGCAATATTCATGTGTGTACAAAACGACAAATTCTAGGGAAATGCTGTATCTCTGGACTCTGTATAAATGTATCAAACGTTAACATCCCTTGTGGCTCAAATAGGTATTATTACTATATTATGTGTTAGCAATTTCAAAGAAACAAGTAATACAAAAAAAATTAAGTCAATAGCTACTTAGGGCAACAAAGAAATTTTTATTTTTGTTATTTTTTATCAAATAATTACAATTAATATAAATATTTATCAAAAAATTATTGATTTTCGCGAGAACTGACATTCTTCACCTTCACTTGAAAAATACTGAAATCCTCGCATTTTAATGATTGAGCTACTGCCTATTGATTTTAATTTTCATTAAAACTCCTAAAACTCTCTTTAAAGTATTAAAAATTAATTTATCTTAATTAAAAAAATTAATATTGAAAAAACCGTATTAACATTAAGTGTCATTCACTAAAAGTTTTAAAAAATGTATTTGAACATGAATGAAAAGCATTTTATTAACTATTGAAAATTTCAACAAAATATATATAGGGAGAGCGTGAATTAATAGTAGAAATTGAAAAAATAGACATGATACACTATTTTTCAAAATATGTGGAATTAAACACCTTAAACAGATCTGCGTTTTAGCTAAATTTTCTTGTCATAAAAGTTTTTTCAGATATTAAAACTATTCCGCAAGCTATCCTCAGAACTACACGAATAACAAACCCTTATAAGCATCTGATTTCATTTCATGTCTATATCTCTGACGTGTACCTCCATTTCAAATGAAAACTATCCTTCTCATTTCTAAAACTTTTACAGAAAAAAACTTTATTTTCGTGACTTCATTAGCATCATGCATAATTTGGTGGCAAAATGCTTTAGAAAACCCAGCTTGAATATTTTAAGAAGATCATTGCGTCAGCTTTAAAAGCGATATTTGTTACACTTATAAATATGAACATTTCTAATATGCAAAGCATTCTCAGAAAGCTCTGTTAAAGCTGGCATTTTAAAAATGTCTGTCAAACAATTTTGTTGGTCTGTCTAGATAATCATCGCTTCAAACACTATTTGCTTCATTGTGTTTTAATTATGTGTGCAAACGCTTATTCTAGGGCATTACTCTGATTTATTCTTGTTTTAGTTGCTTAAGAAAACTTATCACCATTTACTGGCTAGTAAGGCTGTAAGTAGGATGATTGATTTCTTTTTGCATGCGTATTTGAATTTCCAAAATACAAAGCTACTCAACCATGTAATTTGAACCCTTATATAAATATGTCATTTTTTAATTCCTAGTATGAACTCATACTCTCCCTATATACATCTTGCTCAAATTTTCAATCGTTAATAAAGTAATTTTTATTGATCCAACCAAATTGAAGAAAAAAATTTCAGCATTTAGTGGATGGCATTTGATGTTAATATAGTTTTTTCAAATAATAATTCATTATTTTTTATTAATTAATTAAAAACTAACTTTCCATCAAAAAAACTTCATTTCTTCGCCGCCAAATAAGTAACGAATACAGGTTGATTTTTCCCACACTAATGAGGTTAGGCTTAGTTTGGTTTTCGGCCCGTTATTTTAAACGATTCTGTTTATTTTCATAATGTTTGATGCATTTAAAATTAAACATTGTTAATTAATCGATTTTTTCGATTTCTTCTGAAGTAATTTGAAATTAAAATAATGCAGAATAACGAAAATTAGAAATTTCTAATCTGTATTGCGTTACCCCAACTGGGGTAGAAAATTCATGTACTTTGTGTTACCTTAATTGTCTTTGAATCCTCAAATAGCTTTAAAAATTCAATGCTGGTAAAAAAATTTGTTCAATTATTTATAGTAATTGTAACTGTTAGGTTGGGATAGCTTGTATGGTAATGCGTTGGATTTGCATCCCTTGGGCTGCGAGTTCGAACCTGCCAGCCTAAAATTCTCAGAGAGTGGTGGCCGTTAATACTGACGTATCATAAAGTTCTCCTAGTGGAAAATAATATCATTTTAGGTACAGGATTAGAGATTGTCGTTCTCTGTTTCAGATCTAAATTAAGATCTGTGGATGAGTGAATGAAGTCCGCTTCTTAAAAAGGGTTTGTGACGTATCTGAGCTTGAAGTCAGACTTCTGCCCCCTGGTATTCAGGGGTCCATAACCTCAGAAGCTACTGCACCCGTCCTTCCGTTATACAGTGGAAGACGAGTACTGCATCAATTGTAACTACTTAATTAAAACTAGCTTAAATAAAAAATTTCTTAAGTTCCTAAATTTTTCCTAATTACCTAAGTAGGAGTTTATTTTTAAAAAAATTGTTTTTTAAATTACTTGTTTTGTCTCATATTGATCACAGATATCTGTCGTGAATCATTAACAATTATGTATAAATTCCCAAAACATATTCATTTTGGTATGCATTTTTTTACTTTCCATAATATTAAAAGCAAATAACTCACATTTTATTCGAATATTCTGATGATTAAGATTTAATAACCCACAGTGAACTTAGAAAAAAAGCTAGCATTTGTCAAGCAGATTTCAAACAATCACTCACAATTTATTAGAAATATTTCCTTATTGCTTTTAATCCATTGAGTATTAAGCAATTATAAAAGCACATAATTCTAAAATATATAAATATAAAAATAAGGAGAATAGAAAACCTTATATGGTAATTGATGTTTCCATCCCTTAATGAGGGGGGTTTGAAGTAGAAATTTAATTATTTCAAATATCTTTAAAGATAACTAAAAGGGTAAGGGACTGTTACCAATTGATTTCAAACAGAAACAAAATACATCTAATCGATCTCCGAGTCGAATAAAATTTCAAAGCGCATCGTTATTCCAATAATTGAATATCAAGAAATAAGAATGGGAAGTTTGAAAGGTTTTGTCTTCCTAACTAAAAATTGTTTTCAATATTTTTCCTGAATTTAAAGTTAAATACTGTTATGACATTGTATGTATAATGCGTTCAAAATCCAAATTTCACAATTAATAATTATTGTGTCCAGGAACATTTGAAAACGGTGAACTTAGAACGGCGTTACTTATTTGCGAATTCAATTATACAAATTAGTGCTTTTTTTCCAAAAGTTTTTTTTCATCAAAAAATCCTAAAACTAAAGTCAAATGTTTATTTAAAAAATATCAAGGCTGGGAACACTAATGATGACTAATAAAATTGTCGTTTATAAAATTAAATTAGATCTTATGGCGATCAGCGTTTCCTTCACTATATTAATAGTATTAATTTACGCATGTCAAAAACTTTTATTAACCATATCTTCTCACAACAAAAAAAGCCTTGTTTGGAATTAAACTTACAGATTTTTATTATTAAACTATTCTTGCAAAGTGATGAGATGAATTGTTGTAATTCTCCAAGCTGTTGAGATCTGAAGCTCTGTCAAAATTTTGTTGTGCGAAATATCTCTAAAATGGAAAGAGGGAGAAGTCAACATTAAAAATGTATTTATGGCATATGGGCTACCATTTAAAATTAAAAAAAATGGTCACATTTGTGCTGCAGGGGTTTTACATCTGTTCAAAAATCGCGTGGTTGTGGCTGAGGTATTATTAACAATAGGGCCATATTGAGTACAAAGATAAATAAAAGTTTTAAAATATTTCTCATTTTAAAATATTTATAAGCTTCCATATACAAAAATTGGCGAAATTTGATCAGTGATTGGGTCTTGGTGACTGGTTCTTGAATTTTTCTTATAACATTTCAATGTGTAGATTTATACTCACAGATGTATAAAGAAAATTTAACTCTCTAAATAAAAGCCATTAAAATTATCAAACATCTTTTCTCAAGTAATGGGTAGGAAAACATTCACTTCCAGATAATATATTTACTTCATCTTATGATAAAACACATTCTTTTGCGGTAAAAGAATGTGTATGATGAAACAATGCTTCAAAGAATTTGATTACACTTGATCTTATTTCTTACTAAATTATTGAAAAGACTTATATACTTCCTACTTGTCAGTATTATACTACTAAAGTATTATACTTCCTACTTGTCTTTAACCAAAACCTTCTAACATATTACTCGTTAAAAATTAATAAACTTTTCGATTCATTTTCTTTAAATTATTAAATTTATGGTATTTAGCATAAAACAGTTCTTTACTAAAATTTTATTCTTTAGATTGATACATTCATAAATATAATAGGAAACTGCAATAAAGATAATGGCATTATATCTACAAATATAATGACATTTCAATACGCTTAGTGGAAATATAATTCGCGATAAAATAATTTTGTTTCCAAATCAGACATTATATTTTGAAAATGAAGCTACCGAGCCTAAAATTCAATTTATTAAAACAATCTATTATTACCCGCATCTTCTCTAAACTGATAGATTTTCCAACTTACTGAATGCCATTACAGTAGGTCTAATTGACTTGGCACATTCTGAAATCTTTGAAATTCCATCGGACTTAAATGCTTATGTCTCAATGATATCGCCCCCCGTCTGGAACTCGTAATTTCTCTGGCAGAGAATATTTGATTACCTTGTCGGGCATTATGTTAACTTTACTGCATCTGCCTTGATAATATCGTGGAAAACTTTAAAACTAGATTTACTATACCCACACAAGGAACTGCTTAGTGTATTCGATGGTTCATACTTTTATCCTTAGAAATGACAGTTTTATTCCTATATTTCTTAAATTTAAAATCATCTCCCAACAAATAACCCTACTGTAAAGAAGTCTGATTCAAACGCACTTGAAGGTTTTAAACTGAACATTTTACTAGACTAAAATACAGTGGCAACCTACTACCAAAAGCGTAACTTATTGAAAAGGTTAAAATTTCTTTACGTTCAAGGGGAGAAAATCACTTATTTTGTAAATACATAGTTCTTTATATCAGGAATTGATTTTTTAAGATAAGCAATCGAAAGCTATCCTTATTTTTAAAATGTTAACTAATTATTCTAAGTTAAAATGGTGGATTATCATTTTAATTACTACGCACATGCGGACTTTCATGCTCATGTAGAGAAATGTAAATATAAAAAGTATCCTTTTTTTTTCTCAAGGAGTTAATAAATAACAAGAATTTCCTCCCAAAACTTTTTTTTTTCAGTTGTAAAACGAAATGGAACTTTTAAATCAAATGATTAGATTTGATTTTTTCAAAAAAAGCGTACTTCACAAATTGAAGTAATGCTTTTTTTGTGGGTAAGAAATTACGTTTTGCTACAAAATGTAGTTAGTAGATTAAAATTTATGATTAAAATATGATGTATAAAATATTACAGAAATTCATCACAAATAAATTTTGCCAATTTTGGATGTTTTATATCCTAAATAAATTGCAAAGAATTTATCTTTGTAAAATCATTTACACAGTACCTGAAGCATTTAAATACGTTTTTTATTGTAAAAATTGATAGCAAAGTAATACAAATTTAAGCCAGTTAGATTAAGAAATACAATATAACAACGTTTGTTTGAAAAAAAATTAAAATATCATCCCATTATGATGAAAAATTGCTTCTAGTGGGGTTTGAAAATAAAATGTATAAATGGATAATTCACTAATCTTACCTGCCATCTATCTAGATCTACTTTAGCTGCCATCTAATGGATGTATTAAATATTTCGAGAAATTTTAACAAACTAATTCTTTTACAAAATGCGGTTTCTCATCATTGAATTTATCAATCTGAAATTCTTTTTTCTAGGATTTTGACTTCTATATTCTTTTTTGTTTCCATTTCAAGTTTCCTTTTTCAGCAGTATCGATGAAAATTCTTCTTTATCCTTTTCTCTCTCCCTCCTCGTGTTCAAATGTAATTTAAGTGCTCAAGTAATATTTTATTTACAAAAAAAAAACTAAAGCAATTGTTATTGTAGAAATAAATGTAAAACCTTAATACTAACGATCGGTATTGATAAATAATGGAGGACTCGGAAAGAAATAAGTTGTACTGCTTAAAAATTTTAATGCATCTGTTTTTAAAAAATCATGGGAACAGTTAAAATTAATTTTTTACTTGTAAAATGTAGTAGTTTTATTTGCTAAATTATTCAATTCCGAAAATATAATAGTCTTATAAGCGCAAAATACCAAACAATAGCATAATTATTTATCTGTAAATATCCCTGGTTTAGACTGGATTCGTCTCATCCCTTCTTATGAGCAACATTTTAAAAAACAGCTTTTTAAGACAAATATGTCGTTTTTAGGCTTACTGCTTTCAACTGTTCATTTATAAAAGATATATTATGGGTTTTATAAAATACTAAATAAAATTAATTTAGCTCTAAAGACTGAGATTTACATTAAAAATTTACATTAAAACATTAACATTACATTACATTAGAATTTACATTAAAAATCTAAGTAGCAACTTATTAACGACATTGTGAAATCGTCCCGTTAATACAATTTTGAATATGCTTCCAATTAAAAGGATTTGAAGCAACAGGTATGATTATGTAGTTACTCCATTTGGTGCAGCAGTGATAAATTTAAAACAAGTCAAATTTTAAACATTATTGCTGTTATCTCAAGCCTCTCTTATCTACCCTATGAGGTATGTTCCAAAATACCCCTTATACTTTCAAACAGGATATTAATTTAATCAACAATCTCAGTTTCAATGAAACATCTTATTTATAATTTTCTTTAAACAAAACTAGTGATACAAAATACCTTATTTGTTTTTTATTTATTTCTCAATTTAATCAATATTTTTAACTAATTATTATAAAAGGAATTTTCTAAATTACATTTAGTTTTTAATAGCAGTATTCTGCTACATAAAAACGCTAAGTAAATTATTTAAATCCATTTTCACATAGATAAATGTTGTTAATGAAAAAAGAGATTCTTAAAAACTTCGATTATTACTTTTACTGGATTAAAAATCTATTCACTAGGTAATCGCTCTTTTTCGTACTGAGCATTCTTCCACCAATAAACAGTACAAATAAGCACGGCCATCTGAAAAGTAGAGATAAAAGTGAAACTATTCAGAGCATTTCCTAATTTGCTTTCGTTTTTCGGCTTACCTCATGACAATCTTCTTGATTTACGACCTGTCATCTTCAAGAAAGTTGCATTATGCTAGCAATTATTCCGCCTTAATCTCTAGAGCCTTTGAAGAACATAATCTAATCTATTCGAATTTGGCCAGCCTTTGTGTCCCCTTTTCTTCTCATTCATAAACTTGAATTTTTATTTTTCTCCACATGCAGCTTGTATTTGATTTGTCTAGTTGGAAGCAAAAGAAACCCTCACTTTGACAGCATTTTTCTATTGTGCAGAATTCGACTGAGATTAAAAATCAGAAATTTTGAAAACGGCTTACATTCTCTTGAAATAAATTAATTTATTTTCCTAAATCCTTTAAACTATGCAAATCATAATAATTTAAATAAAAAGTAAAGAAAGGTGTATAGAATGGAGGCTAGAGTTTAAAAAGTCCTTCATTGATGCTTCTCAAAAATATAGTCACTCAAAAAAGTATTGGGAAACATGGCATGAAAAACTACAAAGCTATTTATAATTTATTTATATTATTAAAATAAAAACAAAATGAGTTGAAAATATTTTAACATTTGGTGTTCAATTTCTAAGAAAAAATTTATTTGCATTTTAAAATTGTCATTTGACTTAGGTTTTCAATTATAATTCAAAGGCATTTGCCTTTTAAAAAGCCCTTCATGGAGTCAAAAAAGTACTGGGACTCTTTTGAAATGAGAAATTCAACAATTATATAGAACATGAATAGAACTGAATTGACTACCACTTTTTAAAATTACAATTTTAAACTTAAAATTTCAATAGATAAGATATCTTACAGAGAATTATTATAGAAAAATGACAGAAACCATATTTTGGTTAATGTCTGAAGTCTTGTAATAAGTCATTGGAAAAATGGAGAATCAGCTCACTGTATAGGACATATCTTGAAACTGAGTAAGTCTACTGTTTTTAACATTATTTACTGATTTAAGAAAACAAACAGTGTTGGAAAACAAGCAAAGATCAGGGCGTTCAAGAGCATTTGATGCAAGTGAATAGTGAATTAAGATGGATTGTGAAACAAGTTCACTTTAATCCAAAAAAATAGTACAGTTAAATTGACTCTGCAACTTATAAGTAAATTCAGAAAACTGTAAATCCTTAAAACTGTCAGAAACGTTTTAAGAAAACATAAATATCATGGCATATAACTAAAAGAAAGCCCTACATCAGCAATGCAAATCGACAAACTAAGATATCAATGTAAAGTAGCCAAAAGAATTTTCGGTAAATGTAAACAAATATAACATTTTTTGGATTGGATTGTAAGCAAAAGGTTTGGGGGAAACCAAATATAGCAATTCAAATCAAAAATTTACTTACTACAGTCTAATATGGAGGTGGCAAACAAATAGTCGGGAGTTCTAGAGCAAATACCGGTGTCAGGAACTTACATTTTATTGATAGTACAATGAATAAAAATGTCATCTTGGCATTCTAAAGTGAAATTCAAAACTCGTGATAAATATATTACTGTTCAAATTTACGATTAATTATCAGTGAATATGACATAAATGATTTAGTCAACATTAAAAATTCAATAGAATGTTGCTAGGCTTTCATGACTATAAAAATGTATGAACACTTATGATAATATTCCATACATTTCCAGTTTACTAAAAGTAATTTAAAATGTTTTCAGTTTTCTTTTCAATAATGATCAAATGTTACAATTTCTATAATCGAAACCTTTCATTAATTTGATACGAATTTATATGAGAAGATATTTTATTAGAAATTATAAATTCTATGATGAGCGGCACTTTAAATTACTTTTTTAGAACTAGTGGATTCTCATTTTCAATATTATGAAGCTCTAACATCCAAATTATTTGTATTAAAATAAATTTATATCCCATAATAACAGCATTTTTTATAATTAAAATATTTAAACGTTTATATTTATGTTTTCAAATTATTTTATTGGATATTCAAAGATATCTTTTATCACTTAATGACTGACGACAAACTGCTTTTTAGAGACTTCGTTTAAATAAATGTTTAGAAAGGTTCTGAAAGTCTCCGAAGCCAATGAGTCTAAAGTCTATTTTTATCAAATGCAAGGTCAAATATTTAAACTATTACATATTATAATAGTTAAGAGTATTAACTTGTCAAGAAATAAACATGTGTAACTGACAACAGATTGTAATAAAACATACAACTGCTGCCATTAATTTTCGTTACTCTCTAAATTCCAGTATCCAATCATCAATTACAAGTCTTGTAAATTATGAACCGTTGTCTATGAATTATGCTCTTTGCCGCATTCCTGTAGCAGTAGGAAGTCTTTGAAACAAAGTCTATGTGTTTCTGGGAAGATAGGCAAAACCAAATAATATCCTTCAACATTTAGTTGCTCAGCTGTGGCAATTCCATAATACACATGCCGCATCATTTGTCTCGCTCCTAGACAACCTCTTCGCAATTGAATAGCTTGCTCGTAAACAGTCAATTGATTGGTGTTACGACACGCTTCCAAGTCCAAGGGAGAAACATAATTTGATTTGTCCCACTATCGGTCAAACTTCCAGTTGCTCCAGTACAATTCCGGATCCGAATTTACTGTCTGTTACGGACAGGTGATTATCACTTCTTCATAAAGACTGATACGGGGGAGAAAGGATTGGTTGAGCTACAAAGAGGCCATTGTATTGCAGGTATATTTCGATGATGCTGTATGTGGCACGTAAGCCTTTTAATCATTCATGTGAATGAAAGATCAAATCATAGAAATATTGATTGTCATCAGACTTAGTGAATGAATGAACATAAGCCAGATGTGAATCGAGGCAGTTAATCAATTTTCCTGAGGCATGCTGACTCAACTATTCCCACAGATAGAAATTAAATGCAGAGCTTATCTTCATACTCTGGTTGTTCCATAACAAATACTATTAACAGTTTACACATGGCCATTTCCCTTTGAGTGAAATAAATGATAAGAAAAGAAGAAAATCTCAGTTATTTGATTAAAGCTGTTTGGAAAAGAGTTAATCAAATACCACATAACTCCCGAAACAGAAAGAATTAAAATAAATTGCAAATAGAAACATAAGGTCATTGGAGTGTTTTATCGTAGTACAATTATATTTATTCTATTTTCTCTTATTTAATTGTTGTCTTTACCGCCGATGGATGTTTCAGTATAGAAAAATGCAAACTTCTTTAAATATTAAAAAAAAGAGTTTTTGAATAAATCTAATATTTTCTTCTTTCTAGCTTCGAATTAATTATAAATAACATAAAACTATAACCAGATATACGCCGGGCATTAACATTAATCTTGAAATAATAGTTGATTACTCAATCACATGAGTAAGCATTTAGTTAAAATCGGTAGAATGCTTTAAATAATGTGATAGGGGACTTCAGATAATTTCAGATAAAAAGGGGTGCTAATATAACTAAACTAAACTGAAAGTTTCATAAACTAATCTTGTTTGAGAGTGGAATTCTTTCTTTTGTTTAAAATTTTAGTGTGTCAAGAATATTTTATTAAATGTTATCAAAGGGCCGAGGAGAACTAAATAAAAATTTAGAATTCATATTTATTTTATAATTACGTTTGTCGATATAAATTTATTAAATCTCTATGTCATTTAATATATATTTCTATCTACTACATTATACTTATCTTTATTGCTACAGAAAGTAGCTATTGAATTTCTATAAGAATAGACACAACTTAATAAATTTAATATATTTATCTATATTTATAAACGAAATCTGTTTTAATGAATAACTAATAATTTGTAGGATAGTGTACTGAACTATATTAGTTTTTTGAAAATTTAGAAACTAAGCTATTGAGCATCTCAGTTCAATAGTTCATGAGGAAGTAAATTTTATTTTTCAGTATTCCCCAAACCTCCACCCAAATATTTCAGTTAAATAATAAGAATAATAGAAATTATAATGTTATTCTTAATTGTATAATTGCTGCATTTTTTATAAGAATTTGTATTTAACATATACTGAAAAAATTTCTGAAAACATGACACTTTGAGATCGAAATAAATTAACATAAATTGAGTATAGCTAAAATTAATACGAGGAAGTTTCTGTTCAAAATGATTAAACAAAAGTTATAAATCTGTCTAAACATTACAAAAAGACCAAGAAAATATCCAAGGATATTTAAAAGGACTCCATAAAAGATAAAAGATAATTTAAGTGTTAAGGAAGCCCTTTTAGAGTGTGAAACGTCTTTTAGAGCAAAATAAATTATTTAAAAAGACCAGAAAAGGAATCAATTTTTAAAAAAAATTCATAACTTTTATCACAAATTAAGCATCTAGAACGATAATTTAATAAGAGGGTCATAAAATGTATCCTGGAAATATTTACAAACAAATTACATCCGCGTGAAGTCGAATAAAACAATATCTAGAGTCAATTGTACTTTGGATACAATTTGTCGACTGCATTATTTTCATTCTAATATTAGAAACATATAATTCTTATACAACATTTTTTGAGAGAATTTACCCCATTCTCATATAATATTCCACTTCTCTATTACTTCTAATAATGTACGTTCTATACTTCATAATGATTTGATAAATACATTCAAGATTTTTGTTGTTTGATTTCCTTTTTAGCTTGAAAGAAAAATAAGTCAAATGCATTTTGTGAAATAAAAGGACGTATTCTATTAGTATAATTATAAAAAATTTCATTTATAGGATTTTCGAAAGCAAATCTAGAGAATTTGCATTAAGCTACAAAATATCTTTCTAAATAAATTCTTACTCTTACAACTGTTTTTTCCCTTGCTCTTTAAATAAATTCGTTTAAACTTTTCTCTACTGATTCATACATTATTAATTCATTGATACATTGGCCATTATTTCTGAATACTAATGATCAACAACTTATAAATATTTCAACAATCCAATAAGTGTACCTTTTAAAAACTCAATTCGTGCGGTTTTATTCTTCAAAACTATCTGCCAAGCGCTCATTTGGGTTATGTTTGAAAAAAAAAATCATTTTCTCCCCTTGGCCATTTGTGAGCTCCCTGGGGAGGCCATTCAAACATGAAGATGAGAAGCTTTTGAAATGGCGGTCTGTTCTCGCCGCCTTAGAGTATACAAAAATAGTGTGGGGTCAGGTACTCCCTATCTATGACAGGACATGCCTCCAATGGTAGAGATTATACCGAGACCGTAATGGCCTTTAAAACTCATCCTTAGTTTCATCATTCATATTTTTCTGTATACTTTCGGACAAGTCGGAGTATGTGTCTATGATTATTCAGGGAAGAATAACTTGCCTGTAAGGCGAATTCGTGGTTAACTGGTAACTCAAATTACTTACAGGTGCATTACGTCTGTCGATACATATGCTATCTATGATAATACTTTTCTACAGTATAACAACTGATATACTGAAAGTAAAATATGTTATCGGCTGAAATTGGCATCACTCCACTATTATATTTTCTTTTGTTGATTACCAATCCAGAATTTCTTACTTTTTTTACTTGGATTTATTAGATTTTGGCACATCTCTAAGAGAAAATATTATTGCTATTTCTAAAAGATTGATACTAACTTAAAAATTATTAAAATTATACTTTCTTTTCAAACATGAGAATAACATAAAATTCAAAGAAGGTAACATTTAGCCAATAAGAACTTGACATTTATCAACATAAAAAAGCTAATATTCCTTTCAGGACGAGATATTATAATATCTTTAAAAGCATTCTTTGAATTTTCAAGCCTCACTAACATAAAATAGATGAGTACCAACTTTTTCTTCCTTATTAAATTACCTCTAGTAAGTATCGATCAGGAAACTGTGAAAAGGCCTTTTCTTCCCGAGCAAATATTCTCTGTATCGAAATAGTTTTTCTAAGCCGTAATTCTTGACAAAAAAATCAGCAAGAGAATGCGTCTGGGCATCGCCTCTGGCTAAAACGTTTTTTTCTCATTTCCCTTCCTTTTTAATATCAGCTATAATCTTTCAAAATATTTCGTAAAGCAACACAACTTTGCATACTTAGTTCCGTAAAGTTAATAGGATTTCGGAAGATTTACTCTCACACGGAATAAAATTGCTTGAAAATATTTCCTTAATAAAGTTATAGAATATCATCCCAAGGTCGAAATGAACATTCTATTCACTTTTATTCATATTTTGTACAATTTGTTTGCATACATAAACATCCATGTTGGTTATGGAGTATGTTTTCTTCTTGTGTGCTCTATCAAATATTTGCCACAGGCAAAACAAATTGTAAAGAAAAATCCTTTACCATTGATTTTGAGATGAGCGTTGAAGATGTTGAGTTCCAATTCTTTCTACTGGAAACAGCTTTAGGCAGCCAATATGCAGCACGATTTCATGAGTTCATAGCCTCGGGCAGAGGAGAAAAAACTTATTCACTCTATTATAAAGAATTATACTTGGGCAGTATTTTAATAATTGCTCTAGTCCAGATCGAAAAAATTATCCAACCAACGAGTAGAAAAATGATAAATTATCCGCCGAAAGACTGCACCATAAAATATTAATTTCTTTACCGAAAGAATAAATGAAAAGTTAATATTCTCTCGCTGACTAAAAACAATGAAATAAAATCGCTTTCAGCGTCTAAAAAATTACGTTAATGTACGCAATGATGCGTTAAGATATCTTCATCTAAGAATTAAAAAAACTCTTCTTACACTTCATTATTTCAATTAATGATCCTGGCTTACCAATTTTGTGAGCTCTGTTTTCGCTCTTTTCAGCGGTTTTCCCAATTAGGCTCTCACTTAACTAGTCTGACATTTTCTTCCTAATGACAATCATGTGAGATTAAATGAATAAAATTGTTAAAATATTAGATATTTTGTTTGTCTAATTAGCAAAGTTTGGAAAATAAAAAAAAACATCGGCACAGTATTTCTTTATTAAATAGATAATTTATACTTTTGATCCAGACTTTTTCAAGCTATTTGATACTTTATATTTTTTCTTCTTTTTTATATTTCTTTGCAGCATTATTACAGACGATAAAACGAACATAATTTTTTAACTGAATCGTGCTTTTCTGTAATTTATTTTTGTATTGCTTTTACTTCTCAAAATAAGAGAAAAAGCTGCTAATAAATTTGCTGAATGGAAACACTACAAAACAGATGTTTTCAATAGTAAAAGAAAGGTATTGTGTTTTTATTAATGGGAAAAAATGTAAATGACTTCTAAAATCCAGAATATTGCTATCATTTTAGCCACCAAAAATTGTTCGAGTGGAATAAAAACTCTTTGCAACATTTTGTATTGTGAAAAAGGATTATGAGCATTTAAACTCATTATCTTACTTTTTTTTAGTGCTTTAGGAAACGTATAAGCCCGTGTTGGTTATTTTTACAAATAAAATGATGAAGGTGAAAAACAAAATGGAAAAAAGAAAGAAAAGAGAGTACAACCTAACAGACATATTTTCATACATATAAAATTTCTATTAAACACTCATCATTGTCATTAGAGCACGTCAAATTACGCGTGATATTTTTCAAGGATTAAATAGAGAACCTCCATTTTACTTCTTTATTTATTCCTCAATTCAAAAATTAATAAGACTCAAAAGTCAGATCTTCATACAAATAATTTCCTGAAATTTTCAAAATAAGATCCAAAAATTTTGGTCCGTACATTCTCCCTTCGAAGCTTAAACATTTTCTAACATTTGGCCATTAAATTCTGTAATTCTTAAACATAAATGATATTTTTTATTAATTTAAAGATCATACCATTAATTTTGATTTCTTAATAATAATTAAACTTTGCAAGCCGGCGCCCTGGCTTAGGGTAGTTCATCTTCCCCGTGATCTGGGCATCCCGGGTTCGGGCATGGTTGTTATTCTGTATTTCATCTCTAATAAGTGGGAATGTGCCCCTCTGTGAAAAGGGACTGTGCAAACGAACGTGATGAGTGAGTAAATAAGTCGTACTTTAGGCTCTAGTTGGCGCTACTTCAAAACTAGGAGACTCATTTCGGCTTAAATTCGATGATGCATCAGCGAACTTATCCAGAGCAAGTGCCATTAGAAACAACAACAACAACAAACTTTGTGAAACGTGGAAACTATCTCATATTGCTGAAGATGTCTGAAGCTATAACAAAGGGAAAACCATATATATATATATATATATATAT
>JAOUZG010050968.1:3759740-3774341 GCA_026289955.1 Argiope argentata | reverse complement strand
ATGATATCTCTCAAAAATACATAAACCCAATTCAGTATAATCAGCTTATGAAGTAAGAAGATTGTTTTATATTGTATTGAATTTGTTAGAATTCAATCTATCAATTCGAAATTATTCAAATAAAAATTTTCAAAATTATTATTTCTATATTTATTATAAAATCGAAGTATTTAGTTTACTTAACTATTTGTGCCTAAGAAATAATAGAAGAAATGTAAAAAGCAATTCATTTGTGTTTGATAACAGGAACCTGCGAAATACTGGATAAATGACAGTATATGACGGGAGTGGTATTCCTTCAAATGGAGAGAAATAAATTGTATCATATCTATAATATAAGATCAAGGCTTGACGAAAAAAAACTGTTACATTAAACAAAAAATTTGGTAAACATCTGAAAACCACTTTGAAGTAATTTTCAAATAAAATGATACCAAAAAATATTTCTAAATATAATTTTATATATCAAGCTGAAATGATTAAAGACTGTGTGAAAATGGTTTGCATGCAGCGTTTCTTTCATTTCTTTAATTTAAAATTTCCAAATTATTAAAAGAAAGATTAATAATGATAGTTTTAAGTAAATTTAATTATAGGAATGATTATTTTTAAAATTCATGGATCATTTAGAGTTTTTAGATTCATTTTCACATATTTTATAGAAATCACTATTGGCATGTGCTTTTCTTTACAAAGTTGCATTCGTTTCTTTCTAAGCATAAATATAAAAATGTTATTTTTTGTAAAATCTATATTTAAATTTAATTTTCTTCTGATTTTCTAATTAAAACAAAATTAACACCGAAATCATTTTTTTAAATGAGGCTAGCACTCCCTTTATTTTGAAGCAATAGCAATGAAAATTCTGAAAATAACATATTGTATAAAATCTACAAAAAAGTCTCATTCTTTAAAAGTAATAAATGGCTAAAAGCAACGCAACTGAGGCTAAATTTCATAAATCTTTTCAAACTTAGTTGGAATAAAATTTATGACCCCATTTTAATCATAAAACAATCTTATCTACTTCGATTTTTGTTAAATCAAAATATTGAAACGAAACACCTAGGAAAACGATGAACTCAAGTAATCATAAAACAATCTTATCTACTTCGATTTTTGTTAAATCAAAATATTGAAACGAAACACCTAGGAAAACGATGAACTCAAGAATGAAGAAGAAAATTTAATCTCTACTAGAAAAGTTTATGGATACAAAAGGAATTATTCTTAGAACGAAACAGGATATGAAAGAATTTTTTTTTCTACAACCACATTTTTTTTACTATTATTGTCATTATTCCTGGCTTTTATAGTCTTATTCTTTTTGTTTTTAAGATTAAAGATGGATATTTTTAAGGTTTATAATGTTGAAACATTTGAGTTGTAAATTGTTGGTTTGCTTGGCACAGACAGAAAATCTTTTAAAGAACCAGCGGGTGACCGAGCTCCGCTCGGAGAAAACAGGTATCGAAGCTAACTCGAATATTTAAATTTTCAATTGTGATTTATCAAAACAATACATGCCATAAGAAAATTTGTG
Source organism: Argiope argentata (assembly GCA_026289955.1). Classification (NCBI taxonomy): domain Eukaryota; kingdom Metazoa; phylum Arthropoda; class Arachnida; order Araneae; family Araneidae; genus Argiope; species Argiope argentata. Next base: position 3,772,798 of record JAOUZG010050968.1, on the reverse strand, counting down.
AAACCATTGGTGAAAAGATAACCGGTCAAAGTGCACCATTGTAAACTATTCTAAACAAAGTTAGAGTTTGGAAAGGGAACTATTCTATACAAAGGTAAAGTTTGAAAAGTCATAGGAAAAAGCGCCATCCGCTGTTGTAACGTAGAAGCGTGCGACAAATTCAGGGTGAAGTACGGCAACTTTGACGGTCGGGTAAGCTTGTTCGGCGTAATAGAGAAGCATTCTGACAATGACGGTATCTTCTAGTTGTCCATTTGCGGGTAGAATTGAGTTGATCGCTTGTTGTTCCAAAATTCCGGCTCCTTGAAGAATTTCATGTAGAGGTGCGTTCTGCATGTTGAAAATGTGACTTGAAATCTGATTCAAAATTTCAATAATAAATTTCCCTTAATAAAAAGCAGTGGAATTAGAATCGTACTTTTTTGAAAGAAAATTTAGTAAAAATATCAAAGTTATCCTTGTTTTTTTCTGATGAATGTTGAAATGTCGGAAATGTGGGGCGATTTTCGACTTGGCAACCATTCCTCGTATTATAGTATAAGATAAAATTAAAACTTAAGCTCCAAGCATGCGTTACGAGTAAAAGGGAAAAAATTATCTTATTAATATTTTGCCATCAGATTGACAAAAAATCAAATTTAAAAAAATAAATTATTATTGCGCATTAAACATATAAAAATGCAATTTTCATCACGTGTCTGCATGAAATGGAAAATATATATATATGAATATTGATATAGATGGCATCACGTTACCACTTGAAAATTTAAGTAGCCATTATGGCGAACTAATAAAGTTTGAAAATATCCTATCTGTAACTCCGATCTGCTCAACCGTAGCGCTTCAAAACCGGCGCCAATCGATTCCTTGTGGCCAAAAACCCCAGAATCCCAAGTTTACCGGAGTTTATTAATTCTGGGGCGATTTTCGACTTGACAACCATTCCTCGTATTATAGTATAAGATAACAGTCTTTGCCTTTACTTTACAGAAAAATTCATTATAATATTATATAATGACTTATAATGGCTGTATTGGGGTTTTATATGTCTCCTTAAAATGGGGAAATAAGACTTGATTTTCTGTTTTTGTTCAAGATAAAAACAAATACACATGATAGAGGATTTATTATTTTCAAAAATGATAAGAATAAGGAAATTATTTACTATACGCACATTTAGAAAATCACTATTTATGCCCTATTTTCAAAAAAATGATTACGAGAATCTATCAAATAATTTTCGGAAAAATATTGACTTTATTACAGGTTCTGTATTTTTGTTACTTTATATGGCAACTTTTCATTTTAAAAAAGTGTACTTATACAACTAAGAATTATCCTCTTTAAATGATACAAACGATTTTAAAATTATAAGGATTTCAAAACAATAAAATAATGATAATTAATAAGTTATAAGGAGAGTTTGCTAAAAAGTCTTATACCGTATCATTGAAAACTAAAAAGGATTTGAGATCAAAAGTTTTGAATCGGTTCAAAATTTGTTATTCGAAATTTTAGATTAATTGATTTTTTTGCATCAACTAATCTGAACAATTTGAAGAAGATTTCAGCTAATGCCATAATTAGAGAACAAAAGAAACTATGAACAGTTCCTTTGATTCTCCGGCACTAAAAATGCTCGGATCTTCCTCTAGCTGATAGACATTTCTGCCATTTACAAAATAACGTAACAAAAAGAAAAAATTATCATTATTTCGAAGCAATTATAACCGTAAAATAATGACTTGCTGAGCAATTGTTTTTCAGAGAAAGTAGTTTAATCTGAACAATATATAAGTGTAAAATCATTTTAGTTGAATTTTAATTTAATCAAATTATTGCTAACTTGCTCATGTTTTTTAAATGGTTTTATAATATTAATCATGATTTTGAATACAAGAACAGAAGATTTCATTTATAAAATATTTCCTTAGAATTAAATTAAAAATTTTCTGATTTTATTCTAAAATTTTCAGAAAAAAAATGGATAATTTTTGAAACTAATTAATAGCACTGTGGATTTAGATTATAAATAATTAGATACACAAATTTCAAGCTTCTTTCATCAATTGAAATATTACGGAATGATTAATTGTAAATGTTTTTCACATAGTCTCAAATTAGTTAATTTCTATGAATGACTAAAAATATTTCCAACTTAATCTGACCAAATAAATTGAATTCCTTATTTCGTTCCTGATGATTAGTGTCCCCTTTTTATGCATATCAATGATCAAAATACCTTAATACATAAGATAAACTTGGAAACTACGCCTGATTCAGTAGTATTTAATCATTTCATATAGTGTCTTAAGTATATTTAAATGAATATTATCATGACAATTATGTGCTCACTGAAATAAAATAATTTTAACAAATATCAATAAAATATTTTTAACTTACAGCATGTGCATCTTTGAATTTCTTTACTGTCTTAGAAGTAATAATTAATTTTATAATAACAATTCTTAATATTTTTTCTTGAAAGCAGAATACATGATGAAGGCAGGGACAGATAATTAATTTAAAACGAATGTTATCATGACAATTACGGGCCTCACTGGAATTATTTATTATCATAAAATAATTTTTAAAAGTATCAATACAATTTTTTTAATTTAAGCAGATACATATTTGAATTTCTTTTGCTGTCTTAGAAGTAACAATTAATTTTATAATTACGTCTCAATATTTTTTCTTGAAAACAGAAAACATGATTTAAAAAAATTGTGGTTAGCCTGAAAACAAAACCTTCATTTATACACCTTAAAAAGATAATTTATCATTTTTTCAAACTTCAAATCATATGAAATATAATATTTTTTGTACAATAATCTTTAAAACATTTAAAAAAATTTCAGTATTCGATAGATCAGTATGATGAATATGAATTATCTTATATCGGTTATAATGGATAATAACAGAAATCAAAAATTTATGTTCATGAATACTTGATAAAGTAATAATACCTTGATAAGAATTGTGAAATATGCTACAAGCACGCATTTGAGGGAAAAGGTGCAATTTATCCAACATCATTCAAAAGGCTTAAAAAGGTTCTAATGCTTTGCAATATTTATACATTTTAATTATTATTTGTACTATATTTAAAAATTATTTAAATTATCACTATTAATTAACATAGGATAAGTTTCTGTTCAACTAAGAAATGATTGTAAACAAAAAAAGAAAAAATTTATTAAAGAAAATAATTTTAAGGCAAATAGAAAATATTTAAATTTCACTTTATAAAAAAAAGTACCGAGTCAATATTTATTTAAAATTTTACTAAAAGAGATAGCTATAAATTTGATTTTTTTCCAGTGGATTTTATGACAAAGGACAATAACTTTACACATAAAATATACTTTCTTGATTTTAAACGGGTATCAAAATACTTTCTTCTTTAAAAACACAAAATGTATTACAAAAAGAAAAAGATAACTTTCAAACTAGTAGCTCAATAATAGTCATTTTATTAATTTCTCCACTTTAAATTTAATTCCAGTAACTTATGCTGACATAAGGTATGTATTTCGCAGCCTCGTGAGGATTAAATGAAGTTTCTGCCTGTTGGTGCATGAAATTTAGAATTTATTTCTTATAGAAAGATATTCTTTTTAAAGAAACATAAAATTTATTGAAAATTAGTTAACAGGAATGTTCATTTTTATTACACTCCATAATGTGATTTATACTTACGGAAAAGGAAACTTTTAATCCTATTTTCATACAAACATCTTTCTTTTAAATTACAAGCAAAAGAATAATAAAAAAAAACCATAGAAAGAAATTTTTTAGAAACAAATTAGTTCATTTTTTATATTCTAAATAGATAAAATTACCCCCCTCCTTTTAACAGAAAGGTTTTTAAAATAAAAATAACAGTCCAGAATTTTTTTATTATGTTCTATTCCATTACATTATATTACATTACACTATATTGCATTGTATTGTATAAAATTATATTGAATTATATTATAATATATTGTATTGTATTGCTTTGTATTATATTGCATTACATTATATTGTATTATATTATAATATATTGTATTGTATTGCCTTATATTGTATTGTATTGTATTGTATTGTATTACAAAAGGGGAGTAATTTATTATGAAGTTTAAACAACACTGTTGCTATTTCAAGTTTGGTGGTCAAGGCGCTGAATATCCCCGATAAACACCTTTTCACATGAGAGGCTTTTCATCGGGGCACGTTTCGCTTAAATAGCCAAGGCAAAGATAAAAAAGTAGTTCCGTCAATTACGCTCTCAAGCAAAGAACCATTCTATCCTTCCGTAACTACCGACAAAAACAGTTCTAGTCTTTCCATTCTCTCTTTCAGCCCGCACCACCGTAAATAGACCACATCTATCTAGTCCAATGCGTAAGTAATCGGTAATCCTTACCGTCATCATTGTGTTTCCTCCTCCCCCAATTCGTGTACCGTCTATTTATACTTGGATTGCTTTCCCTGAAGCACCGTAAAGCTGCTTTCCCTGCTAGTAGCGACTATTTAGGAAGAACCGATTCCATATTTGTGATTTTCATCCCAGATGTTGATTGTCCAATTCGCTCTATTATCGATTACAATTGTTTAAAATTGCTCTTTCCGTGAGAGAATTCACGTACGCTAGTTACAGAATTAAATTCTCTCTTTCGTTTCGAGCATTAAAAAAATTACCCTCTTTTTTCATTTTTTTTCTCATGGAAAGGAGGTTTTATGATGCAATCATTTTGCTATTTTTTATTATGGGATGTTTTTTTTTCCTTAAACCTCTTGAAATTTTATTTCTTTCATATTATTTCTGTTTATGGATGTTACTGAGAGAAAAAAAATGGTATATTTCGAGATTTTTCCGCCGTTAAAAGTAAAAATTTCATTATTTTTTTTTAGTTCGGGGAAATGGAAAAAGTTAAAAGGAAGCAAAAGATCGTCATTCTCTAAAAATTACCATTTTGAAAAATACTGTAAAATTATTGATGTCTTTATAATTTTTCTAAGCAAACAGAGATAAAAATAAGAGCAAAAGTTTTAAAAAATATTTACATTTCATTTATGCTACCAAAATGAAACTGCAAAAAGATTTTAATTTTAAAATAAATAAAAAAACTTTCACTCTATAAAAGCATAGAAAGTTTAAATGTATAAACGAAAAAAACCTGAATGAAATATTATTGAAAATATTAATTTTAATTTGAGTGGTAATTATGCTCTTACACAACTAAATACAAAATTTGATTACAACGCTTTATTATACTTATTGAATAAAATATTTTTAAAATATATATATTTTTAAAAAAATAATTATTTTTTTTCTTAAAAATGAATTATTTGCTCATGATTTTCCACAATTCTTTATGATACATTACTATTTCAAAATATAATGGATTAGTTTTTATAAAAGATGGATTAGTTTTTATAAAAGATGTAATTTTTTTGTTTTAGATTTCATTATTTAGTTTCGGTTGAACTAAAACATCCTATTGTCATAAACTTGAAACCTTTTCATTTGGAACTTTCAATTGACAATCTTCAGCTATTCATGATAAAAAATTTTAAAAGTGACTTTCTTTTAATTCTGTACATTTCCAAATCCAATAAAATTAGTGTAGGCCCATATTTATGTTATAATCTTAAGAAAAAAATATTTAAAAAATGATTCAAAATTATAAAGATACAGATTATAAGGATTAGAAGAAAATTTGTGGTAAGATATTAACTCAGAAATGAGCATGAATAATAATTACGATCAAAGAACTAGTAAACAATAACGTTTTCTGAAAAGCACTTGACTTTACTTTATAGAAAAAATTAGATAATTTAGCAGCTTAAATGTAAAATCAACAGTTGGTGTGAGGTTGCAAAGAAAAATATGCTTTTTTAACACTGGTTTGAATTTAGAAAACATTTATTTGCAGAAACCTATACATTAGAAAAAAATGTAACTTTAGAAATAGACATTTCAGTTTTTATAGAAGTAAAGTTCTTATTAATAGATAATAAGAAATTAATATTTCTTTTCTAAAGTTCAAGAAGAAATCGTAAAAGGGAAAGTATTCAACGGTAAAGAATTTTTTTAAACTTTAATTAACGCATAATGGAAATTTAAAAATTGCTGCTTTGTGCTCTACACTCTGTTAGAAATTTCAGCTCATTCTTTTTAAATAAAATATTTTAATACTAAAAATACTTATAGTGACTTTTAAAAAAAACAGAAAGAAAGAATAAAATTCCCTTATTAGTTAAGTCCAGCATTTTTCATTTTGGAAAGAAATTTCTTGAAAAAAAATTAATTCGCTCTTAGATGAACCTCCCCAATCTCAAAAACGAACAAAAGTGGCATTTCACAGAATAGACCTTGAATGTCTAATAGCCTTTCTGACAAAGCATTCCAACCAATTGTAAACAACAAAGGATTTCATCTGAAAGCTGACTTCGTCTTTAAACCTCGAGGCATTCATTTTTCAATTCCAATCTGTTCCGAATCCTCTGGCTGGAGGAGGTTGCCAAGCAACGGCCACTTTCCTCAAAGTATTTCTTAAGCCGTATTGCCGTGCAGCCACAAAGTACTAGATCTAATAATGATGGACATCGGTCTGTGGTTACTCCAGCAGGAAGGTCTTATAAATGAAAATGGTATCAGTCTGGAGCAAAAGAATATTATGTGCTACCAAAGTGGATCTTACGGCTTATTTTAGCTCCTGGACAAATAAGTCGTTGAAATCAAATCGCTTTAGAAGACTTGATAACATTTATTCTATTTCGGGATAGAAATAGATCATTTCATTTCGAAAGATGAAAGACTTTCCTCTTATTTCAGATAAATCTTACAACTTTTACCTGCTCATCGATTCTATAACGAAATTTTCGACAGCTTTCGTAGAAAAGATCGGCATGTAATAGAACAAAATCTTAGAGTAGATCATTGTTACGTAACAAATTAGCAATGGTTTTGTTAATGTGTAGTAATTGCGACAAAAATGAATATTTTCTATTTCTCAATATTATAAATTTTAAGCCATAAATGAGTATTTTCTATTTTTTTTAATATAATAAATACTAAGCCATGAATAAATATTTTCTATTTCTTAATATTATAAATTTTAAGCCATAAATGAGTATTTTCTATTTTTTAATATAATGAATACTAAGCCATGAATAAATATTTTCTATTTCGTAATATAAGGAATATTAAACCATAAAAAATATTTTCTAGTTCTGTTGTTGTTACTTATGACACCTGCCATGGACAAGCCCGGCTAGTACACCAGCAGATTTTAAGCCGAAGATATGCACCTCTTGTTTCAAGTAGCACCAACTAGGGCCAAGAGTACGACTTTAGCTACATACTCATCACAGTCGCTTGCACAGCCCCTTTTTACGGAGCGTAAGGGCTTAGTCACACATATCACATATAGCACACAGAACAACCATGCCCTAACCGGGACTCCCAGAACACGAGGAAGACGCGTACCTCTGTGCGAGAAAGCCGGTTTTTCAACTTCTATATATAATAAATATTAAGTAATAAACAAATATATTTTATTTCTTAATATAATAAATACTAAACCCTAAATAAATATTTTATAATTCTTAATTTAACGCACACTTTTAACTTCACGTATAAAAATTCTTACAGTAGACCGTTTTCTCCCAAATTAACAATATTTTTGTTATTGTGTAGGGATAACGCTATAAACAAATATTTTCTATTTTTTAATACTATAAATACTGAACCTGCTGTAAAATAATAATGGATTTCTTTTTTTCCAACCTAATATTAAGACAAGTTACATTAAAAGCACAACACTTAGAAATAAAAATTTATAAAAAAATCAGCAATTGTTTTTGCCAGTTGTTGATTTGTCATTTTTGATAGTTTAACTCTTTTAAGAAATTATTTGCATGTTTCTTTAAAACAAATTAAAATAATATCGATAACAATCGAGAAACACGTAGTGAAATTTTTGAATATATTTATTTACAACTTTCTTGAATATCATTTTGAGTATATTTAAAAAATATTTTTTTGGTTTAAAACATCATTTTGCTTTATTTAGGTAAATATTTTCTTTCAACTCTAAATCGTCGAAGATGGGCAATTAAAGAAAACTGTGAATGAAATTCGAAAATGAAAGAGTACTAAGTGCAAATGGTAACAAATCATAGAAAGCTTCAATAAAAAACTAAGAACGTTCTGGAATTTTATTATAATGTACCATATTCCATTTCAGATAAACATCAATTGAAGGAAAATTCAGTTCAGTTACAAGATGAAAACTAATTATTTCATGTTCTCGAGTCAATTCGTTAGTTTAATTAAGTTATTTTGAATGATGAAACTAAATTCAGTTATAGCCTGGTTACCAGTCAATTTAACTGTGTTATTATTTATAAACAATGGAGAAAATTCGGAATATCTATTGAAATTTGGGTTGGAAATAGATGCTTTTTATCCTTTTTACTTGTCATTCTCATTCCTTACATTATTTTAGCTACAGATTTTTTTCATGTATTTAATATTTTTTCTTCATTTAAACGAGCCTTTCTCAAAGTTTCAGATCTATTGGTGAAAAAATAGTTATTTCTTTTGGATTTTATAGATGTATCAAATGACATTAAGATTGATTACTTTAAAATTCCAATAATTTTTATGATACTTTTACAAATTTATGTAAGTTGATATAAGTTGCTATTCCTTAAAAATTATCTGCAATTCTGAAGCAAAATGAAATGAAAATATATTTAATTAGTGTTTTAAGTTATATTTTAAAGCCCCAGAATAAGCTAAACAATTAAAATTTTCCTTGCATAAAACTAGCTTTATTTTTACTAATGATTAAATTTCAAATGAGTTACGGTTTGATCTCAAGCACCTACTTTCAGCTTTAAAATCCTTAGTTGTAATCCAATTTGCATTCCGTGCCTAAGAATATTAATTTTTAAATAATCAAAAGTGACTGTTCGCAAAAAAAATGAATTAACAGAAAGAGGAATTAAGAAATAACTTATAATTCGTCTTATTAAGCTCCTTAACAAGCTGGAAAAGGCTTATAAAGCTAAAGATTGTTACAAGGAAACAATTTACTTTTAAAAATTAACAAAGCCAATTAAGATTACGCGGCTGTAAAAAAAGACAATTAATTCCGTGGAATGTTCATTCTAAACAAATTAACAGGATTATAAGTTCGTTAATGTTTTTGAAAAGATATATCAGCAAATATTTGAATTTAAAGAGTTTGAAATTTTATAAAGGTAAAGGCAATCATTGGTAATATGCTTTGTTACACATTCTTTCCTCATAATTCTAGAGAACTAATGCAATAATTAATTGAAATTGAAATTAATAATCAGGAATTCACTCGAGAAGTTTCCACGGTTACTTATCTGAAATAATGATATTGGATTTAGAGATCAGTAAAGCTTATAACTGATGAGTTCTCGCAGTTCGAATTAAATCATAGTCTCCTTAATGAATTAACTGAAATGCCCAGGTTTATTGATTTAACTGTTGAGCTAATAATCAACGAGTATAGCATCAAACATCATATAGTGATATGTATTAGCATTTGAGCGAATACACAGCAGTTAATCACCTATGCTAATCATGCTCAAATGGGCAATGAAATATTTATTAGCAAATTGGAATTCTCTAATTTTCAGTTGCTGTAAACTGACAAAACATTTGCAAAACAAATATCATTTATATTTTTCCCAAGAAGAAAAATGAGTGAAAAAATAAATCAATATTAGTAAAATTCCTAATTTTTACTCCTCAGTGAATTAAGCTTCCCTTCTAGGGGGAATTGAAGTACTTAGATAAGTTGTTGGATAAATAAGCAGATTTTCTTTTAACCAGGAAGTGTGGGAATGATGGGAGTGTAGATATCTTCAAACTGACGATGGAACGTACCGCCCGAGGGAGGTGCTGCACCATGATCGGTGATGAATCATTAGTTTCGATAATCATTCAATTTACTCTACATGATCCCGATGAGGATAGCTTAATAATGATAAATGAATTAATGCCTAAGTTTTGTGAAATAAATTACGACTGGACATTTAGCTGTGATATTCATAAGATTGTTTCTGGGATAGAAACTTAAATTAAAATTCAGCTCCCCCATGACAAATCGTGTAATAGCACTTGTGAAAAAAAAACCGGGCTCAAATGGGCTCAACTGTTAAAAGCGTTACCTTGAGTCACATTATAATGGTAAAATTTCATAGCTACAATTTTTGCAAAGAGATATTTACAAAGTAATTCAATGAATTCAGTCAAATGATATGATAAAAATTGATTAGAAATTAGGTAAAATGTATGATAATTCATCAAAATTAATTATTTTATGGAATACATGATGCGAAAAAATCTGCATGAAAGTATTTTAAGAATTTTATAAGGATTAGACTAAATTTCTTTCATGAAAAAAAAGCTTGAAAATTAATTGCCTTATTTTGATCTAATGATGATCTACCAAGCTATCTACAAAAAAACATATTCATATATGAAAAAACGCAATAGAAATAAATTCCAATAATATGCGAGAAAACAATATTATGACGTTAAAGATCTTAGAGATGCTTGTATCTTTCTGAAACTGCTCGAAGGTTGCTCAGAAGTGTAACCACTCAAAATGCAGGCTCAACTGCTTTCCTTGTCATCTGATCATTGCTCAAAATTGTGAAGTTTATCCAACTACGAAAATGGTTTATTATACTAAATATTTAAGACCTACTTATGAACATAATTCAGAAACAACAAAAGTGATAATGAGAGAGCGTTATATTCTTATTATCTCCATAAAGTTGTATCTCTAATAAGGAAAGCCAGGCTTTTTACAAAGGGTAGCTTAGTTTTTATTAAAAAATTGAATACTATTAAGGCCTCTTCCGATATTTGATCGAATAATTTTTATAAACCATTTCGTCATGGGATATAGCAATTGTTCATGCAGATTTGTTTGGAAGAGACACTCGGAGATTATATGTTTAAGAACAGCTACTACTTCTGCAACTAATAACTTCTACCTTTTTATTAAAAGAGTATTTAGCTGATAGTAACTTAGATTAAAATTTTTCATCGAAAAAAAGGTAAACCTGCCTATCTAGCTGTTAAAAAATATTCTTTGTTAATTAGGCAGCAAAAAATAAAGAAAAACTATTCATTATTCGCTAGGTACTTTTTAATACCAAAAATAAGATTTTGATTAGGGATTTCTTGTGCACCTACAAGTTAGGAAAAAAAACCATTTTTTATAACAGTGAGGATAAACAAACTCTTATTTTCATGTAAAAAATATTCATTTTTTTCTTTGATCACTTTATTATTATTATATATTAATTGTTTCCTATGTAACAATTCATAATCACATTGAAAAAAAAATGATTTTTTATATTGAAAAAAATATATAAGATTTTTTTTTCATATTTTCTTGTCATTATGAAAATTATAATTTCTTGTTTAAAAAAAGAAATTTTTTATAATATTACTTATTCTGAATCAAAAGACATTTTATTTAATTTTATCATTAAAAACTCTAAGGCATCAGATATATCGTAAGTTTTCTGAGGAATAAATCTGCAACAACACATAATGATAACTAAAACATTTGAGCACTACAAACTAAGATTTTATTATATCCTGCACTTGTGAGGCCAAAAAAAACATTAATGTAAAACAATTTTACCTTCACAAAAATTAAAATAATTTCTTTGAATTTACTTTTTGCATGCAATAACTATATTTCTTTCAGTTGCATAAAATCAAAACTTTCGTCAGGAAAAATTATTCTAACTTCTTTATCTTAAGAATATAATGAATCATAATTAAATTAAATCATTTACAGCGAGAATTATATTTTGCCCTTATTGAAACCCAATTCCACTATCTGTAAGGAAGTAAAATTTACATCATGAGATAGATGGTATTGATTAAAGATATTTGCGAGAAACTAAGTTGACAATTCTTATAATTCTGATGAATTTTAATACATGTTCTTACTATAAATAGCTTCTCATTAATTTGATATTTTTCCATCCCAAAATCTAAATCAGCAATGCATCGCTTGAAGTCCCCAATTCATATCGGGAAAGACGTTACTAGTATTCTCTCATTTTACTATCCCGACCATAGTTTCTTTTTTTAATGTTGCAGATAAAAGGAATTCTATGCCGAAACATATGCTTACAGGTTATGAAATGAGAAATAAGATTGTTTTCCGCATTGCTATTTAGATAAATGAATAGACTTTAAAATAGATTTTACTTAAAGAATATTTCTAAAGTTTAAATATTTTCATTTTATTTGAATTCATATCAATGCATAGAAAGAAAGAAATTAAGTTATTTTAAAATTTTTGCTGCATATATTTTCCGGTTTAAAATTTTCAATATTGCAATGGTTACTCAAATTATATTTTTGGAGTTATTAATGTTAATTTTTGGTAAATATCTTATTTATTAAAATAAAAAATATATTCATTTATTCTTAGTTATCATCTGGGTGGTTAAGTATTAAACGCGACAAAAATTTCTAAAATATTCTAGCTGATCTCATTAAATTTTAAAAACAATTCTTAAATTTCAGTTATTAATTATTAATTTTTAAGAGAATAATTGGACATCTAAAGTTTGAGGGGCATCTAAAGTTTAAAGCGGGGTTTTGTTTCAAAACTACAACTTCAGTAACCTAAAACGTAAGAAAATAAAATCAACAGCATAATTACAAGACTTTTATATTTTTCTATAATAAGTTAACGATAATAAATGAAATAAATATGTCTCATGCATTGCGCACGTTGCAGAACGAAAAAGAGTCTCATTACTGATGAGATCATGTGTAGTTCATATCAGATGATGTCTGCAGTCTCGGTCGTCATATCTCTCTCACGCTCTCCCTTTCTTCCATTTACCACGTGACTTGATAACGACATTTAGAATACCAGTTCTTTATTGATTGAATGAATGAATTTTTCAAAGGAATATATTTACGAAATGAAATTGGCTAAGTATATATTTTGAATAAATTAACGTAAATAAATTTCATATAT
>JAOUZG010050968.1:3740178-3754740 GCA_026289955.1 Argiope argentata | reverse complement strand
CTATGATATTATTTCTAGAACGGGTAATTCTAGTTGCAGAACTTGACGTAGTTGCAGTTGCCGATAACAGTATTTTTTCTTTATTCTTCATGATGGTCCTTATTGTTGAAGTTGGCAAATTCAATGAAGCACTAATTAGAGTTTGACATTCACCAGAATCTAATCTTCTAATGACTTCCATTTTAGTTTTGAGTGAAATGCTTTTTCTTTCATTATCACTCATAGTAAAAAACTAAAGATCAAAATATTTGACACTGTAATATAGTATTAAATATGTAAATTAATACCTACTTACAATAATGTCAACAAATGTTTCCACTAATAAAAATATGTCTATACAATACCGAACCAAACAAGAAATACAAGTACACTCTTTCGGATATGTATTTGAAACCTATCGCAGCATAATATTTCGGGGAATCCCCGTATGCTGCGAGCGATTTCGAGGAATCCCCGGGTTGAAATAAAAGAGCGCTAAACCGAAACAGCGCTAAACGAAGCAGCGTTAAGCGGAGTCTTACTGTACTGTAAAATGGAGAATGAAAGCTAACAATGAAACATTCTTCAAAAAATTGAAATAACTTCTGAAATGTTTTATATTCTTGGCTATTTGCATATACAAAGAAACCTATATATGGTATACTAATATTATACCGGCAAGGGTTTTCTTATTAGAGATCAAGAAGGAAACAAATGGCAATGGATCATGGTATTGAAAACTATACTGAAGAGCTGAAAAACAGGTTTCGGCATCATGCTGGAGCAAAACAAAGTGAAATAGTAAATAAAAATGACTAATTTTTACATGAGTTGATAAGAGTGGCGGCCACTGATGTAATTGCACAAAAAACAACATATAAATTATTTCCATACACATTCGAAGAAACCTAGTATATTTTTAATGTCTGAGCCAGTGACGACAATCCGTCTAAAAGATAATCCATTGGATCCATAACTGTCGCTTAAACAAGCGATTTAAGATGACCCCATAGAAAAATGTTACACGAATTAATACCATGATAACTTGAAGACCAGGCAATGATCCGTATTTACAATCCACCGACTTAGGTATTTAACACAGAGTTAATTAAGCAATTTTAAGGGGAAATAGACAGGTACCAATCATGTCTGAACCACATGCCTTGCTATGCTGCGGAGGGCATACTTTGCAACATTTCCAGGAGGATGTGTTGCAGAAAACAAAGGTATGGTGTTCTATTCAAGTGTTGGGCAGCAAGTACAGCCCAAGAGATAGTCACTGAATATATATCCACACATTTTGGCATTAACCCCTGTTGAAATTTCCACTGTACCCTGTCATGTAGACAACACTACCCCACATTATGTGTGAGGGCAATATAGTCTTGATCTCGCACATTCATGCCTGAACCACATGATTCGCTGCGCTTTGGAGGGTATACTTTGTAGCATTTCCAGGAGGATGAGTTGCGAAAAATAAGATAAACTATTCTATTCAATTATTGGGCAGCAAGAAAAAGTTTCCAAGTATATCTGCACATATGTTGACATTGAACTGCTGTTGAAATTTCCTTAGTGCATTGTCATGGGGATATGCCATATGAATATCCCTCAAAGCCATATTATGTGTGGTGACAATTTCTTCTTGATTCTTTCAGTTTTCACTCGCTTAACGTGTTTTACGTCACTATATCACATTTAAATTTGTGTTCCTATTGATGTATGCTAAGAATTTTCTAAGTTTGTCAGACCAATATTAGAACATTCTGTGCTGCTGTTACTGATGGCACTTGCCTATGGACAAGCCATCCACTGATACAGCAGCAAATTTAAGCCGAAAGGAACGTCTCTTGTTTTTGAAGTAGAGACAACTAGGGACAAGAGTACGACTTAGTTACTTGCTCACCACATTGGCTTGCACAGCCTCTTTTTACAGGAAGAGGCCCATTCACACATCTCAAAGAAGAACAACCATGCCCTAACCGGGACTTGGACCCGAGACTCCCAGAACACAAAGAAGACGCACTACAGTTGTGCAAGAAAGCAAGTAGAATACTCTGTAAGTTCTTAAAGGAAGTTCCCCCTTTGAAAACTATATGAAGAAAATAATAATATTCTAGGTGGATATAATCATCTGACGTAGTAGATTTCGTAAAGAGATGAAATATATATATTTAATGGCATTGCATGAAAGCGAAATATAACGAAGGTAAGCTACTTTTTCATGTTGGTTTTACAAAAATTCCATGCAAAAGCATCAGCATAAAGAAGCACCTAAAAATGTTTTAATCTGCATCATACTCAGTCTAATAAAAAGGACATCATCTCGACCAAAAAATTTTTACTCTCGCCCTTTTATTAAGGAGATAAAACGAAAAGGAATTGAGTAGCAAAGATAAGAATAAAAAAATTATTTTTCCAATATTTTCTACTCCGTAGCATCAAAATGGAATCGCAACTTTTGACGAATATCATATTTAACGAGCGTGCAAAAAGGTTTCCGTGTATTCTGCATTTTAAGGCAGTTTTTTCTACCATTTTTCAAAACGCTAGGTGTATTTTTTAGTATAAACATTACTATGAAAGTAAATTCAGCTGAAGGCTTTCTTCTTTACTTGAATAATGTAAGACTTTAGCAGTCATAGGGTGGATACGTCTCTTTTGAAAAAAAAATATCTTTGGAATTCTGCCAAAGGGATATTCTCTCTCAGAGTTTATGTTTTTTAGTCCATGGTCGAAGTTTTTGTTGTTTCATTCTGCCTTTCTTCGCGCGATAACCTAAGCCAAACCAAAACATATATTTTGAAAGACGAAGTCTTAAGTATATTTCCTTGAGCTAGGGAAAAAAAGAATAAACGGACAATAAAACTGACTTACATCGGAGGATTAACTAAAACGCTTTATTTTGATGGTGGCAGCATATTTTAAACTTATGTATATTTTAGCATATGAATCCTGTTTTAACTCACTTTATGAAGAAAATAATGATAACTGAAAAAAAACTATCATTCGATGTAAAAAGCAACATAAAAAAATGTTAATCAATTCCTACTTAGGTCAACAAAGAAAATTTTTATTTTAGTTATTTTTTATTAAATAATTAACATTTAGGTAAATTATTGATCTAAACATTATACCTGGCTAAAACAAAATCAAGTTCGTATCAGTTGAAAATAAATCAAGGTAGACTCAGAACACACTTAATTGGCGTTGAATTTTCAACATCAATTGAGACAACGCAAATGTATGTATTTTCTAATCCAGGTGGGGTGACGCTATACAAATTATAAATTCTTAAATTACTTTATTCTGGATTATTTTAATTCGGAAGTTCTTCAAAATGAATCTGACAAATTGATTAATTAACAATGTTCAATTTTAAATGCATCAAACATTAAAAGAAATATATAAACAGAATAGTTTGAAATAATCCTCCAAAAACCTAACCTGAACTGAATTCATTATATATATGACAGTGGGGAAATGAAGACTTTTGGCAAGAAAGTTAGTTTTTATTTAATTAATAAAAAATTAATGAATTTATGTTTAAAAAACTGTATTAGCATCAAATGTCATCAACTACAAATTAAAAAACATTCTTGAACTTTTCATCTGTCAGTAAGCATTTTAAATTGTAAGATGAAATTTAATTTTCGAGAGTGGGATTCACATATAAACGCACTGTAGACCTTGTAGTAACTGTTCAATATTATATTTGGGCTTATGATATAATAAACATACTAAATATCACATATCCTTCTTCATTTTTTTAAATAGGTAATCCTATAACATATTTATAAATTAAAAGAGTCTTATTGCCACAAAACTGATTATAAATATTTATATCAATAAAATTCTCTTTATAAAAGATTCTTAAATCTCTTAAAAGTGTCTTCACAAAAGCTCTTAATCTTCAGACTTTTTATTCAACCATAGACGAGAAAAATATCCAAGACCATCCGCAAAGATAAAAATGTTTCATCTCTTATATCCAAGAATAATATTATGTGATGATAATTTACAAATACATTACAGGTTTTGATTATAAGTTTTTCTTTGTTTAAAAATCTTACTTCATGACATTGTAACAACTGCGATATTTTTCTTTCTTACCCTTTTCTGCGGTTAAAAGCTTCTAATCCTCTCAGTTTCTGCTGCTGAAGTTCAGTTGTTTAATTAGTGTCTGTCCGGGCAATTAGATAACTCGGCATGTCGTCGTCTAGAGCTTTCTAGGTAATTTAAAAATAAGTTCCAAGGACGTAATCTTGTTAGGCCAAGAGTAATAAATTTGCGAGCTTCTTCAACATCACTCCAGAGTAATTTTGTACAAATATTCAGACGCGTTTTATTTCCAAAGTAACTTGAAAAACAATTGCTTTCTTTTACTAACTCTTTTTTAAGTACTTCGTCTTTTAGATTCCTATGAAATATACTTGTAAATGTCAGTATTTGGGAATATTTCTACTTAATTTATTATTTGGTTATATTATATAACATCAAATACTTTATTATTATATTTACATAAGAATTTTTCATATAAATGCAACCCGGAGCAAAGAATGCATCTGAATAGTCATAGAAAAAATCTGGGCCCTTTTTAATTCATCTGAATTAGGTGACTACTCACACTATATTACAACTAGCCACTCCGATCCATCTAAATGTATAAGGAAAAATTTGTATGATCGGATGCCACGTCAGCATAGGCGGAAACTATGGCTGGGTAATAAAGGCCATCGCCGTCTAAGGTACAACCCCTCCCATAGGCACATTCCATAGTTGAATGGAGTGTGCCTTCTATGGGAGGGGATTGTCCCATATCATTTTTGTCCCATCATCCATAGTCCCATATCATTTTTGCATCCATCGGGCGCCAAGAAAAGCGCCATTCCTTCTCATGTCCAAATCTGAGACGCCCCCTGGGGGAAAAAACCCTTGAAATTGAGTCCTTCTCTTTCTCATTGCCGTTATTTCGCATTAACAATTCCTGTTATGTACTTTTTTTTATCAATTCTTGCGAATATCAAAAGTTATTTTTAATGTTCATCTTTTTATTATCTTGCTATGTTAAAGTTAAAGATAAAAGGTTACATGCACTTATTGTTTTCAATGTTCTTCAAGATAAAAATGTTGCCGTTTCATTTTCCGACATAAATTGTAAAATTATTATTTCAACCACCACCCTTTTTTTTTGTTTATCTTTTCAATTGTGACTATGTTCCTCTTATATACTGTAAGCAATTATAGCTAGCTTTATTTGTATAATTTTAACACATTTGTTATTGTTATCAAAATATTTGAAAGTTTTGGAAAGCTATCTCAATGATTCTTGCATGACTCAATACAAATTTGGCTTATGAAACTAAAAATGGTTTATAAGAAGCATGATCAACACTAAAAATATTTTAAACTGTAAATTACCAAATAATATTTTACTATGATCAGGGTTTTTCAGAATACGTTGGACGGAAATCTGTAAATATGTAAAGTAGAACTGAAATATTGGCGAATAATAAATCTCGTGTTCGTGCATCATTCTGTGTGAACTGAAAGTGAAAATATAAACTATTTGAAACCCTTCTGAACGTAATTACCAAACATTTACACAACCATTTTTTATTTTCTTCGAAATTATATCAATCTGACATTTTCCTCCATGTGCATTCCTTTATTTGATGTCTATTTTTCTAATTTATTAGTAATAAAAATTAATATCTGATCTGATAATGACAGAAATTATTTTAGAATGACAGCTCGTTTTGGGATATAATACAAAATACACCAGCACTTATCTTTATTAAATTTCGCTTAATATACATAAAAAGCAATTTAATTAGCGAAATAATTGAGAAAAACTCATTATTTAATGAATCGAAAATGTGACATTTATCTTCATCGTAAATCTGTACAAACTGTACATCTCATACTGAGCCGTTGATAAATTAAATAAAATTCTGAAACTGTTTCACTTATACGTTTGATCTCCTTTTAATACATCACATTCAATGGAATTTCTGGACATTTTGAAATATTATTGAAAAAGTTATTGCAAAACTCGACAATTTTTCTTCCAAAACGCTTGAAACAATTATAAACAGAATGAAAATTAGACAATACAATTATAAATAAGCTCTGAATTTGTAAATTTATTTCGTTTATAATAAAAACCTTTAAAATGCTTATGAAATTTATACAAAAGTAGAATGCCATAATGTCCTTTAGTTCATTAAGATCATTATAAATCCTAAAAATAATTTCTGCAAAATATCAGGAATCTCGCATGTTTTCCGACTTGGTGCATAGATGATGCAAACTACACATCATTAAAAAACCTCTCCAAGCAAAATTTAAAAAATGCTCATTTGGGCATTATCAATTAACGATGGTAGTTTCCTTTAAACTTAATAGTGATGGAATTTCAAATCTCCTCTGGGGATTGCTGCCTCGTCAGAACTCTGTGCTTATGGGACGCAGTAGTTTGAGATACTTTCACCTAAGAGAGAACAAAGTTTTGAAAATGGTGCCATTTTTAATTTAAATCACTTTTAATGTCATTTGCAGATATAAAATGGAATATTTGAGAAAAATCTGAGGAATCCGTTTCGTCAAAGTTTGGCCTTATTGGTTTGCTTTGCCGTATTTTATATATCTCCTATAATCTGTTTCTTATATAGTACCTAAACTACAGCACTCTCTCCAGATGATTAATATAATTATATCCAGCAAATTTATAAAACTGAATAAAACTACATTCCTATTCTAGATAATAAAACCTTCCTCTATTCTACATTGTGGTACATCCAGTGATTATTTTTCCCTTTAAAACTTGCAAATAAATATTTAAATATTCCAACAAAAAGGAATGAAAAGATTTATAAATTCATAAAAGTTATTAAATAATTTTTATAATTTTTATAAACAACAAATAAATAATAAAAATGCATTGCAGAGGAGATTTGAGTCTTTTAAAAGACTTTGTATCACACATAAACTGACTTTCAAAGATACTTCTTCCTTATACCTTTTTGAAATGAATGCAAGGCATATATCTTACGTAGATTATGGTCTGAGATTTCAAACTTCTCCATCATTATTCCCCATTCCCCTAAGATTTCACAATTTTTCATCATTATCCCCCACTTCTCTAAGATTTCAAAACTCTCCATCATTATTCAACATTTCCCTCAGATTTCAAAATTTGCTATTATAAGCATGAAAACAGAATTTTCTGAAATAATTCAGAAATATTTTCTATCCATTTTGTAGGCTTGGCCTGATTTTCCTTCTTGATAAGAAAGCAGCTAGTAGCAAATTGGTCAAAATGAAGAAAAATTTTATTGCGCTTTTTCAACATTTTATACCAAGAAAAATTAACCCTATGGAATGATATTTATTTCCTGAATTGGCATTATAATGCAGCATATTATTTTTAATAATACACCAATTTTCATTATATTTCGAGTTATCCTGAAAAATAGGTTATCATGAATTTTTGTTACTTCGTACTTATGAAAATTCAATAATATTCAGTAATGGAAATGTTTTAAATATATTTCCAATATCCAAGCTTTAAGAATGAAAGCCGTTAAAGATATTCTCTAAGATATTAAAAGGATAAATTATTTTGAATTACTTCACTAAATTTCAATAAAAAATTTCAAAGGTAGATAAAATACAAATGGTAGAATAAGGGAAAAAATTTCATTTATTTCCTTATCCTTTTATACATGAAACTATTTTGTGTTAAAAGTTAGTTAGAAATATTTTAGTTTGGAGAATTTTCATAAATTAAAAGGAGATAAATTAGTATTATAGTTGAATTTAAAACACTAAACTTAAATTTAATCTTTCAAAAAAGACAAGGAAAAATTAAATTTTATATTTTACTAAAAAATAAAAAGATGCAAGATTGCATAGAAATAAAGTATTTGTAACAGCGAGAGAAATATATTCAAGGTTTTAAAAAAGCAAATATTTCAAGTTCCAGATACAATTGATTTCAATGAAAAAAATAAATTTTAAATAGTGGTGTTTTTTTTCACTAAATGGTTCTATAGCAACCTTTCTTTAATAAATATAGCTCAGAGATAAATATATCTAATACATTGTTGTATTTTGTTCATATAATTTTTAAGCATAACTAAACAAACGATAAAATACAAAACCAAAAGAAATTTTGAAAAAACAAGCTGCACATTTTTGATTATTCCTTAGTAACTTAATTTTTAACTCCATGAAAAAACTGGGCATACCTAAATGTGTATTTGTTGATTATTTTGTTAAACAAAGGAATAGTAAAGTAATTTAGACGTTGTAGGCATAGGGAAATATTTTTAAAAACTCAGTAATATACCAAAGTTAGTTAATATAAAGCTTTAAAATTTTTAATTGATTATTTTATGACCTTATTTAATTTATTGTTAATAAAAAATGCATGGGAAAGGCCTAATTCTATTTTTCAAATGTTTTCGTATCAAACAATGCTTGCAAAAAATTATGTAGTTTTGGAACCTTTAATCTTAAATATAACATTTATACATCAGTCTTTATTATTTTCTTCACCCGGCTTGATTGCATTGCCCGTAGCATTCTGTTTTTTTACTATATACACTAAGAATATTAATTTTACTTTACACAAATTATAGAAAGGAACAAAGCATAAAATCATTATCATCTTAAATTAAAATCAATATGTAGAAATTTGACAATAATATATAACTAAATATTAAGTGTATAACCTCCTAAATTATTATTATCATAGCCTACAACATAAAAGTTTTCAGTGATCTTATTTGGTATTAAAAAGACCGTTCCATGGAATTTTTTGAGACTATAATTTTAAAACTTCGCAACTAAATGAAAAATGCATTAACATTTTTCAGTCATGTAAACAATTTTATAATCTTAATACTTTGTAGCGGCAGAGGGTGGAGAAAATCTATTGAATTTAGATTTCGGCGGGTATTTTTCTAATCGTCTCTCCTTCAATTAGTGGCAAATACCAGTGATCTCGTCGCCATAACAACCGCGTTATCAAGGTCTCTCCACCCCAAACTGCAATTCCCGTAAAGTCATCCCCGACTTACGTTTTCAGAGGCAGATACGGGGCCAGAATGATTAAGCGCAAACATCCAATGCCTATTAGGGAGGGGAGGATCTAATTGCCTCCTCAAAAAATTTAAAACACCACCAGTCCGAAACTTCGATAATGTTCTAAGTTTGATTCGTCTGTCTTTAGATTACTTTTATAAATTTGCTCTTAATGAGAGCAATAACATTTAAAGAATTTTTGAGTGATAATAATGTAAAATTAAAAATAAAGAAATATGAAGCATTACAATATTTTGTTATTTTCTCCAATCACATGAAAGGCTCTTAAATTTAAAAAAAGATTTTAAGTCATTTATATCAAATTGTATATACAAATCTTCAGACTCAATGTCGATAATTTCTAGCCCCCCCCCCCCCGCTTATATAAGCTGCCCAGTGTCCCTGTAACATCAAATTTTGCTGAATGGAACTCTTTTTTTCACTTCCTACTATTATATCATACTCTCTCTATGTATATGTATAGATATATATAATGTTAAAATTTTCAATCGTTAATAAAATACTTTTTCTCTTTTTCATCCACTCAAGTTCAAATACATTTTTTAAACTTGTCAAGTGGATGACACTTAATGTTAATACAGTTTTTTTGTTAATTGATTATTTATATTTAATTAATTTTTAATATTTTAAATCGAATTTTAGTAGTTTGTAATGAAAATGTAAATCAACCGGCAGTAGCTTAATCTGTAAAATGCAAGGATTTTAGTATTTTTCACTTGAAAATGATGGATTCGAGTTCAGTTCTTGCGAAAATCAATAAATTTTTGATAATTTATTTATAATACTTGTAATTATTCTATAAAAGTAACTGAAATAAAAAAAATTTGGTTACCCTAAGTAATAATTGACTTTAAAAATTATATATTACTTGTTTGTTTAATTTTATAATATTATTTGTACAAGTAAGTAAAATTAATCCTTAATCTGATTTAATTTCAGTAATATGATTCTAATATTTTGCAAAAATAAGAATTTTGTTTCTTAATGATAATTTAATATTATATTTGAAACAGTCCTACAAATCTGAGGATGTATGGATTTTAAACGCCCTGGTAATGAACGTTAATATTTATTTAAACTAAATGACAATTTATTTTTAAAAATTCTCATAAAAAATTACGAAAAAACTTTCAACAAGAACTAAAAAAAACCAGAGGAAAGTGATTAATAGCACTGAGATACATGTTTCAGCAAAATATATAAACTATTCTAAAGTAAATAGAGTTTCTTAACATTTTTGTATAAATGAAATGTAGAAAATATACCTTATATTTTTTTACCTCTATAATAGAATTTTTAGAAAACCATCATTTTTTAAAAATATATAAAATGACACATCTATCTGCAAATCATTGTTGATTTTGAAAGAGAAATTGTTTTGAAGGCTTAAAAAATACAAGATGGCCTTAAAATAACTCTCTAATTTGCATCTAAAATTCCTAAATGCAGTGAAACTTAATTTTATATATATAATGTTAAAAGCATGCGGAAATAAATTCTGTAAAATAAATTATAAACAAAAGTCACCTAAAAGAAAATTATGGAGCGTAATTTCTGGAACAAAAGCACATCAACAAGTACACAGATATACATTACGGGTAATTTCATAAGCGTTCAAACAACAAAAAGATAAGCACGTATAGAAATGAATGACATAAATAATGAAACTCCCAGAAAATAATATTTTATTTATCAGTTTAGGTCACACTCTGGTCAATGCACAACATTTTTAATATGCAAACATTAACCTACATACAAAAGGACCGGCGACATCTAAACCTATTTGGCAGAATTCTTTTCCCCTTTCTTGTCACAATTTATAAATGAAATTTAGTTTCTTTACATTTATTAGTTTCAGGTGTTTTCAAACAGATAAAAAATTATAGTAATTCTACATTTCCTGCAAAACCAAGCTTTCAAATTTCATAAATTATCATCAAAATAATCATTTTTAGGCATTTAAACATATCCGATAGTTTAAAACCAAATTTGATAGATGGCGTGTTATTTACGTCACGAATAAATACAAGTTGTGAAGTTTCCTATTTTATTCTGAAGAAACTTTCATATAATTCAAAAAGACGTGTAAAAAAGACGACGCTAAAATTTTGCGAAAGCGCTTGAGGCTTTTAATGTGTTTTTGATGGTGTTATGCTTTTAGGCGGAAGTGTCTTTAGAAAAATCCAAGTCTATACAGCATTAATGATAAAGAAAAAAAATCAAAAGAAAATATGAAAGCTCCGTTTTTCTATTGAAGTGAGGGTGAGCAGTAAGTTTCTTTCAGCATAATTTCAATTTAAATATAATTTTCGCGTTACAAGGAATATTTGTCCTTATAATCCAGGTTATTTGAAGAAAAACAATGTTCAGTGTTTTTTAATAAAACCACACTATTATTTGTTGCATGATTTTTTTCTAAAATATCTTTTGGTCAAACTGAAGTGTATTTGCTTTATTACTTACTTTATACCTAACAGAGCATCTTTCATACGATGCAAACAGGAACTTCATTTTGTGAGTAATACGTTTTTATTCAGCATTATTCCGTTTTTATATCTAGCACAGCCCGATAGTTTAGTACATTTGATAGAGTAACTAAGGAAGCTTCCATTTACTAGGTATCCGTGGTGTTATTCATCTATCCACCTTGCTGTGCTATTCCTCATGGTGTTATTCATCTATCCACATTGCTGTGCCATTCCTCGATAGCAAAAAAATCGTATAACTATTTGTAATTATTTGGAACATGTCCTGATTTGTTATTACTATCCAGATATTTACAGGCGAATCCAACATAATTTAGATAATATTAGGTTGAATTTTAATACTCAGTGTAATTATGTAACCTTTATTCGAAAATTTCTGTTAGTCCACGCGATGTGAAACACTTAGAAAATACCTGAAAAAGAAGTCTGTATACTTCTGTTTACTTCTTTACTTGATAATGGTTCTCGAGGCAAAAAGAACTAAAAGGAGTTTTGAGAAGGTTTTTGCTGAAGTGTGTCTCAACTTTTTAAAATAATGTTAGATAATAGTACAGTTTGAAGAAAAAAAAACACAAGAAGTTTTTCTATTGATGTTTTTATGGTGTGTTTCTTTAATTAAAAAGATAAATACAGAGATTTTTAAAAAGTAAAACGTATGAACAGGTTTTTTGTTGAAAGAAGAGAAGAATATCGTCAAATGGTTATTCGCAATACCTAATAGAGACAGAGGTGGCCTGGTTGTAAAGTCTCGACCTCGGAACTGAAAGGTTTCAGAATGATTCCACCGAATAACCGTCGTGTAAGGGACCTAGTGCAGGCTAAATCCATCGCAGCCAAATGTCCCCGGATAGTATGGTGTGGAAGTTAGGAGATGGAGTGCCAGCTCAGGTGTCGTCCTTGTAATCTAACCAAGGTTTAGAATAACGAGGTCCGTTCCGTGAATAACCCTAGCGTTTCTTTAAAATCGGGACATTAGCATAGCGTAACTAATTGACTTATCTAATAAACCGTAGCTAACCAAGCAACAATACCAATTTCAACTTTTTAAGTGCTGAAAACACGAAATTTTCACACCACCATTATCATGCTTTATCAAATGTAGTATAAACGTGAAGTTGTATTTTCTTAAAGTATATGCAAAAGCCAGAAATATTCATTGCTAGTGAGAAAAATCAATTTTTTTTCTTGCTGTTGCATAGTTTGTAAATTTTTATTCTATGTTTTTATGCTAATTAACTGACGATAAAGTTTAGCCTTTGGAATATAATTTTTTTCAGACATGCATAAAAACGCTTTTAAAACTTTAAAGTTGTTAGATAGAAATGATTTAAAGTTTACAATTTTTTTTGCCTAAAAAGAAAAAAATTTAAATGTTAAGATACCAAAGAAACTTTTTTTCTTCAAATGAAAATTTTAACTAGAAATTTTCTAAAAGTTCCCACGAAATTAGTTTTTATTGCAAGTTACAAAAATGCTAAGAATCAGAAAGATGAATGTATTTTAGAAATATTGTTGTTACGAAATAATCACCAGGAATTAAATTGTTCTTATAGAAAAACTTAACAGTACATTTAGATATTTATGTATTTTTATTATTGAAGATATTTAAGTATTTTATTTATTACTAAGATATTATATATACATTTATTATGTTTGTATATATAATCGTTTATTTTGATAATTCACAATTATGCAAATCATCTATAATCCGCATAATTGTGTTAACAAAAAAAAACATATCTGTCACAAAAAATGCAAATTAGTAATTCGAAACTTCAAGCATCAGAATTTATAAATTACGATTTTTTTCAATTATGGCTGTCACGTCGGTTACTGCTTACGTCAATTATTTTTTAACATATTACGAAATAATATTTTATACGTGCCGAAAATATGCAGACTCATTTGTCTAAACTCTCTGGCGAAAACTTTATTTTTGTAGGCTTAAGTCATTTGCATAAAAGAAAATTAATCTAAAATTAATACAAATCCAGGCAGACAGAAAAAGAAAGCGGAAGCAATTGCAGAAAATCTCTAAAGTAATTTCCCATGAATTATATTTCTTAGCATTTCTCACTGCGTATTTTTTTTGTTTACTTGCGAGAAATCCCAATTTAAGTCATAATTGCACAATCTTATCTTTCTCCTTTGCTTTATTTGCATAATTTCACATTTTTAATGTGTATTAAATTGCACTTTTCGGCAGAATAGAAAAACAAGTTTGTTCTTAGTAAATAAGGGCTTATTCTTCAGGGAATATAACTGAAGGATCAATTCAGATTTATCAAAATATATGTATGATGCATTACTGGTTGTTAAGGAACATCCATTACCAATTTTTTTTAAGCATTTTAATTTTTTCAGCAATTATTATCAAGAATTCTAGATTGCAGAAACTCTTAGGATGAAAAGTTCTTTTCTTGTACAAATGAATCTTATGACGTGAATCTTTCCAAGTACTTTTTCCAATGCATTGTGAATACCAAATTTTAAATTTAAAGAACTTTCATGTAATTTGATTTGAGCTCCAGAAATATTTAAAATATTAAAACAAAGATATATAAATTGTATTTTTATGGCTTCACTTGTAAATATTATTGCAAAAAAGTGTGAATCTGATTTATTAGATTATTTTACAATTTTTAAGCTATATGAAGTTTTTTAGATACAACGTGAAATATTAAGTCGTTGCAAGATATTTTTTTGTCCTTCACATGTGATTTGAAGCAGAATCTAGCTTAAATTCTATTCCCATGACTCAGCGGATATAACCAAGAATCGGCCAATTTTCCTCATAGTGAGACTTATTCAACATTTAAATGTTAGTAAATTTTTCCGATATTAAAAGCAACTGTTGGCCTCAGTCAATATGGTTGTTATGTTTTTTTTTCTGCTTCGCATGGGATTTTAAGTAGAATCTAACTTAAATCCTATTCCTATGACCCATTGCTTTTGCGGATATCACAAAAATTCGACCAATCTTCCT
>JAOUZG010050968.1:3697227-3740168 GCA_026289955.1 Argiope argentata | reverse complement strand
GTAAAATGCCCGATGTTAAAAGCAACAGATGGACCCGGTCTGTGTGGATGCTAGATTTTTTTGTCCTTCGCATGGGATTTTAAGTAGAATCTAGCTTAAATCCTATTCCTATGATCCATTGCTTTTGCGGATATCACAAAAATTCGACTAATCTTCCTCATCGTGGGACTGCTTCAGTATTTAAATGTTAGTAAAAAGCACCGATGTTAAAAGTAATTGATAGATCCAGTGAGTGTGGTTCAACCTTGATTTCATCTGTGTCCTCACTGAAACAGCAAGCAGCGGATTGCTTAGCCAAATTGCTGAAAGTATTTCAGCAGTTTATAAATCGCTTAAATTACTTAAGTTTTGTGTTGCTGTTGTTAATAATGGAATGGGAGGATAAAATAACTACATACGGAAATAAAACTCTTTCCCTAATAAAGTACAAATTCCTGTTTTTAAACTCTCAAACATCGTGAAGAGCAAAAGAGATTTCAGTGAACTTTTATTGTTATTTGATCCCAATTATTACTACTCAATATTTTTCTTTATTTTTATCAAAGACATATAACTTAATTCTTCCTGACATAAGGCTAATAATATAGCAAAATGAAGGAAAAAATCATTAAGATGGTAATTTTCGTATATCAAATTGTTTAGGTATAAAATTCCATTTACATTTGTGATATATTATTAAAATATATATTTCAAAATATATTTCAAAATAGAATTTTGAATTGTTACAATATTAAATGTACCAGTAAAATGTAAATATTAAATGTTAACTGTAAAATAATTTAAATAAGTAATATACTAAATACATCATTTATATTTAATTGAAATTTGCAGACATGCCTTTCGGCCGATAAAATCCGAACATATGTCTTTTTTCTTTTGATATCGGAAACAAAAATCATCGAACAAAAATAACCCTTTTAAATTTCATTTAGATTAGGATATTATTCTGAATCTTTGTTAGCATCTGAAATTTTGTTAATATGTTTATCGTATACTAGTTATAAGATTTCTGTTCAAGTGCATAGCAATAAATGTTGACACATGAAAATATAACATTTAACGTTTTCAATTTAATTCCTTTATTTTTATTCTAACTTTCTTTTGCACTAGCTTTCACTTTCTTTTTCTGCTCATTACCCGAATAATTAGTCACAGTTTTTAGAATAATGTTTATTTTTTTATATCCATCTCAATATTTTAGATGTAAAATGTAAAAAACCTTTATTTATCACACAATTAATTTCAACTGTTTAAAAGAACGAAGTTATGTATATTTCTTATTCGAAAACATTCAGAAAAAAAGAATTATTGAATGCAAAATTTTTAATAATAAGTTGTAAACACAATTTATATCATCATTGTAAATATTCTAAACATTCTAATTATTCTGAATATTCTAATTAATCAGATATCTCCAGATATATGTGTTTAAATAAAAGCTTTGTCTTTAAAAAAATGTGCTTGATGGAAATCTTACGCATAGTGATACTATCGCAAAATTTAATTTTCCCAATACGTCGAGTTTAAGAAAATAAAATAAGACTTATAAATGTATCGTAAAAATATCAACAATCAGAATATTTAGAATGATTCAAAAACTTTATTCTAAGTGTTCAAAGCGCTTCAAAGTATTTCCTTCCCTTTCCTGGAAAAATAAATATTTGTTCATCTGATTCAGAAAAATCTATGGTAGAATTTTTATTCAGAAATCTTTTTTTAAAAAAATAAGAATGTTTACGAGGTGATAAAAACACTCTAATGCTCTGAACGTTTGAAAAGTAGCATTTAAATTGCAAAATGTGCTACTTTCAATATTGATTGTGTTATTCTAACATCAACTTTAACTTCAAAATCCTGTGAAAAATAATTTAATGCATTGAAGTCGATTTTCAATTGCATTAAAACGGTATAAATGATAAACGAATAAAATAATGTTGTTCTTTTCTTTAAAAGTCAAAATTACAAATTGGATGTTTGTGATGTTGTTAAAAAGGATATCAGTCATAGTCATATATAATGAAACTGTATACCGAAATTTATTTTAAAGACAAACTCCATGAGATCTATTATTATACAGAAATATAAGTTGGATTCTGAAAGAATTTTTTGTGTATTTGTTAATATTCATTGCGTTTAAAAAATATATAGTTATTTTTAAGTGCTTTTAAAGCCTTTCCCTCCTTTGCAATCAGATTAATAGATACTATGCCTTCTTGATATTTGATAATAAATACTAATTAAAGATTATATACTTTCAATTAAAAATAAAATCAATCTAAAAAGATTTATATGTCATTTCTTCAAAACTTAGGTAGCGTTTTATATAGGGTGCCATAGGCACCTTTGTTTTTTAAATAAGCTTTTATAACGTTCAGCAAGCAAATTTCTTTGGTGTCTAAGAGAAATTTAGTTCGTTGTATTATAAACGTTCCATCTTATAGCAACTCAAGATCTATAGTGAGACATACCACGTAATTTTAAACCGTGGTCATACGACGAGGACGAAAGCTAAGCTACCACTTGTCTCTCCAAACTTCCACGTCACGCCAGTCAGAGGAGGTTTGGTCCCTATAGATTTAATGTGCACCAGACCTACTTACACAACGGTTCCATGTTGGAATCGGGTCTCGAACCACCGCAACCACTTCTAAGAATAGCAGTTTACTCGGAGGGGGTGGCGAAAGCATACTCCCAATAAGACTGGCATCACTGGCTTGTTTCCGATTGACTTCGAGTGACCAACTGCTTCTAAACCAAAAGAAACAGTAAGGTCGTGGGAACGGCTTTATTTTTGTAGCCTCGAATCAGTAGTTTCTTGATAATACCAAAAAATGAGGGATGCGTGGTAGTAAAATGTGGGAGCATATTAAAAATATCCTCAGGGTACTTAATCTGAAAATGTGCTCCTTTTTTTAAAAATTAATATTTTCAATTAACTTTAATGGAAGGTGTAACATGTGTGAATGAAAAGTTTGCAAAGTAATTTTTTATTGGACATTTAGAAATATTCGTGCACCACTAAGTATCACACAGGGTTACAGATGTAGACAACCCATTTCATAAAGACATTACTTAAAGAACGGCAACTCACTTATCACATTCACTTGTACAGTCCCTTTTTACCGGGGGGCGCATTCATACCTATCGCAGATAGAACAGATAAAGTGCAACCATGCCCTAACTGGGACTCGAACCCAGGACGCACAGATCACGAGAAAGACAAGCTACCCCTGTGTCAGGCCGTCAGCTTTCAAAGTAATGAGGTTACAGAAAAAGTGAAAAAGGAAAAAATAATCAAAAAATAGCAATATTATTATTTTTAAGAAATTCAATGAATGTTAATAAACGTGCCCTAAAAAATCTATCAGGATATGACTTATTTTTAAGAATAATCATAAATAGATATTACGGAGTGTTTCTTTAAAATAAATTTCGTTTTTAGTTTTATTCTATAGGAATAAAATTGAGATTATTTTTTAACAACATTGCAAATACTCTCTCTTCCATTTTGAGTTTTAAGGGAAGGATAAATATTATTTAATTCAAAAGTAAGTCACTTATACCGTTTTTATGTGAATAAAAATCAACTTCAATACATTAAATTATCTCTTACGTGGTTCTGAAGATAAAAGCAATGTCAAAATAATACAATTCAATTTTGAAAGTCGAATCTAGAATATTTTCCTATTTAAAGGTTACTTTTAAAATATCCAAAAAATTTACTCAACTTTTACTGAATTTAGAGGCAAATAGTAACACAATTTGTAAATATACTTACGCTTTCTTAAAAAGATTTCCGAATGAAATTCGACCTTCGATTTTACTGAATCATTTGAACAAATATTTATTTTTACTGGAAATGGCAAGGAACATTTTGAAAGGATTCAGACGCTGAAGACCTAGAATAAATTTTTCGAATCAAAGTAAATATTCTAATTATTCCGCCGATATTTTGAGGATGCATTTATGTATGATATTTTATCTCTATACACTCGATGTGTAAGGAAAATAAAAGCTTTCCGATGGCATCACTATGCATAATATCTCCATAGAGCATGAACATTTTTGCATAGCTTACTCAAATACAGTTAAAAATAGTTTCAGAATAAAAGCGGTTTTCTACCATTCGCATTTTATTATTTTTAAATTTTTAAACATATAACATTTTTTAAACACAGATGCTTTATTAAACCAAATATTTGAATAATGAAATAAGTTCTGCTTCCAAACTTAATATTCAGAAAAAATCCATTATTTTTCCTTTTTTTCTGTAGGTTTCCGAATATGAAATTATTCCGAATACGAAAACGAAAAATCTTCTTTCTCTAGAAGAGTTGAAATTAATTACGAAATATATCAGGTTTTCTTCTATTTGAATAGTAAATATTAAGCTAGGTATTTAAAAAATAAGCATTACTTGAAAAAGTGTAATTATTTATTCTGACAATGGCCATAAAACTACGTTTCTGTAGTAAGAAAGAAAACTAGGCCAAACAATAAAGAAAACAGAAAATGACAAATGCTTGGTATTTAAGTGACAGTCTTGTTTGATTTGCACTTGTTTACAAATTTAGTCACTCTTACAAAATAAAGTCAAAATTTTAAATATTCAGCACAATATGAAAACTCGAATAAAATTAAATTTCCTTTTACACAACTCTTTTAGTTTCCGGGATGAACAAAGAAGTCACTCCAGAATTTTTGGAGCAGAAAGCAATGTCTGCATATTTTGATTAAACATAAATTATGCATTAAGTAATAAATTAATTTAAATTATTTTAATGAAATGTCGCATTTAATGTAATACAAGTTTATATTATTTTAATATATTATTGAATTTAAAGTTTTACCAATGTAAAATCCAATTTTATATATTCTCAAGAATTATACGATGATATTAATATATTGGTTTTAATAAGATTACATAGTATTGCAATTTTATTATTTGTTAATATTAATAAGATAATATAATTATCTAATATTATAATCTCAATAATATATTAAAAATATAAATTGAAATTTTAAGTTGTATTAAAAATAAAACAATAAGAAATAAGGCGATTTTCATGCTGGCGATTTTTTTATCTCTTCTATTTTGTATATTATAAGCCTTATGTTGAAACACATAAAATTTGATTAGCACGATAAAAACAACATAAAGAGAATTAATAATAACACAGGTGATAAAATCACGATCATAACTCGAGAAAAATTCCTTTGCTTTTCCTAAAAAAGAAATATCGAAGTTAGAATTCATTTATTTGCCTAGAAAGGAAAGTTTTATTTGTATCGATAGCTCTTTTATCATTTCACTTAATAATCAACTATTTTAGACTAGACAATTTTAGAAACCATAATTTGAAAATTGTACAAATATTCTTCACTATTTTATGGCATGATCTACTACTAACTATCTGAGAGGAAACGCGGGACACACTTATTGGTCTTTCCACTGCCTTTTGTTGGGAAGCATTTTTCCGACATTTTGTGGGAAACTGCTGAAAACGCTGGGCTTAGTAGGATAATGTAGGAGCTGTCCCTTGACAGGGATGGTGGCGGATTTATGGTGATATCTACAAGACAATGGAGCCACTTTAAGAAGATTCTTTTCTATTACCTTTTCTTTCTCCTATTTACCTTTAAAACAATGCTGCCTTTGAACAATTCTTTGGGTAATTAGGTTGTTATAAGTTTAAATAAAGAATCAAGTGGTATATTTTAGTTGAAAGTTTAATGGTTCCGTTTCAGAGGAAATGAAATATTTTTTCTGGAAAATACGATTATACAAAAAAGAGTAAAATAAATCCCATACGATTATAAAGGAGGCTTTAAAATAAGATAATTCTTCTATTTGTTCAACACACTTTCTATTTTTTGAAGAGGGTGAAGTAAGCTAATCACATTCATGAGGAATTTAGAAAATATCTTAACATTATTTATTACACTTCCAGCATCATTGAAATTTCTGGAAAGTACGATTGTATCAATGGCGTTAATATATCTGTTGTGTCTGAATATTTAATCTTTTCGAGCTAAAATTATTGTTTGTTTATAAAGAATAAGTTGATAAAAGTGTATTGTAAATACTACAATTTAGGAGTTAATAATTCATTCCAGATTATTTAATTAATTAGCTAATTACATTTCAATTAATTAATTTAAATTATCCATTTGCACTACATCACATTGCCATCTGGACTCCATCAAACTCTTTCGATCTCACAGTAAAGGTGGAAATGCATGGACAACGTCATCTCGGTGATAACAAAGGGCATCATAAATCCGGAAAAGGTTAATTAGATATTTCAAACAAAGCATTCTGATTCGGAGTACATTAATGATTACTTTTTTTTCTATGTTTATAATATTTTTTTTAATTTATGAAAGTTATTTAACTGTCTTAATTAGAATTAAACAGAATTACAATTAAACTTTTCAGGGATTGGGAATAAAATACATGTTTATGTAAGTATTTAAACCTAGAAAAACAAATAAATTTAATTTGTGAGAGTAAATTATATAATGTTTATAAGTAACTGCAGAAATTATCATTAACCACCTCAAAAACATAGATCTAAGTTATTTGAATTCCTTACAATAAAGAAAAGGAAAAATACCTAGGTTGTTGAGATTTGGAAGGAATAAATAAACTAAGAGAAGTTAATATTTGTAAAATAATTTCATGAGAAAAATATCGGCTCCAAATAAAAAATATATGAAATGATAATACTTTCTTAGTATATAACGTTAGAGGTGTGTCATATATGCATTTCAACTGTTTAAAACAATTTATAAAAAAACTAGGCTATAATAAAGAAAAAATTCAAGAAAAAATGTGGTTATTTTTTGAGCCCAAGAAATTTGGGGGCATTTAAAAGTCATTAATTTTCGCTCTCTCATTTTAAATGTGCTTAATTTAATTTTTTCTTAAACTTTCAGAGTATTTAAATTAAAATCACCAAATTTTTAGATGTTCGTATCACTTAATACAAAAATATTATATCCATTACAGTGTTATATATTTTTGTTAACTCATAATCTTATTGAAAATTTTGGGAATCTTATTTTCTAAAAGAATTAATTTTAAATACTGAAAGTATGTTGGGGGCAATTTTTTTAACTATATCAACCTCTTATATCACCAAATGGTAAGATTTCAACTCAATCCATCCTTTTAATCAACCATTATTATGAGAGAAGAATATCAATCTATTTCAACGAAAAAACTCTAAACATTTTTTCAGTTGTCAAATGTGCAGACATTTTTCTTTATTTCTAATCACAAACCAAACAACTATTTAAAAAAACGGATATTATTATGGCTTCTTCCATAACAAAACTATTCAGCAAAGCAATTTATCATACGACATTTCTTTTTCATTACTTTATCAAACATCATAGAACACTGGTTTCTGTCTGCTACCACAATTTACATTTTCTGCAGAAAAAGATGCAAAGTAAACAGGAAACTCTAAATTAAAATAATTCCATCCCTGCCAGAGCTAAAAAAATGGAAGAATTACTTTGAAATGCGAATAAGGAACTGCTCCTCTAAAACTACTGCCAGGAAATGTCACCGCTCGATAAAAATAAACGATGCGCGAAACGAAAAACTAATCATAAAATATGTAGCTTGGTAAATAAAAAAACAAGCCACTGATATTGATATAAGGCTGTGAATTTTTAGTTTTACGCGACGCTAGAAGTGACAAATTACTTCGTCAGGTCGTGGCTTCGTTTGAGCTGGTCTGAAGCGTTGAAGCAAATAATGCTGGTGTTTCAGCTGTCTGGTTAGGAGAGAGAAAAGAGGACTGATGAAGTGCTAGACTGACATTTCAGGAATTCCAAGTAATTGAAGTTGAATAAAATCCTTAGCAGAAGTCGGTCGAATAGCTTATCGGGTTATGAAATTACCCTTAAAAAATAGAATCCCACAACTTGTATTTCTTAAGCATTTTATTTTTTAATTTTATAAAAAGTTTCATCGGTGGTTTTAGGAGAGAAAACTTTTACATATGGAGCATGCTAATACGATATTGATTAATGTAATTTTACAAGATTAATGATGAGTAATAATGTGCTTAGATTATAAAAGGGATATGTTATTAAGGTTCATATGTATTAGATTTGAGAGGCGAAGTATAATTTTTATATCAAGACAGCAGAAAGATTTTTAAAATTTCTTTCACATTGGAGACTCATTAATTTTCTCATCGATATTTTAACAAATCGGTATTATACAAAATTCCTTTTAATCATATTTTTTGCTTTCGTCAGATTTTATCTAATACTTTTGCTTTTCATATATAAAAATTCTCCTAAACCTTAAATGGAATTTTATTGAGCTTAATTCTTTATTCAATTACATTTCTTGATTCACATTGAATTCTGGTAACAAGATCTTCGGCTGAATCTGCTGGTGTACTGTAGACTTAAGAATTTAGACGGTTCCAGCAGAAGTAGTCCAGAGTATTCTGTTACGGCACATGAAAAGATTATGTCACAAGTTTCCTAGGGCCGATTCATTGATTTTAATCTATTATTTGAGTAAATTTTTATAATGGTCCAAAATAATGTACTTGGAGCGAGATCATCCACGAATCACGCTGTCCTTATAACGACGCACTGAATTCTAATAATAATATATTCTGTTGAGTCTGTTGATGTGCCGTAAACTTAAGAATTAAAATGATTTTAGTAGAAGAAGCCCAGGGTATTCTGGTCACGGAAGTGGATAGACCATGTCAAAAGTTTTCCTTAGCCAATTCATTGCTGGTGATATTGTGGTGAAAGATTTTTAAACCAGATAACAACCATTGTGCTGAAGTGTCACTTTTGCTCAATGGTTATGTTACTCGGCTACTAACCCTCAGATTGCGAGTTCAAGCCTAGAGCTATCCGCATTTGCCACAACGGTGACGTGACAATACTTTAGTAAATATTAATTACTTTAGTAAATATTTATAATGGTCCA
The DNA here is from genome assembly GCA_026289955.1 of Argiope argentata. Taxonomy (NCBI): domain Eukaryota; kingdom Metazoa; phylum Arthropoda; class Arachnida; order Araneae; family Araneidae; genus Argiope; species Argiope argentata. The sequence goes on along the minus strand of JAOUZG010050968.1, from coordinate 3,731,194 downwards.
GAATAGTGCGCTGGAGCCAAGATCATCCATGAAGAACGCTATCATTAGTATGGCGATGGATCTTCCAAAAGATTGGGAAAAAGGTGTTCTAGAAATACGAGTTAGGTATGTTTAATCGAATGGTTTTACCTGCTTGATATTTTACGAAAGAATCGTGCTTTGAAACAATGTCTCTTTCCAGAAATTGGGACCTTGGCAAGTACAATGATCCCTAAAAAGTTGCCCAACTTGCCTGAAGTTAATCCACCTTTTTGCCATTATTAAAATACCCTTCCCTTAATGTCCCGTCACTTTTCTGGGAAAATGGCAAAAGGTGCAACGCAGTATTATAGAAATTATATAATATAAATATAAAAATTAAGCCATCATCGTGAAAAATGGCTATTAGTCTCCATGTATATTTTATATCTTCTGATTCTAATCAATAAAATGACGCTTTACCTTTCCTGAATTAAAAATTTTGTTGGCATTAAAAAATGTTTGCAACTTTGAAAAAAGGAAATATAGCTTATAGAAAAATATTTAGACAATAGACATAAGATCTTATTTAACAGAAAGTTAAATGATAGGCGAGATTTCTCAAAAAAAAACCACCGCTTAATATTTTTGTCATTTTCTGTGACCTAAATCATTTTGAACAGGCCTAAAATCTTGTCAGAATATGATGGTTTATTTAAAGTTCAATAAAAGATTCTTCATTTCAGAGTTATCTATACTGATGAGTCAAGAATATATCAGGACTAATCTTAAATAATTTTTACAACTTATAACGTCATCATTAGATGCTTTCCATAAAAATCAACCGACCAAAATAACTTATCAGATCATTCCTCATAACTTTTTTGAAGCTTCGAATGCGTATCCTGTCAATGAAGAGATTTAAAAATAACTCTTTTCAGGAACTTTCAGCCTTAACTTTTAAAAATATATCACAAATCTGCATCATAAATTAGCTTTTACCGCCCTCTCTGAATTTAATAAAAAATGTGAGGGAATGACATGTTAAAAATGAGGAGGTGACGAATACAGCTTTTTTCTTGTATGGAAAAACTTTCACAGCATGGCGTAAAATTTAAAGAAAAGAGCATATCTATCAAAATTCTTTTTTTTTACTTTATGATAAGTTCATTACTTTGAAATAATTTTGAAATTCTAAAGTAATTTTCCAGAAGCTATTCATTTTTGCTTGGTACATTAGTTTTAATCAAATATTCTATCGAGCTTTAAATAAAAAAAGTTTCTTTCATGCAGGATTTTAAAAGCTTTTCTATTTATTTTACTTACTAAAAGCTTATTTCCTATTTCCTAAAAGCCTACCTGTTTATCAATATCTTGGCTAAACTTTTTTAATTCACGCATTATTTATATAATCCATTCCAACAAATTCAAAATTCATAAATGTTCTGTCCGGACACAATATGGTCTACTTAGGATTTATCTTCATCTTATAGCGATGATATTCAGATATGTATTTCAGTGCAATTATTCTATTTATAACAGTTTTGAAACAGGTTTGGATATTTGATTAAAAAACACATGCTAAATTTCATTCGTTTAGCTTGATGATTTTTTATGTTCCCGAACATAAAGAAAATTAGACTCTTTTATAAATTACGGACAAATTTGATACTGATTTATAATTTTAATATAATGATTATATATCAAATTTCATCTATCTGGCTAATAACATTCGGGAGTTTTATTGTTCACATGAAGAAAAAAAAAGATAAACAAGCATATATAGATATTTAAAAATACTTTTTTTGGAGAGAGGTTTATAATGGAAATTGACACAAAAACTTCTATGTCTTCAATATTTTTTATTTGTAACTTGTTGCAAGAAAAAGCATGAACATTTTTCCTTTTACTTTTAGTAGATTAACAAAAATAATTTATGAATTAATGAATTTTATTAATGATTTATTATGTTGAAAATAAGCAGTATGCCGTAAGAAATAATTCATATAATAGATGAATTTTTATAATTCAATTAAACTTTTCGATCTTGAATGTCCAAGAATATAAATTCATTAATTATGAAATGCATCTAAACATATTTTGCCTTTTTCTTGTTTTCTCTTGAAACGAAATAAAACCTTTCCTCATTTCCTATTAAAATTATTCATTAAGAAATTGAATATTTTAACTTTGTAATTTGGAGTTATTATTTTATTTTATTTTTGTATATTAAAAAGTTTTGAATATTACTTGAAATAATTCAGTTTTGAAATATTTTAGTAATATAAGCATCCACGTAGATATAAAAATATGATTCATTGCATTAAATATATTTTAATAATAATGAAATTTTAGTTTTATACAATATTTAGTCTTTGCTGGAGATAAAATCAAATCATATTCTTAGCATTACTCCGTGTATAGCAAACGCAAATATTCTTTATCAAAATTCTTACCTTGTAAATAAAATTTATCCTAAAATAAAACATTTAATCTAGAAACTTCAGCAATCCAATTTGTGTTTTTTTAATATATGTAAATGGTAAGCCTCATATTTGTGTTACATTTACATAAAATGTTATTAACTTATTCATGTCTATATTGTGTGAATTGTATTTATTTTTGCTTTGGTCACTGTCAAATGAAAAACAAATCAGGTAAAAAATATGTTAAAGAATAATATATTGCTATATATTTACAAATAATTCCTATTAAGTGATTACTAAATACTGATTTGTAATATATTGTGGTATATCTCTATGTAGAAGATGGTTGCCGAAATTCTGTCATAGAATTGCAGAATGAAAGAGAAGTAATTTTAATTTTATAAAAAGCATTGGAATTTTTGTGATATATTTATTGTTGTAACAAAGGCAACTTAAAATGCAAAAAACATTTACAATTATTCTAATTAAAAAAATTGATTTTCTAGGTTGAACTACAAGCTGTCCCCATTGAACAACAAATTTCTTCAAATTAAATTAAATCAAAAGTAATTTTGATTTAATTTAATTGATTAAAATTGATTTAATTTAATAAATTAAAAGTGATTCTCAAACTCGGATCATCACACAATGTATGAATCCAAATAAGGTGGTCTATAATAATAAATTTTGTTCTTTACATTAAACAGCGAGAAGACTGGAAGTTTTTTACTAAGATAATTTATTAATCTTATTTAAATTTAAGATATATTTGTGAGCTGTGTAAATGTTCCCCCTCTAAAAAGTAGCTGTGCAGGTAAATGTGATGCGTGAAGACGTATTCTTGGCCCTAGTTGGCGCTACGTAAAATAAGAAATGCACCCTCGGCTTAAAATCGCTGACTGCGTCAGAGAGCTTACCTATGACAAGTATCATTAGAAACAACAGCAGCAACAAATTTGAGATTTTGTTCCTTTAATGCTACCACAAAATTCTTTGTCTTAACCACTTGACAGTTTTGCCTGTATACCGTACTTGCATTGATTTATTGAATTTCGATAGCTGTAAAATAAAAATAAATCATTTATAATGAATATAATTTAATATGAAAATTACTTTGAATGCATAGGTAAGACATGTATTCAATGGATTCGAATTTGAAACAAAATAAGAAAATATTCCTGAAATAAAAGGTGTCATCTTATTAGATAGTAAAGAAAATGAAACAGTTAAGTGGTTAAAAACAGTTCTATAATGCACATGTACGTACACCCTTGTAAGATAAGTCCCTCATAATGTTAAATATCTGCTAATGACTTTAATGGATGCTGAATGAATGCGAAGCCATTGAACTTCCCTCTTTATCAACAAACTTGACGATGAATTTTGTGATCTTGACGACGAAAACAAATGTTCCCGAAACTATTTGAATTTTGTCAACACCTCGATTAGGGCCAAAAATATATCCTTCAAGAAGTCTTTTTACCTGTCTCAAAGACTATAAACCCCTAGAGATAATACCGATGCGAATCGGTCGAATCGAAGGAAAGAGTCGAGAGAATTCTTTCTTTAGAGAATTGATCTCCAAAGAGATATCTCTAAGAGCTGTATTCTGTTACTTATGTTTTGATGCTTGCATGTGAGCTATTGAATTTTGTAAGTGCTGTCTTTGTGCAAGTTTTGACTGTGTTTTGTTATCTTGACTTCATCCTTTCTTGATTACATTCAATTTGGGGAAGTTTTCTGCATACACCCACTAGATGGATTTTCCATGATAATGTTTTAATGGCGATCAAAATACTGGTTAAAATTCGTCAGTTTTCTTAACAAGAGAAATATTTCACTATAACTACATAGAGTATTTCAACTGAAAAAACCAAGTCAAATAAAATCCCCTTTAAGTAATAAGGTGTTATTTTTCATTATTTAACAAGCAAATATTCCGTTAAAATAGAAAACTTTCATCTAACACGGGGGAAATATTTCACTTTCTTTCAGAAACTTATCTAAACTAAAGATTTTCGCATAGATTTAAAAAAGAAGCACTGCTAAATCAATGCTGAACAGTTTCTGCAGCTAGACCAGCTGTGATCCGATGGTAGATTTGAAAATTCTGCTTAATTCAGAAGTTCAGCTTGTTCGTAAAATGAAGCTCCGTTATGAAATCCTCTCCAGCTGTGCAACGCATGTGCTTTCAAAATCGCAAATTGTATTTTCTTTTTTCAAAATTATGTTACAGATGACAGATTATCGAATTTATCATTTTGAATTTAACAGGAAAGCAACATTCTGTTTTGAAATTACGATTTTCATAATCCTTAGGAAGCAAAGTTTCTACTGATTTCAACAACCTGTTTAGTCATCAAAGGCTCAAAATATTTTTTTAAAATATTTATCAATTTAAATTTTTATATTTGCTTTGAATAAAAAAAGTACTTTATATACTTTTCCAGGGAATAAATCATCATTCTAAATTTCAGGAAATTGCTTAATATATAAGAAAATCTTAATTCTGCAGCTTGATCAAATAAGATCAAGAAGGTTAGAATAGTAATGTTAAGGATGTACAATATTTTGCGTCACTCATTTATTATCATTTATTCACAATAAAGCCATATTTTTACCCAAAATATTAAGCACACTCCCAATATATATGTATGTAATAAATTCAATTTATTCTTTCTTTTAAAATAAATTATTTACAGATTAAATTTAAAAGACAAATACTTCGATTTTAACTTATGGTATAGACTTCCATTTTCTTTATGTTTCTTAAGTCTGCACTGTCTTCAGATAAATTAGCCTTACCTATTAATTTCACTTATTCCGTAAAGTTTCTGGTTCCCATAATTTCCGATATAATCTTGATGCTTGTGTACTAGTTAACATTTCTTTCAAAAATGATATTTTTCCCTAATCGGGCTCAAATGAAAAACTTCAGTACACTAGTACTAAACCAATAAATGGCATTTCAAACCCTATCTACACGTGTAATGAAACTTCTAATCCTTAAGTTGTCTAACACTGCATTTACAACTTTTCCTACTGCATCTTTTGAAATTGCTTCTCATCTGCTACCACTACTAATTGATAGCGATCCATTTTCCTTGAATTTTGTAATCCTACCTTTTACAGCTACAGCAGACATTAAAGCCTTTTGGAAGATAATGGAACCACATAAATTCCCTCAGAGCCACTGCAGCATTACAACATCTAATCAGAGTCAGTTTTACAAGTAAATATCGTTTAGATAATTTGGAGTGAATATTAATTCTACATGAACAGTCAATCAAAGAATTACTGATCTACTATATGCTTCCCTTTCAAAAATGAATGAGTGATACTACTGTTAAACAAGCACTAGGCAGTTTTCATATCCTGAGTGGTATCAATTTCAAAGTAAATGGAATACAAAATTTCTAAAATGATTCCTCTTTATTTTCTATTATATTTTTTCTCCTCTTTATTTTTTATTATATTTTTCCTCTTTATTGTTTATTATATTTTTTCTCCTTTTTATTGTTATTTTTTCCTGGTTGTTCTTTTGTAAAACATTCACAAATACATAAATAACATTTAATTTTGTAAATAGAGTAACATATTTCAGAATTTTATCTCTGAAAAGTAAGCTACCCGAATCAGAGAAGTACTGACCAAAAGTATGGTTTTTGAAAAATTACAATTTTCTAGATATTTATGTTTAAATCCTTTTTACATTTTCTGGAAATCTCAATTTTAAAAAATCTATGCTCAAACAAAAACAGGGAAATATAAAACACATAAAATTGAAGTAATTATTTTGATCTGAAAACTACAAAAAGCACAAACTGGTTTGCCTGTGAAACCCATATCTGGAAAAGCGAATTTTCACAGTTTTGACCTACAGTCAAATTAAATCAATATACATGAAAATGTTCATATTTTTCCAATTTATTTATACCGAACTCAAAAAATGCAATCAATTCACCATAAATTAAGTATCCATAGGCAACAAATGCAATTTTACTCATTACTGTTATGTGTACTTTAACGAGGCGCCTAGCCCCGCCAGGGGCTTATCCTCTAGCTTGGGAGATGTTGACAGGAGCGCTGCTGATGATGGAATGCCATGGACTGCTGAAGTGCTTGGAGATCCCCGTGAGGGGGGCGTTGTGAACGAGAAAGAACTATCATGCTATTGGCTATTGCGTAGTAGTATAAAGACCTTGCAAGAAACATTTTATTTAGTTTAAGAACTGTCAGTCTTACAGAGAGCATTAAGGAGAATTAGGACTTTCGCTGTTGGATCGGGGTTAGTTTTCATTAGTTTAGCAGCTTCAATGAGGTTTGGGAACACATTAAATATTTGTTTAATTTCTTGGAGGGCTTCAAACATGTCTTTAATATCATTATCAGAAGGTGGTAAAGTTGGGGTATGAGCTTGTTGCTGCGGGAGATTATTTTTGGTCACGTTGGCGAAGAACAAGTTAGGTTTTCTGTAATTATTAGCAAAGTATGCAGCTCTATTCTGTAGGGGGGTATTAATTCTGGGGAATTTAGAACATCCTCTGTAAGCGGCGGTGTGTCCGAGCTCACCGCAGTTAATGCACTTGGGAGATTCAATTTTTTCGTTAATATCGCAATTTCTAGTTTGGTGGGCTTCCCCACACTTTAAGCACATGGGCTGCATACCGCAGTTACTAGCAACATGGCCGAATAAGTTACAATTGTAACATTGAGAGACGGAGTTCCGTCCCCTGTAACTCTCAATGGTAATTCTGAGGAAACCTATGTCAGTAATGTTGAAAATTTCATCGACAACTTTATTTTTATGAAGTTCAACAAGGTAAATGGGCAGGGGTCTTCTAGTTTTATATTGCGTTAATCTGTGAATTTTATTGACACTGAACCCGCGTTCGTTTAGATCATTTTTTATCTCTACACAGTCGAAATCGATGGGCAGTCCCTTGATGACCACTTTAACTGGTCTTACTGATTTAGGGGGTATAATATAGAATTCATGATTGTTATCCTCGCAAAACTTAATGATTTCTTTGTGATTTTCAATAGTCCCTGGAAAAATTTTGATGAATCCATTTGATAAAGTATTATCTTTAACCCCAAATTTTTCATTGATGTCTTTTAGGATTTTAGAGTAATTCGAGACATATTTGAGCATGATGGGGGGGGGAATTTTATGCGGTTTTTCACTCGCATTATTTTTATTTTCCTTATCCTCGGTAATTTTCTCCTGAGGGATACTCATATTAGAAGGGCAATTTTACTCATTACTTTGTTTCACTGATGTTTAAATCCCTTGAATATATATGTTGACTAAGTTTTTCACCTGCAAAAAATTGAGGGTTTTAGGGGGGGGCGACACTGCACTTTGGTTGCAGTGACTTACTTTCAGAATAAGAGGATCCCTAGATTGGAAACATGATACATAAAAAATTGTGCCTTCGTTGTTTGTAAAATTTGAAATCATTGATTCAAATCATTTACCCTCAATTAAAAATGGAGAGAAGACTTATCAGTCAACTCAAACAACTTTCGCATCATTCCTCCCATATGTTTTCAATGCTTACGTTTCAAATTCTTTTCATAAAACTTGAAAATTGAACTTTGATCCAACTTATCATAATCAGTTTCCACCATCTTTTGTGGATTTGTTCTATAAATGTTTTAAAATATAAATAATGTGATTGAATACTTTTATTCTCTTTCCAGAATAAAACATTATTATAACGTGATACTTTTGTTTGGTTTTCAAATACAATTTGAGTTCTCGTCAAAATAATTGAATAAAATGTTACACATGATTTTTAATGCATAGAATAATTATGAAATAAATTGTTTTCAAAAGAGAAATTCCATCCAGATATGGAGATATTCCATATGCATTTGTTGCAAAAGTAATTTGCATTTTTAGTAATAATATTGTACTAAAAATAACATTTACGTTGATTACCAATATTTGCTAGAGAAATTAAAAATCAAAACTTTTGTGTTTATTATAAACTTTAAGAATAATTTTGGAAGGGAGATTTTTATATTCACACTTTAGGATAAGTTTAGAATACAATCAATATTTACAAAATTTATTTTTATCAACATTATTACTTCCTTACAGTCTTTGATAAATCATTTTAATCAAAGATAATAACAAACTAGAACACAAGACATTCTGACGATTATCGTGAAACAAGCATTTCTTTAAGAAATTTCTCGCAGGTTGAAGGAATGTTATAGTCACGCTCTTTTTCCCCCGTCTACATTCCTATCTCTCCACCATTCAAATAAATCAGTTTTGTCTCAAAAAAAGCTGAAAGTTGAGAAATGACAATGTGAATTTTAATGAAACTCACTTCCCTCAGCGCTTTAAATAAGGAAATGAGTTGAAAAAAGCCATGCATACATTTGAGATGACATTTTTGATTGAACTAAATGAGGAAACTTAATCCAGTTGAGGAAAAAGTACTTATTATTTCGTATTTTAACTTTCCACGTCCTTTTTAAACTGCGTTAATAAAAGGGGTCACGATAGAATTTTGATTAACCAAAGTGAATGCGTATGTTCCATTTTTTAACAAACCTTTCTGCTTTGCCCTTCAAAATTATGTATGAAAAGATTTGGAAAAAGAATCATTAGAATATATTTATAAATATTAGGCGTATAAAGGCATTTGGTTAGAATTTTGATTCGAGATTCGTTGATTATTGAACGGGAAAACATGTACCGGTAATATTTTGAAATAAAAAACAAATTTATGAAATATCGCTTAATGAAATATAAATGTATTGATAAATAATTTAATTCAAATTGAGATTTATTTATTTAACTCAAAATAAATCTATTATGCACGAAATGTACGGAAAATACAGAGTTGCTAAAATACCAAAAGAGCGAATAGAACAAATTACTTCAATAAATAACTTCACAATAATGTTAAAAATAATAAATTAGTTTAAATATGATTAGAAAGTTTATGCTTTTAGCGAAAAATCCATTTATTTCTTTTTCTCAATTATTTCCAATTAAAACATATTTCATGATTGAACAATGTATTGCAACACATTCTACCGGAAAAAATAATGAAAAGTTTAAGATACTGTTTTAAAAGTTATTTAGCCTAACTATACAAAACTTTTCTATTGGTAAAATAATTTCAAAATAATAAAAACATTAACGATTTTCTTTCTGTTCCGAGTTGGGACAAAATGGGATAAGATGCACCAATTAAGAACATAAGAAAGCTGACGTAACAGTCAAATATATCATATGAGAGAGAACAAAAGTAATTGAAGAAGCTGGATTATCTTGTTCAAGTTGTTCAAGAACCAATACTGCTTGATAAGCTTATGTATTTGCGCTAATGCCATTGGCTCGGATAATTCACTAACTCCAAGAATGAAGAAAATCGTGGTTTCGCGTTACATAATCCTAAAGCGCATAATTATCCGGGCAGTCGAAACTTAATTCTTAAATCCAAATAAGCACTGGAAAGGGGATTTAAAAAATAGTATTCCGACGTTAAAAAAATGTAATAATGTTTCATTAAATTGTTTCACGTATTCAAGGAAAAAATGGATCACTCTCTGAAAATCTACCAAAGAGAAACTCAAAGTTTAAAATTTTTATTTCATTGAATAATCTCGATTTCAAATTAGCTCCTATTTATAATTTGATTTATTTTAGAATTTTAGAAATAAAATTTGTTTGTATATGTTAGGTGACTTTGTAAAGACCTTACAACTTAAAAATCAAATTTAGTAATATTTATTCAACGAAGAAAAGCATCAGAATAAAATGCAGTGAAATTCCAACTTCAGAATGAAGTGCAGTGAAATCCCATCTTCAGAATGAAGTGCAGTGAAATCACATCCATCTCACAGTGAATCTCGAAATTTCAGATTTTTATCAGTTCAGGATAAGATATCTGAATATGACATATTTCAATATACAGATGTTCCCATCTGATAAAAAAAACTGAGAAACGACATTCCAAGATACATTTCTGGAGGATGAAAATCGCAATATTCCACTCCATTTTTTTAAGTGTTGTACTGATAAAGCATAAATTTGGATTAAAATTATTTTTAGCATAACAACTGGAAGATTTATCCGTCACTTTCGAAAATCTTAAATGATTAAACATTTTCAAATGACGTCAAAAATTATCCTTCAATTTTTTAATCACATATGATATTAAATTTTCTTTTTCAATAGCAATTTGAAGTCAATTTACAAATATTAAAAAAAAATCTTAATATTAGGTGTTCTGAAAAAAAATGAAAATGTAGCTGCACAAAATGAAATATAAAGATTTCGAAAAAAATTTCGATTTAATAAATAACCAAAAATTGTATATATTTTTTATCAATATTATATTGACTAAAGTAGACATATAATTAAAAACGTTAAGCTGCTTGTTTATAATATTCAATTTTAATATTTTCCTTAAAAGACTAATTTTTCCAATACTGTTCTAAAATAAATGAAGTACTTCAGATAATTAAGGAAATATCTTACTATATTTAAACGGATAACAATCAGCGTCTTATCATTTCAGGAAAAATATATCAAATAATAAATTAATGCTCAGTTCTTTAAATTATATTTTTATCCAAATTTTTTTACAAAAAATTTATAAAAGGCACCTAGTTTTTAAAAAAGTTATATTAATATAATAAAAGTTATATAATTACTTATTAGATTATTCCAAATCATAAATGCTTTTTATACCAAGTAGTATAGAATTTTCCCAAGAATATATCCTTTTAAGAATGTACAAAAAAATAATAGATTACTGATTTATAATTTGTGTAATAACTTCCTGTTTTAAAAAAGATTATTTAATAATACTCGTAAAACGCTTTGGCTCCATATTCATATAACTAGAGTGGAAAAAATTAACGTAATAATTATTGGTTAACAAAAAAAATATCAACTCACAATAGCTGTGTCTATATTAAAAAATAATGCTATTCCTTTTTCATATCTAAATCATTATAACATGATAAAAATTTAATGCTGTCTGGTCTCATTATACCGTCGTTACGTTCTCTGCCTTACAATTTTTACATCGTCATTATTTACAGAAAGAATTTTTACCTAAAAAACATGATCGTATTAATTAAATCAAAAGTGAAAATTCTGCTTTGATTTTCAGAAAAACTTTTTTTATTATAACTGTAGAGTTAAACAAAAACGCGAGTGAAAAATCTGTGAAAATGTTAATTGAATTTCAACACTACATTAAAAAACATACTTACAAATAATTGCCTTTAATTTTGAAAAACATATGAATTAATGAAAATAATTAAATTGAAATAAAATTTATATCATTGAAAAACACTTTTTTATTTTAATGGGAGGCAAATGCATTTATCCGCCTTAAATAACCTTTAAAATTAATGAGTGCAAATTTTCAAATTTTAATTCATTCAGATCAATTTACAATCTAGTGCCGGGGTCCTGACGCAGAGGTAGCGAGTTTTCCTCATGATCTGGGCGTCTCCAGTTCGAGTCCCGGTTAGGACATGATTCTTCTTCTGTGTACTATCTATGAAGGGTATGAATCGCCCCTGTAAAAAGGGGGTGTGCAAACGAATGTGCTCATTGAGTAGCTAAGTCTAACTCTTGGCCCTGGTTGGCTCAATCCCAGAAACAAGAGACGCTCATTCGGCTTAAAATCACTGATGGCCGCCATCGTACTTGTGCATGACAAGTACCATTAGTAACAACAACAAAAATCTACTAAAGTGTTTGAGTAACCAACAACACAAGAAATAACTACGTGCCCAGTGTCTCTAATCACCTAACCCATACAAACATATTTTATTTCCAGTAGCTCTATACCCCATGGTCTTCCCAGTAAAGAGTAATATTTCTATCAATAATCATGAATTTTACAAAAAATATATCAACCTGAAAACAATATACTGTCAAAATATATCTGATAAACCAGCGCCATATTGACCTTTTAGCTGTACAGAAATATTTATATAATACCTTGAATTGTCCAGCAAATAGCGCTTAAATCAAATCAAACGAAACTGATGAAACTTTACTGCGCCTGTTTAATCCATTAATTAAAATATTCTGCAATTCATGGTAATCTCAGGCTGAGATAACATCCAACTCCTTATTGCCAGTAAGATATTACTGTATTGCTGCACCCCAAGCGTGCAGAGATGAAGCAATGTGGATAACCGATATTCACGAGTGATAAAATCCAGTGGTCTCATTTCAACTGAAGATAATCCAAGTACAAGATTTAAATGACGACAGAGTTGCACATTGCTCCAGCTGATATTACTTGTTCCCGAAGATCAAACAGAGTATCAAACGGTGTAAGTTCCCTTCGACCAAAGAGATCAAGATATCTGATATGTCCTTTAAAGGCTACCGAAATCGACTTGAAGGGAAGATATCAACTTTTGGCTGAATTCTAGAAAAAGCCTCATCAAAAGATCATTATTTTGAAGCGCACAAAAAGTTGTCATTCATTCAAAGAAAATTTTAATTTTTCGTTATTAAAGCAGCATAAATGATACATCGACTCATCAATATGCAATATTTTAAATTTCTATTTACGAAAATCATTATATTTTTTAAAAAAATTAATCTTTAATAATAGAAAAATATTTTGTCATCAATAAAGTAAAAATAATAAAAACATAGGTATAAATACATAGGTATCAGACTTATAAACAATGATCAGCTTTTTAAAACCGATTGTAATTAAGTCTGTTCTATTGTATTTTCGGTTTAAAAAACGACACTCCTGAAATTAAGAATTTGTGGTCGTAAATTAATAAAAGAACATGACTTTAAAACATTTAAAGTAGTAAAAAATCGAATACTTTTTGACTATAACTACAAATGAAAATGCTATACAAGTTATATATCCCGCATTCAAAAAGGCATCAGCAGTTTAAAAATGCTTCAATTTCTATTTTATGACTCTATCTTTTATTCAAATAAATTTTACATAGGGATTCAAAGAAGAAATATTTTTAAATGAAATAGATAAACTACTTTATAATAATCATAGTCAGTTAGTTAAAATTTTAAAATTAGATCAAATTCAAATTATATGTTATGCTGCTTTATAATTGTGTATAAGAAACTGTAAAAAGCATCCTTTTAAAAGATATAAGAGATTTTTGCGGACAGTATTTTTCACAGGAAACATTGCATTAGGGAAAACAAATCGATCCTGAACAGGCTTTGCTGTGTAAATATTCCTTCGATGTGTTCCTGAAAATGCGTAACCTTGCCGACGTATCAATGATTTTGAAAGCTACTGACATAAGCAAATTCTTCCCCCGACTTGCTTTCAGGCGGTTGTCATGAGAAAGCCTAAAAGTTAAGAGCTACTTATTTAGCCTCGAACATATGGGATGAAGAAGTTGATGAATGTTCTCTCTCATATTGTCAGAAGAAGATTGAGAGGACCTTCACGTCGGTTGCTGCCTTTTCTTCCCAATTTTTGGGAGAGTCATGTGGTTGTTCATTTCATTTAATACAAAATCTGTAAAGGAAATACTTGGGAATTTTTATACTAAAGCTGAAGAAAATAATAGTTTGCACTTTTGTAAACAAAACATATCAGATAGTTTAGCGGTTCTTTTTAACTACTGAATCTAAGGACAAAATGTTAGTACTATAGAAAAGTATGATGCGTTGTAATATTGCGTAGTTTTCAAATTCATTTCAATATAGTTTTTTTTTATTTATGTATAAAAAGTGTAATATACAAATTCTACGCTATATGTATAAAAACTTTACAATAATTATCTGAAATATTCAACCCCGATAGTTAGTTAGCATCACGCTTTAGACATTCTTGAGTTCAAAAAATAAACAGTTTTAATTATGTCTGTCCTAAAACAATTGCATGTGAAAACAATGAATCAGAATTTTAAAAAGATAGATGAATAAAATTTAATCTCTGGTGATCACAACATGATTGTAGTAATTGCAGAACACGTCACATTTAAGACCATATCCTTTGAAAGGAAAACGGCCTTTAGTTGTTCCAGAATAATTAAGCAAGATACTTCCAAGCACAATGAAAAAGACAGATAAACTGTGTATATTATACACATAAAATACACTGAAAAAATGTGATATTTCTTAAAAGATCTTTTCTAGAATGTATCTCCATTTTCTAGAATGTACATAATAAAAATGTACGAAAATAATCCTGGCATTTTTTGTTATTTAGTTTAATTGTATGTGAATTGCCAGATCATCTATCAAAAACAATAAATATTTAACTTCTGCATTTCTTAAAAACTGTAACTTAAAAAATTTACAGTCACAAATGAATATATTTATTATATTCTTTGGAGGGTGGGAAAATATAAATCTGCAAGAGAAATAACTGGGTTATAAAGACTTCTTAAGTAAAGTATGTAGCAGGTTATATATGAATGAATGAATTTAGTATAAAATATCTTTTTTTCACTGAAATTGTGATAGTATTGAGGAAAAAAATAAAAACTGCAAATGGAAAAATTTCGTTGATAACTGTACAGAGAGGAAAAGAGAAGACTATAATATTTTTACAGATATATATCAAAAATATTAGTTTACATTTCATCTAATGCAATCATTTTTTATCAGGAACTTTATGTACCATCCTTATATATAAGTATTCCTCAAAACTGATTGTAAAAATTTACTTCCTTTAACTTTCTCTTGAATTTATCTTTAATAAATGAAATTATTTCTTTCAAATAAATATTTAAAAAAAGATTATTCTATCTTGAAATTAAAATATTCCATATTTACTCATTTATTGACGTATGCAGTAGGTATCAAAAATTAAAGCATAACAAAAATAACTACTTTCATTGGTTTGAAGAATACTTTTCAGTTCTAGTTCACGATGATCCACCGCGAACCAATTCCAAGAAAGATCTTCCGAGTATACAGGTGGTGTTACTACCATTAGCCATATATCAGCCGAGCAACCTATCGACTTTCAGATGCGTAGTTGTGAATTTATGAGAAGAAAATATTAGATAAATTCTTATCTTCATCATCTCATTATTAATTCAACATGATGAATTTCGTCTCTCAAGAAAATCTCCAAAGTATCTTCAAAACAAAAATTTAAACTAAGTTACCTTAAAGCCTTATTTTTTAATACTTTCGTAATATGCTTACCACATTTTATCAAACTTATCACTCAGTTATATACAAGAAAAAAATGTGACCATGTGAAACACCACTCACTTTTATTTCTTTATCTTTTTGTGATAAAAAAGACCAGACAATATTTGTGCCATGTTTGGAGAAAGTATTATATATTAGTTCAGAACTAAATATTTATTTAACATATATAAATAAAATAACATTCTAAAAGATTTTTAATAAATAATAACAAAGTGCAATAGCCTGTGAACTATCTAAAATTTTATTTAAATAACTGTTTGATTAATGGTTCATATTAATTTGAAATATTTATTAGAAAACTGTATAATATGTGCATGGAAACTGTATAAAATATGTACATGGAAAATGCAATTCTGTTTCAAAAGCTCCCATTGTGAATCTTATATTCTCTGCATTCATTTATTAGTTATATTTATCTTTAATCTATCTAATATTTCCTTTGATTATGATTGTGTTTGTAAATTTATAATTAAAAAAAACTAACGTTATTCTTAATACTCGTAATAACTTTTAATACACAAGATACAATAACTTTTAATACAATAAAACATCTGAAATCAAAATTGCATAATATCTCATCATAAAGAACATCCCCATTTCATTACAAAGTTAAATAATCTTGGAAATAAAATGTTTTTTTTTCTCGTTAGGGTTAAAGGTTTAACTCGAGTAAAATATCTTACAGTTATGGCGTGGAAAGTCTATCCAAGTATAATCTATTTAAAGTTAGATGTAAAGATATCCGTCTAACTTATGTTAAACAGTGTTAATTTAACAATATATTAAATCATGTACAGTTTCTTTTAAATCAATCTCTCATAATCTGTGTATTCTGAGAAAAATAACAGAAGAAACTTTCTGATACCTTTCAATGTCAATGTTCCTTTAATCTTTTAATTTGATACTCATTAAGCAAAGTTAATTTTTTCAAACTAAATAATTTTTACTTTCTTTCGGATAAAATTTTCCTCAAAGGGAAAATTTGATAAATTTTAAACATAATTTGGTGATATAATATTATAAATATGAAAAGTATAATTATATTTAAATGTTCTTAGTAATTTTTTTGCAATAATTTTATTTTAGACCAAATTGTAATAATATATAAAACATTAATTATTTTAGGAAAATAAAAACAAAAATATTATAAGAATAATTAATAAGAATCTTTAATTAATAACATTACTTATCTTAATGTTATTAATTATATAATTTAATTAATAACATTAGGATCACTATAGCTTTTGTAATACTTTCCAGTTCGGCAAAGCCACATATGAAAATATCATTCTCTTTCATTCTTTTATTTGAAATTTTTCTTTTAATTTTATTTAACAAAAATGTATAACTTGTATTAAAGAACTTGATAGTAATCATCAGAAATATTATAATATTCTGTCTTTATTTTCAAACATAAATAATATGACTGCAAACAGAGTACACGGATATTAAAAACTTTTCATTTAACATTGACAGCTCAGTTTACTTATTACAATATAACCATAGAGACATCAAACATTAAAAAGGTATTTATCTCAAAAGTTACTATCTCTATTTCACTCTAAAAGTATTATTAAAAATAATTTGACTACCATGTTTAAAACAAGACATATGGTTCATTCCATTGGTATTGGTTAATCACAAATGGCTACTTCTACCCGCCAGAAGACTCAGGGGAAAATCTGAGTAACCGGTCGTAATTGTATTAGGGGGAGGGGGAGAGAATAGAGTCCCAAGGGAATTACCGGCAGTGGCATAACCCTCCCGTAGGAGACATGTCCCATCTTCCATACAAAGGATTTGACCCCACATCATTTCTGCACCCTTGAGGACAATGAGAACCGACTCTCTTTTCAGAAGCATTGCATCCCCAAATGTGAGGTGATCCCGTTGTGAATCGGTACTGATTAACAGCGAATTTATTAATTTAATATCACATAATTGAAGACATCATCTGAACAAACGTAGGAATATAAGGCTTAACTAATTAATTGATGCAAAATAAGAAATGTTGAGGATAATCCTAAACCAGCAGAATATAACGCGTACATAAACAATATCATATATTTTTTTAAAAAAATGTCGCGCATTTTGTGCTTTGTAGGATAACGAAGAAAAATGAATATATATTATCAACAGTTTTCCAAAGACGAATCCAGTTTGATACTGAATATGTCACTGATCATTTTGATTTTGATTTATTATCGTTTACTAAAGTCCACCGATTTAACTTGTGTTTTTGTCTTATTGCACTTCTATTCACACGAATATACGGACTGATATACTGTCAACCACCGAAGGATCTGTCTAAAATTTGATGCTGGTATTCTTTTCAAGTGATAATACATATTTCTAGGAATAATATACATTTCTAGGGATATGCTGTATTTTATCTAATTTATTTTTGATAACTTTTCGTTTTTGATTGCTCATGGGTTAACAAATAGGCATCTTTCCCATTAAAGGAATTAATCAGAAAGTTAATAAATGCCTATAATTTTTAAAAAAGATAATATATTGAATTTCATATCATTATCTCGTTCCGTTTTTGAGTTCTTGACTATGGCGGAGTCTTCATTACAAAGTAAATTCATCCCTATAATTTTTGTGCATTTTAATTTCATATCACTATCTCGTTTTGTTTGTTGAGTTCTTGACCATGATGTGTCATATCTTCATGGAGAGATATAAATTTAATGTGGATTTTTTAAACTCACTGAATTAAAAAAATATTAAATTTTCCCTTAGATTTTGGTTATTAGAATATATTTATCTTTTTGTTTTTTCTAGGAAATAAGAACTTATTTTAATGTTGCATTATTAATCACTATATTCTCGATTAAAATTTTCATGCTGCATCATCGAATAAAACGCAGCTTACCATTATTACAAAATATTTCAATAAAATTAATTATTAAAATACAGTAAAAGAAAAGAGTTGCCACTCACGCATTCAAATAATTTACTTCATTTCCAGCATAGCATTCCTATTCCATACTTAAAAACTCTTCCAATTTCTATCGCTTTCCACCGAGATGCAGAAAACAGGAAAATTAAACAGTTACAATATTAAATATCCTCTAGGCGTAACCAATTCCTTATTATCCGCACCATTCTTTGGAATAAATTCCACTCTTTCTTACAAGACGAAACGCAATAAGTAATTAAACTTCCCAATACATAACGCTTTTTTATTAAGGTACAAATGGGAGGAAACAATTTCCTTTCAAACCTCCTTTCTAAGAATTTATTTATCTTCCTGATGCTATTCGTATTCTTATGCGTGAAAACTCATTTAATTTCTATCAGTTTCAGATGGGTCGCGAAAAGCTACTTAAAAAAGGTGACTGAATTTATTAGGTAAGCAGCCTACTAGCGGGTTCTTTATTTTCCTTTTAGATCGATGAACGTCATTAACTGCCTCATTAGGTTGCAAGCAATGGCTATTATGCACTTTCCAGGATTCGCCAAATACTCTCGCCAACAGGTTGCATAGCTTTAGGCAATAGAATGCTCCACTTCTGTTGAGTAAAACTGTCATTACATTATTTATGAGATTTCTTTTAATTGTTTTAATATTTTCTTTCAAAGGAAAGCCAATATGGTGAATGTTAGGGAATGTGAATTGTATATTTATTTAAAAAATTATTTTCTTGTTAATGTCCAATTTTAAATTGACTTATTGAAAGTAAAAACTATTTCATTTACATTTCTATTCTAAAATATAATCAGTTTTACAATTCATATCAAAAATATAATAAACAAATAATTTTATCATTCATATCAAAAATATAATAAACAAAAAAATTATTGTTCATATCAAAAATATAATAAGAAACAAATTATTATTCTTTCTTTAAATCGTTTATATTGAAAGGCAAGTAAGTAAAAAAAATTCTGCAACCAATACGCAATCAAACGCATTTATCCACAGACACTTTTTATGAAAAAATTATTTATATTGCCTGAAAATAAATATTGATTTTTAAATCAATACATACTACTAAATATATTTTTAGTATGTATGCTACAACTTTTCAATACCTAAGTGTTTTCATAAAGAAAATCACAGAATAAAAAATAAAAAAATTATTATCTCTCATTTTTATTTCTTTTTAAATCAGTGAATTTAAAATGTAAATTTCTGTTACATAATCAGTTAATTGCGAATTTAAAAAATACATTTTTTTAATAAATAATTCTACACAGAACACTTGCACAGTCTTACATATAAAAAAAGTATGAATAAAAAACTATTTTTGCTCAAATTTTTCACTGCATTTAATAAACTCATTCCATAACTACCCAATTTCATTTTTTATTAATATGATTCCTAGGATTTGTCCACATTTTTATTAACATATAAAAAAGGCTTTTTAAGCATTTTAAAGATTAATTATTTTTTAAAAAAACTCATGAATCATAGAGCAAATCAAATGCTAAAAGAATGACTTCAATTTATATATAAATTCGAAGGATTTTTTTTGAATAAATTACAATTTTGAAATTACTCATTTTAATAAAACGAGTTTTATGATTCCAAAAGTTGGATTATTTTTTATCAGTTTTCATTAATAAATAATATGATTTTGACTTTCTATTTAATAAAAGAATCAACTACAAGATAATAAGCAGATGAATATTCAAAATAATAAAACCTCTAAGTTAGTAAAAGTAAAAATGTATTGACTCATTTCTTTTAAAGGAATTGCAAGAAATATATTTAAACCTTTTAAATTTAAATGGAATTTATTTTGCTGTTTAATTTACGATGTATGTATATAAAATGTTTTACGATGGTAATCATTTTATAAACATAGTTGTTTTCTTACGAAATAGAAGCAGCCTTTTGATTTCAGAGAATAAATTTAAACATGTTTTTTCATAGCCCAAAGCGGCATATTAAACTGAACATTAAACATTTTTCTGAAAATAATTTATAAAAGGATTTGTAACTTATTTTTGTAAATAAAAATATATAATATATTCAATAAAATATAATGAGCTATTACATGTATTTAAAATGTCTAGTTTTAAGGGGGGGTTACATTTAAAGCATACAAAAATCATATAAACTAGTAATAAAATTTTGAAATATAATAAAATGTAATAAGTTGTTTACGAGAGAATACTAAATTGAAATATTTTTATTTAGTAATTGCATTTAGTCTGTTTTGTATTTCTGTATTCATTCTTAATTTTCCTTTTAATGAGGGTTTTGTTTAGCAGCTAGAAAAAAACATTAAAGGAATGTGAAAAGTGAACTTTCAAAAACAAAAATTCATGTACTTTCATAAAATAAAAAGTTTGCTTTTCATTAATAGGAGCTTGAAAAATCAGTCCTTTCTAATTAAAAGGGATTTGTAATTCAGAGGCACATGATGTTATCTAAAACTTATTATGATGATTGAAATTGTTCATAAATATGTACCAAAACAAAATTTTCAAGCCTACTATTATAAGCTATATAAATTTTAGACACTAATATAAACGAAATTTATTTGAATAAATTTAAAATATATAATTAACCTGTTGTAATGCCCAAATGTGAATTTTCAACCTGACATATTTAAATAGGAAAGATATTTGTTGAAATTAAATAAATTTTTAAGATGCAATAAGGATTTAATAATTATGTTTTTGAGTTTCTTTTTATATCACATGAAAATGACTGCGCTTTCTCGGAAGAGGGAAATAATTGGTTAAATTTTAAGATATACTGCTGTTTACGAAACGCTTTTAAATAATTTTCTTTGAAGTTACATAAAATTTGAATAATTAACAATTGTCTGTTCCGGGAAAGGAAAGATATATTTTAATACAGTTCGACAACAAATTAAAATTCTTAAATATCTTATGAGAAACGTTCAATGAATCTTAAGTCACAAACAACGAGCAATTTAAGATCGGAAAGAGAGCAATAAACATCTTTGGTGAAATCTTGAAATTAACTTTAAAGAATGCCTTAAAAGAGAAAAGGTAATCAATATTTACGCATTAGCTACATTTCTAAGAGACACTACAGAGCACTTATTATTTGGTGTTTGCATGTATTTTGATCATTTTTCCAATTTAAAAAGGTATTTATTGAAAAAAATTGGTATAATATATATCAATCAAAATATTTTTCATAGTCTTCAACAACTTTTTCCATTTTCCCTCAATAAGTCTTGTAATTGGTACTCTTTCAATTCTTTTGGACCTCCAGGCCGTTCTTTGTCATTGATATAGAAATGAGCAGTATCAATTGGGCCATTGAAACCAAAACTGGCGGTTGTGATAAGACGGAGTAGCATCACCATAAGTTTCCAAACGCTTATGATGAACTTCAGGAGCAGACTTCTTAAGGTCAAACAAAAAAAAGTAATGAATGTCGAAACTGCAATTTGAAGCGTTCCATGATTATCGTCTTTATACACTAAATAACTCAATAATACTAAATGAAAAATTATCCGAATGATAACAATAAAGTAATAGTAAATTAATAAAACAAAAACCCATTGTCGTTTATATAGATACTTCTCATTTTACCAATAGATGTTGCTAATTTAAATATATGCAAGCACCTAATACTCTCAAGCTTGAAAGATATCAAGGTGTTTAAAATTGATAATATTTAATATTATATTATTCTTCATTAATAATTTCAAGGTGCTTATAATTTTATATATTCTGCGACATTAATTCTTCAAATAAAGCTGATACATTTTTTATTATGCTTTCTAATTAAAAAAATTAAGCTTTTTCTGCAGTGAGTATATCATTTTGTTCAAAATCCATCATGAGTCATATCTGAGTGGATTCATTTTCACTCAGTGTTCAGTCCAAAGGCCATCCTGCAATACGGATGTAATTAAAGAATTAACATCATTATTAAAGGCATTCGAATACATTTGTCATTCAAAATTAACCTTGTTATGCCTTCTCTCAAGCAACAGACACCGCATCGTTTAAACTGCTATCATTAATTTAGAGTCCATCATCTGTATATTGAATTACAATTATTGGAGGTCATTATTGAAGGTCATTTATTAGCTATATCTGTATCAAACGCAATCTGGCATAAAACAAATGATTAAATGAAAAATAAGTTTAAAAAATTTAAGAAAAATAATTTTATAAATTTTATTAAAAAATTTGAAAGATTACAAAATTAAATCAGCCACATTATAGGCGAAATTATTCCTTAGCCCTTTGTATACTAAAGTAATCATCTAATAATATTTCATATTTCGTAAGAAAAGTGAATACACCATTCATGATTGTAGCCATGGAAGATCATATCAATATTCCCTGTCTCAGAGTTATGAATATTAAGTAAGTAAAAATCCTATAAATATTCTAAAGCTTAGATTAATAAAACTCTGGCGAATTTTTAGAGTCTCTGCCTCTGTATCTTTCAATCCTCAACTTTTCACCTTTTTAAAAATGATTGATTTCTTTTACCTTATATAAAAAGTTTATATTCTCTTTTAAAACTTGAAATCTGTGCAAACGATTATTATTAATATAGAATAGAATATTTGTGACACTTAGAATTAGACATTGACATTAGACAACACTTAGACATTTTGTGACACTCTTAAAATGTACCCATGAGCCTTCTTTACAAACCATGTGACTCCATATACCATACTGTTGGCGCTGCATAATCAAAAATGGTTTTAGCGCCAGTAAACTCAATCAAACTCAAACTGTATCTTTCAATTCTTTGAAATAAATAATAATGGAATTCAAAAAAAAATTTAGTTTGATTTGATTTATATTAGTTGCTTCGGTTTCAGTGCTACTTGGTGGTTATTTTTAAACTCTTAATTCTGAACAATAACCAGATAAAGGGAGAGACTCCTGATCGGTGCCGTATTCTATAAACCGCTTTATACCAACGAGAAGACGATTCTTTCAAGTTGACATATTTAAATTGTACCAGTCCCGAATATCAGACAAATCCTTGATGATATGGGGTTTAGAACCTTTAACTCTCCGAGACATTATTACCAAACAATGAGTCCAAAATAATAAGCAAAATCCCGATCATATATAAATAGATTTTGAGTAGCGATAATTGAATTGAACGTTTGTATTTAAATAATTGTTTTGTTTAAATATTTTACTAGCAAAATTTGAAAGAATTAATCGGAGCTATTTTAAAAGTTTTAGGAAAACTGTGAATTCCAATTATATTTATTGGTAAAATTTCTCGAACAAATAGATAATGCATTTCCCACCGAATTAAACAGAATTCTTAATCAGACTTTCTCTTCCAGAAGCAAACTTTTGCTGTGACTGTCAACAGATGAACTTGAGATGAGAATCATCGACCAAATCAACATCCACAGGGAAGAAGAAATCGATTTCAAACACGATGCATTTCAAATGGAAATACTGCATGTTATTATCATTTTATGTTTGGTGACAAGTTTGCCAGGTGAAATTTTTCCTCTTCTACGGGTGAGAAATGCTGGTGGCTTTCCATCCAGAAGCAAATTTTATTGGCAAAACTCAATGTAAGAATTTAACATTTCAAAATTATCATACATTCAGCTATGATAAGGACGAAATGCTTGGAATTAAGTAAATCTGATTAGAAATTAGTCTTTATTAATTCAGCAGAGTATAAAGGATTTTGACTATCAGTACCTACATTTAGATTCTAAAACATGAATGCCAATTCATTTTTTCTAATCTTGTCTTTTGAGTCACAATTTATTCAAAATTTAAGTGACAAATTTTAATTATAAAAGTATATTGTATTTCAGATGATTAAATAAAAGGTTTCAAGTAATGTATAACTAATTAGTTATTATTTTTTTAATTTCAATATCCATAATGGGTTCTGGAAAATAAGATTCATAAAATATAATAAAAGCTATCAATTATTTATGAATATGGCTCTTTAAGTTTTATTTTTATGCCAGTTATATGCATTGTCTCTGTAATATCCACTTACGTTTTATGTGTTCTGACAAAGTCAATTTCATCATTGTTAACTTTTTTGATTAATATAAATAATTTATCAAAAAAGTTATCAACTTTCGCGAGAATGGAACTCACATTCTTCACCTTTACGTAAAAAATACTAAAATCCTTGCTTCATCGATTGAGCTATTACCCGTTGATGTAAATTTTCATTACAAAATGCTAAAATTCTATTTAAAGTATTAAAAAAATAAGTAAATTTAATCATTGAAAATGTTTGAAAAACTGTACTAATAACAAGTGTTACCCATTGCAAGTTTTTAAAAATGCATTTGAATTTGAATGGATGAATAAAGAGTATTTTATTAAGGATTCAAAATTGGAACAAAATATATAATATATATAGGAATGTGATTTGAAAAAATACGGATAGATAAATAGTAACTAAAGTGATAAAGAAACAAAAACTAATATACATGTTGACAACTATACATACCAATTAATTCATATACAATATATATACAAAATTAATATATGAAATTAATACGTATAAACATACCAAAATTTATTATATTATACATTTTTGAGTTCAAAAATTTTCAAGATATTATCAATAATTAGAATTAATTAAATTCTGGTTCAAACAGGATTATGTAGGTAATTAAAATTTAATCTTAGTCGCTTTCTTTGGTTATTTTATAAAACCCAAAAATCTAATTTAGGAATGGATAAAGGGTTATTTATAGACCAAGATACATAAAATTTTGATGGAAATGATCACTAAGTGAATATCCTAAGTCAGATCTTGTTTATCATTTTTATCATAGTTATATTTAAATATTTCAACAAAACATTTTGAATATTCATATATATTTTAATTTTAAAACCTTGATACTCTCCACAGCAGAATGCTCTGAAAATGAAAATACACCAAACTAGATTAAAATGAAATCAGAATTACGAACAAATAGTGCAAGTTAATTATGTAATGAAAGAATAATGATACTCATTTATACAAAATTAATTATAAATAAATTTAATAAATATTAATGTAAGGAAGATGAAGATGAAGGCTTGATATTTTCTTAGATGAAATATGCAGCAATGAAAAATGTCACTGCAAAGAAATAAATTGAAATCAAAAATAAGAATAGGAAACATAAAAACAATAATCACGAATAAATTTAAATAATTGTAAACATAATTGAAATATAAACAAAAAAAGGTAATATTGACAAAATAATGAATGAAACTGAATTTTAAAAAATAGGAATAGAAAACACGAAAACAATAATCACAAATAAATGAAAGTAATTGTAAACATAAAGGAAATATAAGCAAAAAAGGCCCACGGACAAAATAATGAATGAAACTGAATTAAATTTGCCCGGTCATTTTAAGTATATATTTAAGACTTCTGATTTCAAAATGAGATTTATAAACTTGTTAGATATACTAATAAATCATAACACACAAATGGGTTAATATAATACTAGATGTAAAAAAATAATAATTTTGATCTTTAAAAACATTTAAAATTTTATTTTTCTATGTGGAAAAATGGGATGCAATATAATGAATATATAATGCAATTTATTTAAAATGTGACATAATTTTTGTAAATAACGATAGATTATTTCCTTTTCACTATCATTGTAATTTGTGTCATAGTTGACATTGTATATCAGTACTTTAAATTTTAATATATATATACTATTTGAACTGTTTATAAACAATAAAGACTTTGATTACAGGTTTTAAAAAATAAAACTTCCTCTCGTTACAAGTAGGAAAAATTTATTTTAATGCTTGTAATTTGAGGGAGATTTAGAGCAATAGTATAAAAAACAGTCCTTAGACAAAATCAAAAATTTTGAAACAATAATAAATAAAACCAGTTCTTTTGCATATTAATAGCAGTACAATATACTATTGAATTCATTGTATCAAATATATATTATTATTATTATTGGATTTATCATCATTTTCAATTCAACTCTGGTCATTTTATAAAGTAAGGCACTATAAAGTTTAGATTAATATTTTTGAATATTTTCTCTTTAAATATTAATAATTTTACAGACAAACATTTTTTAGTGTTATAGAAAAAAGAATTTAATAATAAGTTTAATTACAAAACAAAAATAATCATCACATTAGGTTTTACATTAATTTACTAATTATGAGAAATTAGTCACAACCTATTTCAGGTTAGCATTTGCATTACATTAATGTTGCATTCAATTTTAGTTCATGAAACTATTTTGAGTAATGGTCACCACAAAATTCAAACTAAACTTTCAGTCCACGGCTAAGCATTTGATGTCCTTCATGGCTCCCATTGTCGTAAGTTTTGATAGAATAATTTTATCCTCATTTTCATAAATACTTTGCAAAACTATATCTTTGTTGAAACGTTCGATCACAACAGTCTCCCAAACCGCATACAAGAAAAATATTTTATTTTTAATTGTTTTGTTATTACACTAACAATGTTCTATTGATATATTTCCTAGAATTGAAATCTTACTTTCTAAATCTTTAATTTAAAATTACTTGTCCCATGCTTTATAGGTGAGAGATTCCAATCGATTATATAATCATTTCTTTATGTGATTGAATTTTGAAATTTTATTTCAATGTTATAACTGATGGCAATAAAATAACTTAGCACTTTTAGAAACTAATATCCAGGTATTCGATAATGTAAAAAATTTGATATTTTCTGGCTAGTTCCACCTGACAGTGCATATAAGAAACATATCGTATCCAAATTCCATAATAATGAATTATAAATTGAAGATTAATATGAATAAAAATATACATAATAATATAAATATAATAATTAAAGTTTAATCAATCCACTTTTTAGAACACCAATAAGAGTGTATTTTTTTAATTGTTGTAAAATTTATTATATTTATTGTCTTATCTTTTAAGCATAATTTTAATAAAACGAACTTTAAAAGAAATTTTTATCCTGGAATTTGAGTTAAAATATATAGAACTAAAAAGGTTTTTGTGTTTAGTTTAGTAATGCTAACACCCCGTTGTAAAGAAACATTACGACTATTATGGGATGGACCTCCTTATTTTTTAACAGTTGTCAGATGACGAGAAAGACATGCCTCCCGACTCCACATAGGCAGTAGGACGTTTGGCTCTAACGGGTTTAACGTGCAACAGACCCCCCCCCCTTACACGACGGTTCTTCGGTGGAATCGGGTCTCGAACGTGAAGACCTACGGCTCACGAGCCGAGACCTTACCATAAGGTCACCGCTTCCCTTTGGTTTTGATGCATTATGTGCTTATCAAAATATTTTATTTCTTAATTATTCACTAGGGAAGGGATTTCATCTCTTATTTTTGATAATTTTCTATAACCTACAATAATAGCGAACTTATGCACTTATTCATTTCTCAGGAACTTGGAATTTACTGAAGTATACGGTTTCTAAGCCTCAAGAGTTATTTCCACATAACCTTCCTGAAGACAGTCTGTGATTCACCTATTATTCCAATGAAAGCAAATGTTCACAACTTACTAGCCCCCTGAGTAGAAACAATTAATTCCATGTTCAAGAGATCTTAAAACTTTAAATAAGGTGGAGAGACAACACGAATTGAAATTTAAACTTTATGAGGAAAAAGTGCAAACAGTGAAAAGTTACAAATGTTTTAAAACTTACAGCGTTAAAATGAGAAGTTATATGGCTAAAACTGAAACTACTGTCGTTGAAACAATAAATTAATTTTGTATGAATAGAATATAAAAATGATGA
Organism: Argiope argentata; assembly: GCA_026289955.1. Classification (NCBI taxonomy): domain Eukaryota; kingdom Metazoa; phylum Arthropoda; class Arachnida; order Araneae; family Araneidae; genus Argiope; species Argiope argentata. The sequence goes on along the minus strand of JAOUZG010050968.1, from coordinate 3,702,939 downwards.
CAATTCAGAATTTTAAATTAAATGTCTGAAGGTTTCTTACAATTGTTAAGTTGAAAAGAGAAAAATTGTTTACTGTTTTAAATGACTATTTAGTAGTCAAAATAATCAATGAATGTTAAGGTAAGCTTTTATTGATCACTGTAATATAAATAGACTATTCAGATAATCAATTAACCCTTAGTAGCCTGATTTACGAAAGTGATTTATTTTTAATATTACTGTGTTTGCTTGAGGGTCTAGATAAAGGGAAAAATAGCTAAAAAAATCACAATATTTATTTTACATATTTATTTAGAAAAAAAAACAGGTATCAATTTTGATACTTCAGGCATTAACGCCATAAAGAAATCAGATATACCTATGCATGAAAAAATGCGAAACATTGATTGTTTTTATTATCGCATAACGACACTTTACACTTTTTACAGAACCAGGAGGTAAGTTTTTAATTTCGTTGGAAAGAATATTATACAACAGTAAAATACGTACAGCCAACCTATAAAAAAACTAATAGTAACGTGAACATTCGGTTTAAAAGATTGGTATCAAAATTGAAACTCTAGGTTATTAAGGGTTAATGTGGTAAAGCTAAGCATTGGTAATTTAAGGATAAATAAAAATTAATTAATTAATTAGTTTTAGCTCCATTTTTCTTCTCTTAAACAGAAGGGGGAAAATTAATATCATTCAAAAAATGTAATTTGAAAGCTTTTTGAAAATTTTGAAAAAGCGTATACGCTTGGGAAAATATAAGAAGAATATATCCGAACCATGTGTGAAAGTTTGGATCAGTGTAGTCGCATGTTTTGATTGACTGACTAATAATCCAGAAAATTGATGGCACCATCAACTCCTGCTATTTAAACTTGGATATTGGTGAGAGAGGTGTTTTCGAAATGGGCAGTGAAGGCCTGTGGAGATTTCTCATTTAAGGAAGAAATCATCATTTCACCATCTAGCGTTCTAGAATGGTTGCTCATTCGGAAAGGCTTAATGGTTGCTCATTCAGTCTGCGAAGCTGGACACCAACTCATTCAGTCAGTGCAGCTGGACAGCTGGATACCGAGAAGACACGTGGGAGAACTGGTGAAATTGGATTGTGGCATGATGAAACTTGAGTAGAATTGCGATGGCATTTAAACCATTTAAGGCGATAAAAAGTCGACATAGAAACTATTGATACCAACTAGCCAACTGAAACCAATAGTGTTTATCACCACATTTTTTTTCCTTCAGTGATTTGGATTGCAAAAACACAAACCAATGGGGATCTTAACCAGTTGAACCTTCCAAGGCTATAAATGGAGTTAAAGATTACTAAGGAAATGGAAATAGATCTTCTCCAGAACTTCTAAATGATTATATTAATGGTATATAAAACATCAAGAGGTGTGATTATGCTTTATTAGTGGACAATAGGATAATTAACCGATTTTCTGGCACACGGGTAACGCTTCTTCTCCGTGATCTGGGCATCCTGGTTTCGAGTTCCGGTTCGGAGGTGATTGTTCTTTATTCGTTCTATCTGTGGTATTTTCGAATGTATCCCCTGTAAAAATTGGCCGTTCAAGCGAATGTGATACGTGAGTAGCAGTTCTGTATGTGATGTCTTTATATAATGTGTTGACTACTTCTGTAAGTCCCGTGTCATACTTAGTGGTGCACAGAAATTTATAAATGTTAAAAAATATGATAATTAGATTAGTATTTTTTGTAAAATAAATGTTACACCATTGATCTAAAGGCTGATTTAATTCAATATGTGTTTTTCATGTGTATATAAATTATTTTGGGTATAAATAAAAAAAAGAAATATCAGTTTGGGCCTATCTTCATGTGTAGGTACCTACAATACTTGTATATGATTATTTAATCAAGTTACATTGTAATGTGAAGTAAACTCCGTTATTTTTTGCTGAGCGTTTATCACAATATACACAATAACAATCAACAATCAATAAATCATATATGCTTATATCAAAGCAGTAAAAAGGTAAACTGAGATTTATTATTAACCAATGAGAGAAAGGGTCGATAAAGAAAGGAAACAATAAGAGAAAGAAGGCCAACATAAGACGAGTAGAGAAAAAAGTTTCAGTTACTCTTGCTTCGTGGCAGGTATGGCGGACTTGTAGCTTTGATACTTGAAGCTACAAGTCCACCATTCCTCTACAAACCCACATTTCCTCTTTTCAAAGCAGAAAATGGGGGTTTTAGACTTCAAATCAGAATCTCCTAAATGATGCAATGGACTTTCATGGCCCACCAACGTTTCTCTTTCTTGTTTATTCATCTTTTAGAGTCTCTTCGCGATCTTATTTATTTATTTATTTATTTATTTATTATTTTTCACTTTTTCGTTGATCAAACTCTCAGAGTAATTACAGTTAACCCAAACCCTTCAACTTTTAAAGTGGTAATCATCGTAAATTAGATTCAAAAAAAGAATGCAAATTAAAAAATAATTTCAGGTTGTACTGTGTCTCTGTAGTCTTAATAGAGAACCCGCCGCTATGTGATGAACTAATTAAATATATTTTTTAACATTAAAAATTCTACAAAATATATGAAAAATATATTAAGAAAATCATAGACATTCGTAATTTTTTTAATTATCTTTGTTTACTTTTTATTAATGTTTAAAATTTCTTCATTCAAAGATTCTTTAATAAATATTTTGAAGAATTTCTATTATTGCTCTAAATATACCTATGTTTTCAGTTTAAATATCAATTATAATTAACACATTTTAAGTGATCTTATGTATGTTTAAATTATGAAGCAGTTGCCAATTTGAGTAAATCAAACAATTGCTTAAAATACATGTTTGCTATAAAATTGAATTTATTAAAATCATAATGAGTAGAATTCTGTTAGAGGAAGGATACATAATGTTGAAGGTATATAAAAATATTTTTATATAAATTTATTTCGGTTGCAACAATTTCTGTTATTCTTACTTTTCTTATTTCATTATTATTAAACATGTCCCAATTTAGAAACCCTTATTTTTAGTGCAACTACGTCCTTGTATAAATATCGTAAATTAAAATTTTAAAACGTTCAAGCAATAAGGTACATAAAATAATAAGAATTAAAACCATTTTAACCTGATTATATAATCATGATCAGTCCTTTTATCCTATGAAAAAAACATACGAAACCTTTACTCTGGCCTTTTTTCTTTTTTTGCTACAATACGCGAAGTTGTGAAGTTTGTTATCAAGGAGAAGACCTCAAAGATCATTTTTCATAATGCCAAAATAATATTTCAAAAAATAAATAAAATAAACCTCAATCCATATACTTCTTCCGAAAAGATGGAAATTTTCTCCCGCCAGAATCGACTGCGAAACAAACATTCAGTAAAAAAGGAATATCATTTATTTTAGAATATGTGAATTTAATCTGACATTTAGTGAAAAGCTTACGATGAAAGAACAAGACGGTTTAAGGTCAAAGAAATTCACTTTACTAAATGCACGTCCCTTTCCTTTTCTTTTTATTTTGATGAAAGAAAATTGAAATTCTTTAAAAGTTTTCGCAAGTGAAACTCGAAAATGTGTTAATGTAGCATAAGAGAAATGATTGAGAAAAGATGTAAACTATAAATTTTTTCGTCATCAATTACAATAATAGAATCTGTTTCAAAAATTTACGTCATTGATTACTTCAAATAATTAACAAAGTAACTGATTAAAGCAAAGATTTTAACATTCATTTTCATTTCAAGAAAAGGATTAAAAGGACTCATTTTTAAATCTTCAAAATCAATGAATGCGTTTCTGATTAATACACGAAAAGAAATTGAAATTATAGGTATTAAACGGATTTTAGAAACAGCACACAAATTTTTGTATTGTCCAGGTTGATTTTTTAAAAATAATCAATCAATTAATTTCATAATATGTTACTACAAGACTGCTTTTAAGTTTTATTTTAATTAAAATTTTAAATGACGGCAAGCATGAATATTTGTAGTATTGTATTATTGACTTTCATGCTTGCAGAAAAGTACGGACTGAAATTGGCTTTGGCGTAGTTTTTCCAATGATGAAAACAAATCTAAAAAGGCATACAAATTAAAATGTGTTTCAACCTTCTTCTTAAATGCCTTTTAAATTAAGATTTAAACATTTATTTACATATCGCATTTGTGGAATAGCAAAATGAAAGAAAAACGCTAATATCATACGGTTAAAATTTCATTAGGGATTTCAGCATATTAATAAAAATACTTCACGAAAATGGTTCAGAAAATCTTTAAATGATAGACATATCCTTTCAGTTACACGTTAAATATCTGATTCCTACGATCCGCATAAATAAATTGATTACTTTAAAAGGTATGCTGTTAATATGGATCGTTTCCCGTAATTCTTCGGTGGTATTCGTGGGAAACAGACCATTACGAATTCCCAAACCACAAGTTGCAGCTCAACGTAAATTAACTATATTCCTTTACCGATGAGAAAGCGTAGCTGTCAGATATAACAACAGCAATGAATAATGGTAGAATTACGAATCAAATAATAATTAATTTAATCCCTGAAACCACGAGTTGCTTTGGGGGGAAATTTAAGAATACCCTTTTGCCAATGAGAAAATACATAAATCAACATTGATTGCAACAATAGTTAATACAGATAAAAATATCAATAAAATGTTGTTAAGTTATTGAATTTTCAGAAATGCATCATAGTTTTCGAAAAGAAAATAACGACATGCTCCTTTACAAATAAAATGTGCTCAGTTTAGCATATAAATGCATTTTAATAAATCATTTCCAGTTCAATTTAGATAAGATTAATAAGTATCATCTTTATCATTGGACTAATGTTTAAAATTACGAGTTCGTTCCAAAATAAAGTTCATATTCTTTTAAAAGGGAAGTTAATAAAACTAAATTAAAATGTAAAAATATCTTCACTATTCTAACAATAAACGTATTTTATTTCCTGGTTCTATTTGACAATTTGTATCTGGTACTAGCAAAAAGTTGTATTTGACAGCAGCAAATGTTGTATTTGAAAGTAGCAAAATAATGTATTTGATAGTTGTTTTAGAAAGATCATAATTTTACCTCATTTATCATGAATTCGTCAATGTTTGAACTCGACTATGTTAAACGATAATATTTGAAAATCTACATTAATTGAAGATATAATATTAAGTATAGCCATTTAAACTTCTACCTTGATTAGGATATCAGAAATGTAATGTGATTAAGGGTGTACAATAGTTGAACATTCGTGCCAATTAAAAATAACACTAAGCAAGTCTAGGAAAACAATTGCCCCAATAATAACACGAGTTCTTTGCTCCAACAGGAATGTTTATCCGCTTCTTACTGTATTTAAACAATTAAAAACATTGAAATTAATTAGTTATGAATTAATTTGTATAAAAAAATTGTGAATCAGCAAGAAATTAAATTTGTGTTTCAAATTTTCTACAAATTAAAATACTTTATTTAAAAATTACTTTCCATATAAACATAAAATTAGTAGAATAATATAAGATATATTTAATACGTATTGCATGGTTTTTTTTCTTTTAATGAATAAGAAAAGAATTGCCCAAAATTTTAAATACAATAGGGAAACGTTGTGTTTGAAATTTTAAAAAATATATAGTTATCTACTTTTTCCTACTCCTCAATTTTTTAAAAATATTTTTGAAATCCGTATATAAAACATTATTCAAAAATAT
>JAOUZG010050968.1:3666589-3679446 GCA_026289955.1 Argiope argentata | reverse complement strand
ATATATATATATATATATATATAAGGCATTTTAAATCATAAAAATATCAACAGAAGAGACTTTAAAGATATAAGGGTCAGAAGAATTATTAAGACTGTTGATCACTTCGCATTTTTTCAAATAGTGTATTCAAACTAGAGACAGCAATCTTTTCTTTTCTACATTGGTTTTCGCCAAATACAATGGAAATTTGAAACAATATCTAACATCAACCTAATTTCGAGCCTAACAATGGAGTTAAAATTCTCCGAGTTACTTGCGAAAATTATGTATCTCATTGCACCTTTCTTGAGGCCATTCTCTTAAATGCTACATCGTTGAGTTTGTAAACCACTATCATAGTTGATGCTTAAAAATAAAATAGTTGATTTCTATAAATAAAATAGTTGATATTTAAAAATAATGGTCCAACTGATATACAAAACTAAATACAGTATACCGGCTTCCTGTCATAGAGGTAGCGCTTCTTCCCCGAGAGCTGAGTGCCCTGGGTTCGAGTACCGGTTCCGAGAGGGTTGTTTATGGTTGTGTTCTGTCTGTAAGGTGTATGTATGTATATATGTGCCTCCCTGTAAAAAGAGACTGGAGAAGTGACTATGATGAGTGTGTGGCTAAGTTGTACCCTTGACTGTAGTTGGCGCTACTTCAAAATAAAAGACGCTCCTTTCGGCTTAAAAGACGCTGATGCCTCGGTAAAGCTTGTCCGTGGCAAGGGCTACTAATAACAACAAATATAATGTACACTAAAGTATCCGGTTCGCGACTATCTGACCTGGTTTTCTTTTATCGTAATTAAATAAGGAAGGCATCTGTTAAGGAGTTTATTATGTCATCTATTAAGGATTATTCAAAACCTAAAAACTGTAAGTTTTGACTCTTATATTATGGTCACATTTTTATATCTTTTTAATCATTTATCAATTAAAAATTAAATCAGTGTGACCCGATTTTCTTAAGAATTTTTCCTATGAGTTAAGTTAATGTTTTGTTTATATTTCCTACATTAAGTTAGGTATTGCAGAATTTATGATAAAATATGAACAGTTTATAAATTTTAATTTACTTTTATTCCAATTCTTAAAACTTGCAGTGTATTATACAAACATATATAATCTACCAGTACATAACCTTCTGTTTAAACATTACCAGCAAATGCTTCTATGATTCACACGATCACGACAAAGTTCACATTCTACATGGTTTTTGATAAATGGTGGGTATAGAACTCAATACGAAGTAAGAAAATTCGCATTATAGCAGTTGTTGTTTTTATGGCACTTACCAAGGACAAGTTCGCAGAGGTAGTCAGCGATTTAAGCCTAATCAGCGTCTCTTGTTTTTAGTAGCGTCAACTAGGGCCAAAAGTACGATTTTTGAAATTAATTCATCACATCCGCTTTCTCAGCTCCTTTTTACAGGGAGGGGGAGCACAGTCACACACCTTACAGAGAGAACACAGAAAGACAATCATGCCCGAACCAGGACTCGAACACGGGACGCCCAGATCACGGAGAAGATGCGCTACCTCTATGCCAGGATGCCTGCATTATAACAGTGAGTTTTCCTTTGAAATTTTTGTCTTCTAATATTGGTAGCAAATAAATGAATACATAGAACACTGGCTAATCCAGCCTTTTATGTTATCCGGCCAGTCCTTCTGCCGCATTAGGCCGAATACTCGAAAGTGTACTGAGTATAAATTGGTGGCAAAAAATCTGATTTTTAAAAAGCTTGTAATTGCAAAAACTTTCACACTGTAGCAAATCAAAAACAAACAAATAGAGAAGAATAATAGTAAAAATTAACAAAGGAACATCTTTATTCATACAAACACTATCATTTACATATTGCGTATTATCAAATTCTGTAAACAGCATTCTGTAAATGCAAAGATTCACATCATTCCAAAATGTATTCAGAATTTACATCTGAGTAGGATAAAAATTCTGATGATTTTGCTGGTTTTTTTAATACATTCCTTTTTTTAAAAGACAGTTTCTCAATTACAGCCTGCAAACTTGTTTCGTTAGTTTGACACCAAGAGCAATCCTTTCAAACCGATTTTATATAAAGAATTAGAATTCCAAGAGAATTTCTGAAGCTTAACGTTAGTGGACTTCTGACATTATTGCGAGAAGTTTCCATCACGCCATTCTTACTCTTCCTTTGAATCTCATTTTCATCATCATCAAAAAGTTCACTGTCCAACTTTCATCTTTTGCACTGACAGTTTCTTGCAAAATGTCAGTTCGCGTGTTATTCAAGACAGCTTGTTTATGTCAGCAGTTTTTTTTGTCATTTTTTCTATCTTGACACATTTGTAAAAAAAGAAAAAGAAACGCTTCTGGATGCTAAGTTTGTAGTAATTTTTACCAGAAATATGTAAAACTTATTTTAATTTGCAGTTCTAAATTTAAATTTAATGAATATAATGTACTATAATTCATTAAAAAAATAAAAACCTAAAAACATGGGGAAAAATTTTGAAGTGTCAAAACTTGAATAAATTATATCTTATTTCACGCATTAATAGGGGATTTTATTTCATAAAATACTTAGTTTGGTTAGTAATTAAATTTATGTCTGAAATAAATCAAGTGTTTTATGAAATATTAAGAATTTTCATTTGTTAGCTTATGTTGCTTCATATTGAATAAATGATTCAACAAATAAAATTAAAATATGAAGTTTCAAAGAATATAATTGCAAACAGTAGACTAATTTAAAAACTATTTTCGGATGCAGAAAGATTTAGAATTGGAATTAAAATCAATGCGAAATCAAAGACAAATAAATTTCTAATATTGTGAATACTTTCGAAGTTAATTGAAATATGTAATCGTTCATTCTACAGAAAAGTCGATTCCATATTTTATACCTTCTGATTATATCTTTAAACTGAATCTTTTCATCTAAACGAGTCCTTAAATAAAAACTATGTTTAGTTAATATATTTTCGCTGTTCCTTAATTATATTTTAACACAAATTTTCAATTTATATAAAGAAAATGCCAGGCAGAGTTGTTAGAGCGTGATAACAGTTTCTTTTGTTCAATTAACAATTTGTGAAATATTCAACCCGCACATTTGTTGACTGACAATTATTGTTCTAGTTGAAAATCATAGAGAGCGTGGAAAGGAGCAGAGAAAAGAAATAATTCATCACCAATTATTTTCTTTTTTTTCGGGGGGGACAGTATTGTTCCTTGTATAGAAGAGATAAGAAACTCAGATATAAATAATCAGAAATTGTCGTACAAGCAAGCATGTTCTCGCTTCTCTAAAGGGCACAATAGACGAAATGTGCTTGTATGAACGACATCCCGATGAAGGGACATATTTTGAAGAAGACATTCATTTTATGAAGGGACATTATGCATGTGACGGTAACTTCATGGCAGTATATAGCTACATGTCATTATTGTTATCACAGCTCTCCAGTCATTCATATGCCTATTTCAGGTGGATATGCATAATTTAGTTTCACAAAGCAGACAGTTTGGAAGTTTCTAAGATAATCATTTAAATATCTTCACGTAATCTCAACTATATAGAATATTTTGAGTTAACAATGAAGATCAAGTATAAAAATAAGAATTTCGTTCTAAATTTCTATTTTTTATTCATTTCTGTTTAGTTTGATTTATTTAATATTTGTACGATGAAATTTTGAAATAGATTTTTCTCCTTCTTCTGATTTGCAAGAAAATTTAAAACTCCATACATTTAAATATTCTCTATTATGTACCAAAATTTTCATATAACTTTCAGAATTTATTTATCAATTAATCAATTAATTAAATTAAATTTTTTCGAGAGAAAATTCGAGAGAAGACACTTAATAATGAATTCGAAAAGAAAAAAAAATGATTTCATGAATCTGTTAGTGTTTATAATTATGAATTATAAAATAAAAGAAATAAAAGCAACATTTACATTACATTAATAAAAGTGTTTTATTTTTAAATTTGCTGATATTTCTGATTAAACTGAAATAGATTAAAATTAGGATGTAGAAGCAGTTATTCAAAATCAATCGAGTTTATTTAAACGGAAATAAAACGTCATTCCCTTTTGTCATGTATGGGATACATATAGAATAATACTATTAATCATTACTTTGTGTATTCATAAAAGAAATCCTCTTCTATCGAAAATATTTTCCTTTGCACACTAAATGACCAGACTGTATCAATTAATATTCCAGGTATCGTGATATGAGCAAAATAATCCCTATTACAAATGGTCCATTCATAAATACTTCCCTAAGAAGGTACTCCCATCACATGCGACGGGAACTCTTACTCAGTGAAACCTCCTTTATTTTTATTACAGGAGAAGCGAGAACCTGCATGCTGGGTCAGACAGATTGTCATTCATGTTTAATTTATTTATAATACCTAGCATTTAATTAATTTTCTCATATTCCTTACATTTTTATACTTTGTGAACAGCTGGATTTTGTTGTACTAATACATCTCAAATATTTTTCATTCAATAAAGAGTCCAACCAATGAATTTATTCAGTCTCAAAATATATCAAGTATGAATGCTGAAATTTATTTCCCACGTTAATTAACTTTACAATTTTTGAAATATTTTGTTGACTTACTTACAGGAAAACAATAATTATAGATAAAATTATTTGTTTTGCCGTTAAATAAAAATCGTTTACTTACATGTCCGGGCTATTTTGAAAGGGTCCTCACTGTCTACAAGATCAATAACCGGCTCAACTTTAAATCGAGCCTGTGTGTCGTTAGTGTTGTGAATATGGAAGGTGTACTTAAGAGCTGTCTGCAGTTCATCTGTGCCTGGTGTGAATATGGCTCCTAAAAGAGAAAGAGAAATACCATTCATGAACAAAATTCAATTCAATATTAAATACAATAAAAATGGGCTTATTAAATCGTCTCTGTTTCTATCAAAATGTTGTACACCGAATCAAATTTTCCTGAATAATTTATAAAATCAAAACAAGGACATTCAAATCTAGTTCAATTGCTGTACATGATATGTTGTCACAAAATATCTGATTTCGATTTTGTTTTTGGCTGCTACATCAGAACTTTGCATGTTATGCTGCTTGGGTTTTTAAAATAATGATATTTTGATTGAATAACGATGAGATACATGCATTACTCAGAGTACTTTTGAAAAAAATATAATACGTGAAACAGAAACTTGATTTTTCTTAGGAAATTCGTATTCAATTAACTAATAACGATATTCACTCAATATAATTATTACTGTAGTAAGATTTTATTTGGGAACAGTTTAGTATAGTTTTTATTCGTCACTAGGACTAATCATGCTTCTTTGAATCAATTTTTTATTTTTCACTGAAATAACATATCAAAATCTATCCCCATTTCGACATTATTTAATAATATTACATGTTATTAAGAAACGCGGTGATAGTGATTGATGAGATAAGATGATGGAGACAAATGAGGCGGTTATAATATAATGAGGATTTTGAGCAATTCGAGCAATCTCATTAGCTGATTTTATTAGACATGAAAGAAAAACTAATCAGAAAATGAAACTCCTTATTAACTTAGATGAATAATTGACAAACTTATTGACTGATGCGACAAAAAGAATTGAAATACAGTCAACAATTGGGTGATGAAATCAAATCGTGCTCATGTGAGTAACTCAAATGCGCCAAGTCAATTTAATTTTGGAATTCACTTCCGATGCTTTATGAGAAATATTAAGTGATTTCACAACTCGGAATAATACGATCTCCAGTTAGATTAAACATATGCAATTGTTTTTCTTATGCGACAGTGATATAAATTGGTTTTATTGTTTCACAAACAATAAAATCTATGACTATTCCTGCCCTGTAATATTGTCTTTTCCACTCTGCAGAAAAATATTATTTTAATTCTTGATACAAGTAAAAAATAGCCAGCTTTCACTTTGGTTTTAATTGTCACTGATATCAAAAAATAATGAAATCATAAAATAATTAGTTACATAATATTCTGATTCTTTTTTTATATATTTGTATGGTGAAACAAATCTGAATTCTTACAAGGAATGCAACTCAGTATTTAAAAAATGGAAAGTAATCGAATATGATAACATACTGCACATAATTCCTGAACTTATTAAAGTTGGAAGATCTTTTTAAATATTCTTTTCCCTTTATAACACGACTGACTCACCATTTGGCATTCGGATTTGAAACTGATTGACACGAAAGCCGCAACAGTATTGACGAGAATTAAGGTTCAATCCTAAAGGCCATCACCAGCCGTGGTATAAACTCCCCCGTAGGAGGCACAAGAGAGTAACCATTTTCACATCCTTTCTGTGTTCACCAGGACCAACCACGATTCCAGAAGCTTCTCATAGCCCTGTCTAAATGGTCCTCCGGTGGGAGTTATACCTCTACTGTTCATTGGTATTAGAGCCAGAACCAGATATCAAAGAAAAAAAGACATCTGATTTCTTCATTGCTTGTAGCACAAATATATTTTTTATTCGTCTTTGACGATAAATAAAGAATTTAATATACTTACCATGAGTAAAATAGTTTTGAACTGTCAAATAGAGTACAAAATGCTCAGTAAACGATAGCTATTATTTATGGTGGACATTTGGAAAAGATCCATGAAGAAATTTAATTCATATCCAAATTTTATTATGTTCTTAAGTTTTTCCAATTCCGCTCCATGATCTCTAGTTAACGAATCTATTCGAACCCTAACTTTTTGCAAGTTTCCTGATTTATGGTTGGTAGCAACTGCAATTCAAATTTGTCTACTATTATATTCACCTCGGGTAAGTATTTTTTAAAGGGAAGAGTTTTCAGCTCCTCGGTCGAGGCGGAAGAGAAGTTAGTTGTAGGAAACTGGTTTGTTGCTTCACCATTTTAAGATAGTTTCTTTCAGCTCATTTAAATATTAAATAGAAAGGGTGAATGGTTCGAATCTGTTGATCAAAGTATGGTAATATTAATTTGAACTTTGATTTTAGTATTTAACGTATTATTTCGATTGCTCCAGTAGTAAGCACATTGACATTATACTTTACAATCAATAAAAAGTTGTTTTAGGGAAACTGCTTTAAACTTTATGCCTTCTCGATATAAAATTTCACTGTCAACTTTATTAAAATTTGGGTTAATTTTCTTAAAGGAATAAATATTTATTTACTTTTATTTTGATATAGGCTAAAACGCAATAAGTTATTTTTCCTTGATTTAACTTAAAAATTGAAATATCGAAGCAGTTTATAATATTATTGCAGCTCGCAAATTAACTATGCTTCGTTATAATAAGAGATTTTACTGAAACTATATAATAAAATATAATTGCGTGACTAGTTCTTAATTTGCTCGCGAAATTAAATAAATAGTGTAACTTTTAGAAATTGTTATTAGCCAGCAGATACATCTGAATTTTTATTAAATAAAATACATTCATAACATCAGAAATTTTTTTTATGATATTGCTAATCTATGCCAGATTTTTGGACAATTGATTTGCTTTTACTGCTTTTCGACATTGCTGAATTTTATTTTTAGATAGAAATTCTTTTGATGTCACTGAACTTGCTCTATGATGATTTTAAACTCTTAGACAAACTATTCACTAGACAATTATACTGGATAGATGTGAATTATTTTTTTAAAAAGAAATCCTGAGAGCTTGAATATTCAAAGCACTCAACTACTACTCCTTCTCCTCCCCTTCCTTCTCTCCCTTCCCTCCTCTTCTTTTTTGGAAATTTTTCACCGCCTCACTTGAACACAGTGTAAAATATCTAAAATTATTCTCCGCAATTTTAGACTTTGAGAGGATGGCATATAGTAATTGCCTTTGAAGGCAGGTAGAGCATTTCTGTTGCTTTTAGTCCATTTATCGTTGAATGCACAGAATAGCTTTCAATAACGAAAGTTTCTTCTCTCTCTCCAATAAAAAAAACCTTCTAGTGCTTTAGACATTTTTTATAATATTGTGGCAGCTTCTTAGAGATATTTTTAAAGATTTCATTCATAACAAATCGGAATACCTTTAATGCAAATAAAACTTCTACAGATTCTTCCAACAGAAATAAAAGCAGCTTCTATCATACCAATAGATCAACTCTAAGAAAATAATGACTAGAACGTTCTTTAATGCTTTTGCATCCTTTTTGCGAAGCAATTAAGGATTAGCTGGAAAGAACTATGAAAGCTGATTTTTTTTTTTTTTCATATTTTGTATAGTTATCATCAAAAAATGAAGAAATGGGCAAAATCAAATAAAAAATTATTTTTTATTTCTAATTTTTTAAATTTTTTAAATCAAATTATATTGCGCAAAGGTTACTGAAGGACTCCTTTCCTTTATATCTTAAATAAGTTTATCGGTAAAACTTTCCATTTTTTGCCTAATTTAATAATTTTTTATTCATAAGATGAAAAGCGCCTTTAATTAAAATATTTATTTTAATAAATAATTTTTTAAAAAAAATTTCTCTCTACTGTCAACTATCGTAACTACATTCGTCATATTCTTGTGAAAACCAGGAAAAATGGTCGTATTACTATGTACTCAGTTTCTAGTTCCTAATGATTGCCATAATCTTCATACATCATCTTATCAATTAATTACAATATTTCGATGGGTATGCAACGGAAACGTATTTTTAAATCACCACTTGTTATCTTTACTCATGATAACTTGTAAAATTAATATTCAAAATTGGGAAAGAACGAATTGAAAGAATGCAGAAAATAACAAGACTTAATAAATCTTTCAAAAAAGATTTTAACAATTTCAACAATTAAAGCATATTTGATTAAAATTTAATTTTTGAAACTTCAAAAATATTTTATGAACAAACTTTACAATTCTGTACATGATCAAATGACAAAGATTGGCAATTTGAAGAAATTTTCTTATGTCCTATCAACTTCAGAACTTCATGTTTGATCCGTTATAATAAGTTTTAAGAACGTGTATACTCTGCAATTCAAATTTTCGATTTAATTAACTCTTAAATCCTAAGTCCCTTAATACTCAAGTCTGGTTTCTTCCAAATTTTCATCTTGATGAAAAGGTTCTCTTTTTGATGAAAATTCTTATGATTAAGAACCATGGAACCTTATGATAATGTATCTTGATAGAGAACGAGAATATTTAAATATTGATACTTTTTCTGAAAATTTTTCCCAGATATCGGAATTCGTAAATTATTTTTCTCAAAATTATTAAAAAATGGTCTCATTTTTTGTTTTCTATAAGCTTTCAATATTATTTGGATATAAAGACATAGCAAAGAATTCTCTATATTAATTAAATTTATTCAGGGGTAATAAATATCATTTCAAAGGATAATGCATGTCTTTAGTATAAACATAGTCAGATTCTTCATTAAACTTTTCTCTGATATATACATGCATCATAAACAAAAAAAACTGTTAGACCATATCTAAGTTTGGTTTCTTAAATGTATCAAAACTTATTTTCTCAACTGATTTTCACTGATACCAAATCAAATAAATTAAAACAAATATTCCGAATAAACAAACGAGTGCCATTTCAAAATTGCAAACATCAAGAACACTTTTTAACCTTCGTTTGAACCTTCAGAAGAAATAGGTTTTCGATGAATTATGGTCTTGAACCCACGATCCTGAAACTAGGGCCCATAAATTAATTTGGTGGAGACGAAATTTATAATTTAGACGATGATGTGTAGATAAAAAATCTAATCAGAATAGTGAATATTGGGAAAGACTAAGAAACAATGAATGTCGGAAAACAATGAATGTCGGTTTCATGTTCGAGACCTATTCCACCGTAGAACCATCGTATAGAAAGGTTTACCACACTCTACATTTGTACAGTCCAAACATCCTCGCGCTGTCGTGTTTTGGAAATTTGAATAGGTGGTTGCCGATGCAGGTGTCGTCCTTGTTATCTGATTGCGTTTCAAAATTATGAGGTTCGTCCCAAAATAGTTCTCAGTTGCTTTAAAACGAGACTTTAATCTAATTAAATTAAACTAATACCGTATTCATGAAAATAAAAGAAAATTGTGTTATTAAACCTAAAATAAAGATTTCATGTAAGAAAGTGTTATTAAAAGAACACTTCCCATGAAAAAACGAAAATACTTTGCATAAAAAGCAGTTACAAAACACTTTTTTTGAGCAAAATGCATCGATATCGTTTCAGCAAAATCACTTTCCGAACTTTCTTTGCGAGCGAAAATGAAATTAAAAATCTATTTTAAGTTATTGCTTTTGGATAAATCGTTTCTTTTGGTTTATTTAAATAAAAACAGAGAGGATGTTTCATAATGGCATGCCAAATCAACATCATTTTCAGTGACACTAATTCTATTAAATCCTTCTCATTAGTTCCTCCTACAAACGTTAAGGAGATAATTATTCTAAATGTATTCCGTGCAGAATGAAACCCTTCCCATCACTTAGGTATAAACTGTGAGTCGTCCCTTCCATCTTGTACTTATGTCGGAAAGATGAATATTCAAATAGGGAGAAATGAAAATGATCCAACTAACAGCAGCTATGGCAATTTGAATGAGCAACTCCCTCTAATTAATTAGTGGACAGAAAGCAATATTTAAATCGGCACATACGTTTCACGTTTATTGATTCGCAACATTTTTGGAAGTACTAGCTTAAAAGATAGGTTTCTAGGAAATAATAATAATGTGAGACTGTGAATTCTGTATGTCTCGTAATGGTTAAATGTAATTTATCGATGTTTAAATTTTAAAAATTCATGAAATCGCTTATGTAAAGTTTGTTTTATCATTATTTCATAGGGAAATGTATTAATATGGAGAGTTCGATAGTTATTAAGCTTAATATAAAATTATCATCGTAAAAATATAAATTTGTATTTAAAAATTCGCAATTTTAGAATTGAACTATCAATTAAATATTCAAATGCTAATAAGGAAAATTCTTTTTAATTTATGAATATATAACATTAAATATAACTTTTTAGTTATGTTATACATTGCCGGAGTCCTGGCACAGAGATACCACGTCTACCACGTGATCTAGGTGTCCCCGGTTCGAGTCTCAGTTAGCGCATGTTTGTTCTTCTGTGCAGTATCGGTAAGATGTGTTTATGCGTCCCTCTGTAAAAACGACCCTGGAAGTCGGGTGTGTATGTGTGATAGAGAGAGAGAGAGCTAGAAGTCAGACTTCTGCCCTCGGGTGCTCAGGGGTCAGAACCCTCAGATTCTACTGCATCCCTCTTTCCATTTTAAAGCGAACACGTCATCTTGATATTCACTGAAAATTTCTTCTGGCGTATATCTAATTTCTAAGAAGTGGAGAATTTTTAAACCTAAGAACAATTTATGACTTTCTGATTGCTCAATGCTAAAATTCAAGTCATAGTAATTCTCAAGAATAAATGTCCGACAGAGTCTATTATTACATACTAACAAAACTAATATTCCTACTGTGTTCAAAAAAGAACAAAAGAACAATCAAAAAAGAGCAATTTCAGCTTCTGTTGTTGTTACTTATAACACCTTTCAAGTCCGCTGACAGATCTATCAGTGATTTAAGCCGAGTGAGCATATATTGTTTATTCAGTAGCTTCAACTGGAGCCAAATGTATGACTTAGCTACTTCATGCATCACATTCGCTTGAGCAATCTCTTTTTATAGGGGGCCCATTCACACCCCTCACAGACAGAACACTGAAAAAGAACAGCAATAGCCAAACCGGTGCTCGAACCCGTGATGCCTTGATCATGGGCAAGACGCTCTACCACTATGCCAAGACCCCAACATTTCAGTTTCTTGTTAGAATTATGTTGCACAAATGGCAACTTTTTTACTTTGGAGGCTAAGAATAGAAATTTCTAGACAAGATTCTTCAAATATCTTCCATATATATGAGCCTAATTCGTATCATATAATCTATGAATTAAATGTCCAAAAATTGAAATATACCGAATTAGAAATGAGACTTTAACTCAATAAATCATTCAATTTTTTATGATAAATAAAAATTGTTACATGAGAAAAAAGGAGTAATCCAAATAATAATTGCAGTTCATCTCTTCCCATAAATGCCGTTTTAGACTTTGAAAGGAAATATGCACCAAAAGCGTCTATTATAGTTTTCAAAAAGATAATTGCTTTATATATTAGAGTGAATAGATTAACTGAAAAATTACGAAGTTTTTAAAAATTACAAATATTTTTAATTATACCAGAATCAAAAGAAGAAAACCATCCCTTTGTCAATATGACTCCATTTAAAATTCCAAAAGCATCAAAATTAGAAAATATATGTATGTATTCCATAAAAATAGAATTCATCTCCTATAGAAGAAATCTAGACGCAGAAATGGAAGAATTTACGTTAGAAATAGATTCGCTTGATGAAACCTTTCACCTCTAAATTCTACATAAAAATAAATTCAAAGTAAAACTGGAATAAATAGAAAGATTGAATGAATCTCTTCCTGAGATGTCTACATAATCCTTACTTCAATTAAAGATCGGAATAATAGAGGATATAAGTGTATTCCATAAAATAGACTTGCCAACCAAATGCGAATGGGTTATAGTTATTATTTAGTAGACGCTTTCATTACGCTGGGTATGTTTATGACTTGGTTGCATAGTAATAACTGTCAAGAAAAAACTGAATAAATTCCCTGGAGTGGTGTAATGTCCACTGTGCATTAACTCTACGTAGCGATTTCATTGATTACAGAGGCACTTACATATTGGGTTAATGCAAGTGTATAAAGAAACTTTCTATGAAGTAAAAATTAGTTATACTCTCCAAAAATATTAATTATGAACATAAAAATGATCTGTTAAAATTGAAATTTCAGAGAAATTTCAA
>JAOUZG010050968.1:3649911-3666189 GCA_026289955.1 Argiope argentata | reverse complement strand
AAATTCAAATTTTACATAGTTAATAATACTTTTTAATTATCCACTCTTACAATTTTTTAAATACAATTTTAATAATTTCTCAAATACAATTTTTGTATTGGGCGAGTGTAGTGGATGACACTCGGTATTAATATTTTAAAATATTAATTCATTAATTAAATTTAATTAATTTTTAATACTTTAAATAGAGTTTTAGCAGTTTGTAATCAAAAACTGAAATCAACAGGCAATAGCTCAATCGGTAAAATGCAAGAATTTTAGTATTTTTCACGCGAAGATAAAGAATGAGAGCTCAATTCTTGCGAAAATCAATAATTTTCCAATAAATTATTTATATTAATTGTTATTATTTAATAAAAAGTAACTTTAAAAATTTTTTTTATTTGCTGCCCTAATTAGGAATTGGCTTAATTTTTTTAAATATTACTTGTTTTCTCCATAGCTTAGTGATTTGAGAATAGAATTAGTAAACGATGGAATGGCCAATATCGAAAGCAATGGGAACAGCAAAACTCTTCTTCGTGAGCGTGCAGGTAAATTAAGTTAATTGTCTGTCAGCTTTTTTATGACTTCTTAGAGGATTGCCAGCAAATTTTTAAATTAACTATAATGCAAATCCTTGTGAATTTTACATTTCAATTTGAAAAATTGTTAGGCATTAAGATTATTTCATATTTTTAAATTCCAAACTCTTTTATCTATCATAATTTATTCTAAACTGATGCAAAACTGTTTGAACTTGCTATTGTGCTTCATTAGTGTGGGCAAATAACTTCACTTGACATCAAACATATAGCTATTTAATCGGTATCATATCTGACATTTACTCAGGCCGATAACCGTAGCTAATATGTAAATATAGGATTTTAGCATGGTATAAATGCGTGTCTTATGTCTGTAATGGAGAAGGGTCTCAGGTACCGTAATGACAATCTATGTTATTGTTATTGTTGTCCAAAACTGTAAATATTTTATCATGTGTCTCTTTTTTTTCTTATAAATAAATTGTGTTTGATTTAAGTCTTTCATTTGTCGGCCCCAATCTTTGGAGACTTTTAATTGTCATCATTCCACTGCAGCTACTATAATGCCAAATTGCTAAATCTAAATATTTGAGAAGCTCTAGCCGTTATACATATTTAGATATTTTTAACAAAAATGGTAGTTGAAAATGTTGGCGATCACATTCCTAAATACTTTCTGCCTTTAGTTTTAATACGATATTTTCCACATACATTGAAATTCGATACGATATTTTGTTACGCTGCAGATACGAATATAAGATATGTAGTTATCCCTGTAGTTAAGCTGAACTCATTGAGAGAAAGCGAAAAAAGTACAACCTCGATATCACAGAACACCAAGCAAATGTTTCCCGAGCAGTGATATTTCCACACTTGCCAACAAATTGTGTATCAATTACCGAAAAATTAATTCATCTTTTATTATGTTGTCAACTATTCTGTCGTGCTCGGAAGTGAGAAAATACATGAATAATAGAATTTTGGCAAATTTTCAATAAACTCTTTTATTTCCTTTATATTTCGAGACTCTTGTTACAAACACTATGAAAAGTGGGAGAGTTCATTGAAATGTTATTTTGGTATCTCATAAGCACTTTAAATGAGAAACACACTGCTAAATATTTAAAAGAACTCTCTAGTTTTATAATTAATCGTAGGGATATTAATTATATAAAACCTTATATTTTATACTTTTGTTCCAAAAATGTTTACAATAGCAAATTATGTTGACTTTTCCCGCTTCGGTTTTTCTTTTTTTAATTATTACAGGTTAAAAGAGATATTTATCATTTAAAAGGATCATAATATCAAAGATTTTATTATTGTTTATTTCATCTATACACAAATTATATTCATTATTTTCACCACGTAACAAGATCAAACAGTATTTACCCTTTTTTCCTCGTATTTTGTGATACTTAAATTATGTTGTTGTTTTTTTGTCTTTAGGATTCATTTTATTCTACTATAAATTTCATACTCTATTAATTATGTTTAAATATTATCCTCGTTATTTAATTCATTCTTTTTAAAAGTATTTATAGGTAAAACTAAACTCTAAATCTCTCATTTATTTTCTATAAAATATTATATTTTTTATTCTTAAGCTTAATTCTGTTTTATTCGATTTTTTAACTATTAAGAATCATATTAAGTTATTGCATCTCTTAAGAACAACAGGGACATTGTACTCAATTGAACAGCCACGAAACATTCTTTTTATATTAGATATAATTTAATGAAATACGTTTGAATTACATTTACATATTTCAGAAAGCCTTTATGAGCAAATTGTATATAATGCAAAAAATAGCTTGTAATCCATTTGGGAAATATCCATAAAATCAGTGAAACATACCAACGAGTTTATCGAAAAATAGCTAACAGCAGATTTAATATCATAACATGAACAATAGAGTTTGACTATGTTAGGAAATTTCATTAAAAGAGACAGTCAAGGTATTGGACTTCATCAAGTTATTGATTATCATCTTTCAAAAATAACCGCTACACCAAAGAACGTTTTAATGGAACTTGTTTAGCAATGAAGGAACTGGTTACATGCAAATTTTATTTTAGCAAATAACAAGAATATGAGTCACCACAGTCTTGTAAAAAAATTACGATCTCTGGCTCAATTTTCTCTATTACAAAAATTAATTACTATAATGCATTTGAAACAAAATTAGCATTTCATAAGAAACCATTAGAAACATACAGGATGTAAAAAATGTGTGCATAAAAGTAGCAAAGACCTGCATTCATAGACTATTTAAAAATTGTGTTTCTTATTTTTATACACTGTTATGTTAGCCATAAAAAATTATATCGCTTATAGGAAATTAAATTTCATGTATATTTAATAGTTATAAAAAGTTACAACGCCTTTCCTATAAACTTTTATTTGTATTTAATAACTTCCGCCACCCCATTTTAAATTAATTTTAGTAACTATCCTCCCCGTGCACTAACAGTACAGAATGTAAATCATTGTATCTGCGGAAAATCGCCTATTTCGAGGATGTCTTTTTACAACGATTTTCAGCCATGGCGCATGCATTTTTTTTTATCGGAATTGCTAGTACTAAGCGGTTCAGAAGCTGTCACATAAAATTTTCGATGACAGTCACGCTTTTTGATGGTTAAAGCTCTGCTAGTCGGTGGTTGAAAGTCGCCTTAAATAAACGAGAGAAATTTCATCTCGTGAGGGAAATTCTAGTATTTATTGTTCGAAGGAAAATGTCATTGATTGTTAGGTGGCCTGTCAGTTTAAAGCCTTGCGTGAATATTATTGTTCTTTCGCTCTGTTCACTAAGTCAAAATGTGAAAAAAATATTCCAATGAACTGCCGTAGGAAAAAAGCCTTGGGAAACTTAAAACCTTTCTTTGTTCAGTGCCAGTTTAAAATTTTTATTCGCGGATAATATTATCTGTGATAAAATTTAATGCAGCTTCGCTTCATATTGTTCAATAAGTTTAATTTACTGGTAAATATTCTTTTAAATTTTAATATGTAAGAGAGCATGTTTAAGAAAAATATTAACGATTCTAAAAAAAGAATTGCTTAGAACAATTAAAAACTATTATATTAAGAAATAGTTTTGAATTGGAGTAAAAATGAAAATTTTATTTTAAAACAGATGTCAAAGAATAACGAAATCCATAAACAACAAAATATTAGATGGCATAAACTGATATCCTGGCTTGGAATATTAGTCATGTTTAATTTCCTAAATCAGTTTATCACCAGAATTGTAAATTCTAGATATAAAACAGTTCACTGAAAATATTGTTGCAAATTTCGGTTAATTATAGTCAGAATTAATTCTAAATAACAAATTGAAAAATATTCTTCAATAGAATTTCGTATCGCTTAAAATTTATATTTCAAATATGAATCACATCAGACATCGTGAATTTAAGTTTATAATATCTGAAATAAATCTCAATTCATTTCTTTTAATTTTTTTTCTTTTTTTCATAGTTCTGTCAATATAAAAGATTCTGCAATAAACAAGTAATATAAAAAATTTAATTGAACTCGCATTCTTTACCTTCACGTGAAAAATACTGAAATCTTTGCATTTTACCAACTGAGATATTGCCGATTGATTTCAAGTTTTATCATAAACTGCTAAAACTATACTAAAAATTAATCAAATTCAATTAATAAATTGATATTTGAAAAAACTGTATTAACAACAAGTGTATCCCACAAGATTAAAAATGGGGTTCAACTTGAGTGGATGAATAAAAATTATTTTATTAATTATTGAAAATTTGAGCAAGATATATATATAAGGAGAGTGTGAACTAATAGAAGAAATTGAAAAGTTATGCGCTTAAATAATAGAAATTAAATCAGAAAGTATTACAAAATTCATGGATAGATATCATAATAAAAATAAAAATAAAGAATTAAGTGCTATTATCAGAATTAAGCTATTTTAATTCTATTTGAAAATCATTTAATTTTCGTTTATTTCTAACAATGAATTTTTTTTTCTTTTCAGAATTCATCCGAATTCATTGATTATGTTTAAAATTTGCGTTTCTTTTTTAACTGAAATGTGTAAAAAAATTTATGCTTATAAAATTCGGAATTTTATATGCATTAATACATTATGCATTATATGCATTAATGCATTTTTTAAATAAATAAAGTAACGTAATGTAACTGATATAATCTCAATCATATAATATTTTAATTATTAACGAAGCAGAAGGGGATAGAAAGCTATAGCAACTATTAACCAAATTAATTGTTTATACTAAATAGTTTTAATTTATTTTTTAATTACCAAAAAGATAATTTTAATCTTATTTACCAACGATAATAGGTGCAGGTTTATTATATGAAAGTTCTTATACACTGCATAAAAAGATATTTTAAAGAACTACTTTGAACAGACAATTCTATTCTTGAAAGTTACTTTGCCTCATAGATTCAATGCAATTGCTTTAGCAGGTATAAAAAAACATAATATATTATATGACAATTTTAATTTTTGATGCCAATCTATGCATTTTAAAGCATAATATAAAATAATTCTTATATCCCGTAAGAGGAAGTTTAATACATAATAATTCTCATATCCCGTAAGAAGAGTAAGTGTTCTGAAGATCAGTTTTGGCAAATATTTTTATAGTTGAAAGTGAGCTTACCACAAAAATAAATAACACTTATTCTAGCAAAATATTTCATATCCTAAACTGAGATTGAACTTATTTTTCATACTGAAATGTATGTCAAAAATTTGGCATGGCCTGGATTTTAATCTTGGTTCTTTTGATTTGCAGCCAAATATTTTGGGCATAATCGCTCAAACCAGATATCTTTGTTCATTGTTTGGAGGAACTTTGCAAATACATTATAGAGAATCCGTTTCTTTAGATTTTCTTCCATCTAAAATATTGAAAAAAAAGGGATATTTAAGAATAATATCCCCTCATTTTTAAGAGTATTCAGATAAGCCAGAATAAATTATTTAAATATTCTGCAATACAGATGTTTATTGAAATAATATCCAGAACTCCTAGTTTTGTCTTTGTTGATTTTTAAACCTTAAAGAGATAAAATTAGGTAAAATATCCATAAGAAAGTTTCGTTCTGTTTTGTAATTTATTTATTGACATGAAAAACTTTCCTTACTTTCTTGACTTTAAAGTCTGCATTGATATTAAATTACTGCTACAAAAAAGGATACATAATAATATCATTTATATAAATTTAAATAATGTTCAGAAAATCCCCTCCCGTAGTGTACTTAAAACTAGAATATAAATTTTTTGTCAAAAATATAGTGATCAACACAAAATTGCATGTGAATACGATAATATAAATACTTTAAGGAAATTAAAATTTTAATTGCATTTATAATATACCTTTAACTTGTTTACCGGTTTGAATTGTTTAAAAATTTTCTTTAAATTATATTAATGCTATTTTAACATCCTTATAGTATTGTTTTCAACGTTAGAAACTTATACGATCTATTTATTGCAAACGCATTTTCAATTAAAATATTTTTCTTACTTCAGATTAAACGCTAATTAATTTGTGTTTTTAAAAGCTTTATGTTTAATATTTTTTGTCTTTTTGACTGTAATATATTTTCCATATCACTGTTACAGGCATTACGGTATCTTGAAATGAGTTTCTTCTCAAATACGCAACCATATAGTGCCTCTTATATAAAATAACATTTTAATTAACTATCGATTTACTTCTAATTAAGTTTTAAAAATATTAAAATATTGTATTTTCAATGAAGATGCATAATTGAATACAGTTTTAAAACTCTAAATCATCAGTAAATAATGAAACATCGATTATAAAATCTTTTATTTAAGCGGATAACAGGAAAAAGAAATCTTCACATTTTTGTTGTATTTTGAAAATCAAATGTAGGAAAGATGTTTTTTATGCTATTGGGGAATCTACTGGTTACAATTCTTATTAAAGGACAATATCTTTATTCATGAAACAGCTCACTTTTTTTTCAATATTCATTTTCGAATTTCAATAAACTTCTGAAATCACTAATTTTTTCTTGAAAACTGCAAATGTTACAAAAGTGCTGATGACTTGCATCATGAATATTATTTTGCTGTCTAAATTTACTTCAAACTACTTAAATCCCTAAAAATACCAATTAACAGCCAAAGTACTAATCATAAAATCGTATTTCAACTATTAATTTGAACAGATTTCTAATGAAATTTAATTACTGAATATCCTCGAAATTACATTGTTTTAATTTTTTAAACTGTTTTCAAAAACAATAATAAGCGAATAATTTTGAGCATTTCAGTTATGTAATAATTGCTTAGTAAATTATTTTTCATATTTCAGTTTCAGTTTCAGTTTCAGAAATCAACATCATTATTCAATCTCAAATGATTTCATTTTTAAATTATTTTTCGTAAAGATAATTCATAATGCAATTTTCATCATATTAAATTGCAACATTTCCTAAAGGTGTATAAAATTGTAAAATAATTTTGCATTGCTTTGAAATTAAAATTTTTATTCATTTATCCCCTGGCAGTATCATTGTACAACATAATAATCTAAATGATTTTAATTATCTCAGTTTAATAATTAACTACTGAATCGATGCACACGAAACTACTGCTTCCGATTGTTATTTAATTCAACGCATCGATAGCAATTGACAGTAACATGAAATCTATTATTTCCATCCAATATTTTAGCTGAATTTTCATTGCCTTATATCATAATTATTGTTAAATATACTATAATCTATTGTTGTCAAAGTGGGAGCAAAATGTTTCCGAATTATAAGCTCTTTAAATTACAAATTTATATCATTTACAGAAAATGTTAGAATTTACGCACAATATTACTAAATCCTGAATAAATGATGACTTGTTAAAGCAGCACATTTCTAAAATTCGAGTTTAGAAATTTTAGAGAAAAATTGTCACAATAAATACTATATATTATTTCAATTTTGAATATGAATTCTTCTTAATTAAGGCAACGTCAACCAGAAAGAATAAGGTATCATTTGCTTATCATCCGAAATAATGTACTCAATTTTGGTTAAAACATTTTATTTTAAAGGAAAAATGGTTATTTTAAAGGAAAAATTCAACCTTTTTAGTTATCATGTAATTCTTTTACCCATTTTTCCATTTTGCGAGAATTAAAATTTAAATAATATAATTTCTTTAAGTCAAACTTTGGTAATGCGAAAAATCGAAAAAAACTATATTGTCTTACATATTGCATGAAAGAATCAAATGATATTTTGAATTAAAAAATGAAAATAAGAAAATAAAATTTAAAAAAGAATGAAAAAGGAAATTTTTTCTTTGAAAAAAATAATTTTTCAAAAACTTTATAAAAAAATATTTAAAATATCTTTTAAAGACATACAGATGTCAAAATTTTGCAAATATTAAATATATGTAAATTAAAATTTCTCTTTACTGTTTCTTGGTTGTGATGACAAAACTAAAACAAAAATCCTGTATAATAAGAAAAATAAAGATATCTAATTAGAAAGCAAAACAAAAAGCAACTATCCGTTTGCACAAACATAAAAAGAATTAATTTGAAATAAATGCGAAAAAAATATTTAAATATGAAAAACTTTATTGAATTAAATAAGAAAAAATATTTTCGATGAAAAAACTTCAGTTGAGAGAAATACTTTAAATACTGCATAACATCCAGCTGTTTGGAAATGTAAATTTACTCTGAAGTTAATGCGTAGAAGAAAGCAAAGCATATAGCTAACAATGAAATAGTGTAAACTGAAAAAGTATCGTAAAATGATT
Organism: Argiope argentata; assembly: GCA_026289955.1. Lineage (NCBI taxonomy): Eukaryota > Metazoa > Arthropoda > Arachnida > Araneae > Araneidae > Argiope > Argiope argentata. The sequence goes on along the minus strand of JAOUZG010050968.1, from coordinate 3,657,856 downwards.
AATCAATTTGATTAATTACTGAAATTAGTTTGAGTTTGAATAAAGCAATTAAAAATATTGCAGTTATGAAAAAATTGCTATCATTAAAAGACTTTATTTTTAAAAATTCAACGTGTTGTTTGAATCATTTCTATGCGATTATACTTTTAATGAAAAGACAAATATCCTGTTTAGTTTTAATATTCATACTAAATAAAATTCCATTCATTCCAATGTACACATTCCTACAATTCAAAGCAAATTTGTACCAAAATTGATAACACTACATCCAGCAATGTAACTGGAAGGACGTCAACGCATACACGCAAATGTTTTTACTATTAATAATTATGACTGGCAGACGCTGAGTGCAAATGCTTTTTATGGACATTCTGTCATGAATGAAATGCTATGAATCATAATAAATTTCTCTTAAAGTGGTCTTAAAATATTGAAAATGAATGAAAATTCAACGATCACTTGCTTTCAAAGAACTAGTTCTTATTCAATCTGTAAAAGTGGTTTTACTGCAGTAGTACTTAATGTGTAGTAAAATATTTTATCATTAACATAAAGAATCTGTAAGTCTATTAACATAACAAATAAAAAGTAAAGAGAAAGAATTCTGCATTGGCCTGATTAACTATTTATATAAAATGAATTCATACAATACAGAAACATTGAAATAAAATTTTAATATTCATATAACCGAAATATGTAAGAAATTTTCAAATCGTTATTTCTAATTTGTAATTACTATCAGAGTCGACAGCAGAGCACTTATTGAAAACAAATGACTTTGAATATGTATTATTTTCATTTTTTTCTATTATTTTAAAATAAGCATTTGTAAAGTTTCCTACAAGCAAAATATTCATCCGCTTTAAATTATTCTTAAAGTAATCAGGTAAGTTTTATTGGCAAGAAAAATGTGTTCCCAAGTCGGTATCTCTACATCCGACAATGTAATTGAAAAAGAACCAATAAAGAAACAATCGTTTTTATCATTAGTAATTGCTCCTAATAGGGCCTGAAGGCAATAACCTAATACAGGCACACTTTTATAGATAAAATTATATTAAGTATATTAAATTTCGGTTAAATTGGTCTTTAAAAATATTTTAAATAAATGAAAATTCAGCTGCCACTCGCATTTGAAACATCCCCCTGATTTTGTTCAATCTGTAAAAGTTGTTTTACTGTAGTAGTACTTAACGAGTGGTAAAATATATCTTCATCAGAATAACGAATAATCGAGCCCGCTAATACTACAAATAAAAAGAGAACGAATTGTGCATATAAGAAAAATAAGTAAGCAATTTTCATCCCTTTATTTTTTAATTATTACTATCAGAGTTGACAGCAAAAAATCATTACACTTATAGAAAATGTCAGATAACTTCGAAGACTATTTTAATACCTTTATTTTGTATCATTCTCTTTAATTATTTTTAAAAAAGCATTTTTTTAGGATTCCTTCCAACAAAGTATTCTTCCGCTAAACATTATTCTTAAAAAACATCGTTACGGTTTATTGAAGTAAAATTTATACCAAATTCGGTAGCTCTATGCTCTACAATGTAATTGAAAAAAATCAATGCAAACACAATAATTTTTATTAGTAATAACTATGATTAATAGGGACTGAGTTCAAGCATCTTTTATGGGGATACTTTTATGATTGAAATTCTATTAATCATAATAAATTCCCGCTTAACTGGTATTAAAAGTAATGTAAATGAATGAATATTCAGCGATCTTTCTTTCGACAGATCTTTTTTGTCCAACTTTTCTTGTTAAATCTGTAAAAGTTGTTTCACTGCAGTAGTACTTAACGAGCGGTAAAATATTTCTTCACCAACGTTAATAAATGAGCAAGTCCACAAACACTATAAATAAAAAAGCAAAGAGGAAGTATTCTATTCATACCTAACTAGCAATTCATATAAAAATAATTCATGCAATGCAGAAACATTAAATAAAATTCAGTATGCATATTAGCAAAATATGTAAGTAATTTTCGAATCTTTTTGTTATTAATATATTATACTTTACATATATCTTTACATAATTATACTTTACTACGTTATGCTTGACATAATTAGTTATTCAATTAAATCTGAAAGCACAAAGACATTACAATTATTGAAAATATAAAATAACTTTGAATATGCATTATTTTGTATAACATAAAGAAGCATTTTAAAGGAATCATACCAACAGAATAATATTCCACTATTAATTATTCTTAAAACAACCGTTAAAGATAATAGACAAGTAAAATTATTTCTATTTGTTTGGATGGAAAGTTTTTAAAAAAGAAAGTACATAAAATAAAATAAACTCGTAAAAATGGAAATTTGAATAGCTGGAGAATTTAGATAAATGGATATAGACTTCTCTTGGTAGTTAAATAATTAAAAATACAATGTTTTCCATAAAATTCTAAAATTCCAACTGCAAGTATTTCCATAAAATCAATTATAGTTATTATCGATAATAAATAGTAAAAAGAAAATGTTATGGTTTTTTTTTATTTGTAATTGAAACAGAAACTGTAGTATCTAGATATAAAAAGATTTGTAAAATACATTAAAATAGTTTCACATACAATAATTAAATAATATTTTTATCCCAATTTACATTTTCATTTTAAGGCGTAATTTTTTATACAATTTACTATAACATTTGTTATAAAAAAGATATAAAACTTGTCAGAGTTTCTCGCTTTCTATTAATCAGTACTCTATTTACAAACTACTTTAGGTATTAAAAAAAATTAAAATTCGACTAAATATCTTATTTCGGTAAAAGCAAAGTCTAACATATATCAGTTAAGGGAAATAATATATATTAGAATCTCTAGGAAAGTAAGATACAGAAAAATTCAATAACCGTTCATTTTCAGTCTTTTTTGATAACAGGAATCATTTTAATTGAAATATAGCTGGTGCGAAGACCATTTTAATGCAATTAAGGATTTATCAAATTCTTTGTAGGGATCTAGACTGCGTGACCCGACTGCATGAAAGGTATTAAAATAATTCGCTGAATATACTAAACTGCTACACGGTATTTCTTTGAAAATAAACGTACCAATTGGTTTAGAATTTTTGAAAAGAAGTTGACAGCCCAGGTACCGTTCTCGTCATTTGACTATGGTTCAAAATTACACGAAATTCAGCCTAAAATTTACCTAAAGTAATATTAAGATGAACTTAGGCTTAACGAACCTAAGTATAACCTTTATCAAGTAAGGTCAGACATAAGACCGAGTAAATTATTGGAGCCTCTTAGAACAAAATTTTATAAAACAATAAAAAAAAACCTTGAATTCGCTTTCCATTCTAATGGAAGAATTCCTTCTGCTTCTTAGAATTTTTATTCAGTTGAAGCTTCTCGGACGTTGTGCAGATTTGTATATTCAGCATGAAATGAACTGCTCGAATTAAATACCATTAATAAGCGATGATTGATTGTCTTGTCAGAATATTCATCTGTTTTCACTAATCAAAAAAAGATAATTTTCACAATTGATTAGAATCAAATAATATTTGAAATTGTTTGGTACTTCTAATTCTAATTTGGTACCAGGATTCAAGAAAAATGTCTCTCGAAATTAAGAATGAAAAATAAATGCTCTCACATTGCTCCTATCAATTTTTAATGATTATTTTATTTATAAACATAACAAATTTAATACAATAATTTTACAGGTATTAATGCTAAATTTCCGAGAAATATAGCATTTTCTAATAATGTTTAATTCCTGACTCATGAAAGACGACCTGCCGCGCTAGAATTAGAAGAAAGTGGAAAAGAAATAATAATTCCTCTTTCAGTAAAAGCTTTTACATCAATGCTGTATCGCTAAAGAACTTCAAGTTGGAATAGATAATAGCAAGATATATTCTGCAAAGCATCGATATATTCAAAACTAACAATGGAACTAGAATTCCAACAGCTCGAATAAAATGATTTAATTCCTTTTTACTTGTTCCTGTTTCATCCTATAATGGCAGGAGCTTATCAATAAATAATGAGGAAAATTTTTCATCGCTAAAGCCCTAAATAAATAAGGGTTATCTCTTAAAAAGACATTGAAGGAATAATGAACTTAGTACATAATCAAGAAATATGCGGAAAAAAAGAGATAAAAAGAATTGCAAAAATTCAGTTACATAAAACTCACAAGGTCGCAGGATTTTCATGTACATGTTTTGTAAAATTGAATTTAAAAAATGAAATCTAAGAACACAAATTTCAAATTATTACGTGAGAACATTATTTTGTTTAAGGTATTATTTGTTTCTCTCAGAGAGAGAGAAAGGGGTCGTTTTAATTTTTTTTTAGCTGGCAAACAAAGTTTTAGATCTCGCGCAATTTTCAGATAACAAACCCATCGTTTTTTTAAATATCGATGCATGCGTAATTTGATAGTCTAATAGTAGTTTCAAAATGGTTTAAATAGGTTAATGACTTAAATTAATTAATTCAATTCGTAAGGATTCAGAGAATGAATAATTTGGAAATCAACTTGTAACTTTAGTTGATGAAAAATGGCAAAATATACCAACCATCTGCATTATTTTCTAATAATCTTAAAATCGAAAAATTAAGCTTCATAAGCGATTTATAGCAGTTTGTTGCCTACGCATTTTGAGACTTGTAAAACCTCAAACCAAAACAACATCACGTTCTCACATGATAATTGTTATTTTCATTTCAGTTTTAAAGTTTTTCCCAGCACTAGGAAATGTGTTCACGTTGTAATGCACTATCACCCTGCTACATAGAGCAACTTAAAGTAATTTATTCAATACGTTAAAATTTAAAAAAACAAGAGAGAGAGTCTATCTCTTTGAATTTCTCATCTATTAAGACATAAGGATATAAATATCTTTGTCATATAATGAATAATGTCTAGTAAGGATTTAGGAAACATATTTATTCAATTTTACGATTTTTGTTCAAATTTTGTTTAATACAATTTTTATACAAAGATCACATGCCAAATTTTCTTTTTCTGCTTCGTTATATATCACATTCACCAACAAATGGGTAAAAAGATGGATATGCATCAACACACCTGTTGATGTATTTGATACAAGATTTCAATTTTGATGTAAAGAATACACATGAAACTTCATTCATCTGGCTATTCTACTGCCTTTTTTAGTTATTTCATTCATATCATAAACTAAGATAAATTATCTTAGTCCACTTTTTCAGGAATATTGTCTACTTTTTGATGAATATTGTATACTTTTTTTAATATTATCTGCTTACAATTTTGAGAACTCAGAGAAGTCAAAACAGAGAATGTTCCACTAAATCAAATTTTATCACATTTACAAAGTTTTCAGTTTATATTTTTCATGTATGAGGTTTCAAAAGGGTGTAAAAGTAAAGCTGGGGGAAAAGGATTCCAAAAAAAATAATAACCTTGCAATTATGAAGAAAAGGAAGCTTGAAATTCTAAAGTTTTGAAAACTAAAATTTCAGTTTCTAAGTTTTCCAAGATTTTTGCCTCATATATGCTATGAATTGATTTAAAATATTATAGTTTCACCAAAAATGTGTCAAAATAGTAACTGAACGTCACAATTTGTAATAAATATTATCATTAACAAGTAATATTTTTTTAATATTTAGTCAATTCCTACTTAGGTCAACAAAAAAATTTTTTAGTTGCTTTTTATTAAATAATTACAATTAATATAAATAATTCATCAAAAAATTATTGATTTTCGCAAGAATTAAAATCATATTCTTCAACCTTCATGTGAAAAATATTGAAAACCTTGCTTTTTACTGATTGGTCTACTGCCGGTTGATTTCAATTTTCATTACAAACTGCTAAAACCCTATTTAAAGTGTTTAAAATCAATTAAATTTAATTAATGAATTAATAGCTGAAAAAACTGTATTATCATGTGCGATTCACTACAAGGTTGAAAAATGCATATGAACTTCAGTGGAAGGATAAAAAGTATTTTATTAACCACCAAATATTTATTTAAAAAAATTTATTAATGATTAAATTTGAACAAGATATATTGGGCCAGTGTGAACTAATAATAGGAACTGAAAAAAAAGATCATGAGTTCATGTAGCTCCGAAATGTTGCATGCACATGTATCTTCAAATAATGCATAGAATCTCCCAATCATTCATAAAATTGGCCAAATCAATGCTTTGAGAATTTCAACAAGACAGAATCATATTCGATCAATTCAGAACAGAAATATATTCTTGTTATCCTCTTAACTAGCATCATTTAAAAATTGGTCGATAGAACATATACATCATCAGCAAAAATTTACTATCCCGGAGTCGACTTAAATTATTGGAAAATCGGTTTTTTCATATTTTCTGCTCTTTCATAAAATGTACATATTTTACTGAAAAACAGAAAAATTCAATAAGCTTCATTTGCACTGCTAGTGGTATATCATTCTTTTAGAAAAACATCGATGCGTTATTAATAATTCAAATGAATTTATTTTGTTTCCTTTCTAGCATAAAAATATAAAATAGTAAAAAAAAAGCTTTGAATAATTGTCAAATCTAGTTGAATTTCAATTTTAGAGAAAACTTTATTAAATCGTGATATGTATTATTTATTTATCAATTATATTTTCTTATTTTGTGAAAAAATAAATTTTTATTAAAATGGAAATAACATTTTAATGATGGTGCATAGTTTCATTACTTTCTCCGGATGCCGTCATGCAAAAAATGAATAGAAAAATGAAATAAACATAACTTAAAATTCTCATCTTTAGTTTGTTATGGCATACGAAACCTTTTACTTGTTATTCTATTCTTTCCTATTTAATGTTTTATTTGTGATTATCATAAGCCTTAATCATTAGAGAAAATATTTATCAAACAATTTAACAGAACCTCTCAAATTAATTTTAGTGAACTTTAGTATATTATGTTTAATTTTCATACCTTATTTGATACATTTTTATTTTTTACTTTAACTGTTTTACTTGGAACAAATTCTGTATATTTTGATTTATAAGTAATCAACTCAAATTTCTTAGGAATTTATATTGCTTTTAATTGCTGTGTTTTTACCAATCATTAATATTAACTTATTTTTGTTCATAACTTTATTTAACTAATTTTAATAAGTAATTTTACAGTTGTTTACAGCTGTTTTCAACCGTCATATGAATTTTACAAAGAAATATTTCATTTTCTTCCGTATTCGCTTTAGCCTATATAAATGATTGTAACTCAAACGGAGAAAGTTTAAAATTACTTTTTAATTTAAATTTCAAATGCAATTTCTTCCTTTGAAAATATGGTTTTTGATTGATTTTTTATTAAAATCCTTTCTTATTCCATTTCACTAATATAATTAATAAGCTGTTTTGACAATTTACAAAGTAAGTCATCCGAAATTAGTTTTGAAAAAGGAAGAATGTAGCACTGACGAAAATACTCAACCTGTAAAAGTTGTTTTACTACAGTGATTCTAACTGAGTGGTAAAATTCTTCTGAGTGAAAACTTTTATAGCTATTTTCTAGCTCCGAACGAGAAGCAAAGAAAAATAAAGACTAAAAATTCAAATATAATAAATTCATGTTTTGTAAAAAAAAAAAAAAAAAATGTAATGTGTGTATGAATGAATTTTCAGTCCCTTTTATTGCTTCCTATTGATATCAGAGCTGATATTAGAAACGTAGAATCGAGAAACAAGGAAATAAATCAAATTAATTTGAATATATATTATTAAACATTTACATTTGCATAGCAGTTTTTTAATTTAAATTATTAATCACACTTTTTAATGAGAACTCAACAGAAATTAAATATTTATCTCAGGTAGAAGCACTTTTGAAAGAAATTATTTTATTGTTTACCTTTTTTCAATAATTATGTTGTAGAAAATATTATTAAGTTGATTAACGTAATTTTATATTGAATGTACGTTTAAACTATTATATA
>JAOUZG010050968.1:3604386-3641655 GCA_026289955.1 Argiope argentata | reverse complement strand
TGTGTGTGTGTGTGTGTGTGTGTGTGTGTGTGTGTGTGTGTGTGTGTAAATATTAAAGAATAATATAATATTTTATACAAAGTTAAAGAAATCACTGAAAATAGAGTATTTTAAACATTGCAATCAATGCATTTACAATTATAAGAAAACGCATTATGATAATCTTTTGATGCAAGACACTTATGTAGCGCATTAAAATTCGAAAACCTACAAGTTTAAGAACGAGCTAGAGAATTAGAAGTATAATGATCAAAATGAATCCTTTTATCATAGATATATCTGACAGCATTAGAATCAACCAACATTTTAGATGTTAATATCATATGCAATTTAAATTAAATAATAAAAACTTTAAAATAAAACAAATTCTTCTCCTCGACTTATGAGAGCAAAATATAAATTTTAAGATACTTATGTTTCTCATAAAACAGGTTTCGAAAATATGTTAGAGTAAAACGAGATTAATAAGAGAAGTGGAAGATTAATAAATAAATTAAATTCTTTTTATCATGAATGTACCTGATAATAGAAGAGTTAATTAATGTTTCACGTGCTAAAATTATATTGAATAATAAAATCTTTGAAATAAATCAAGCTATGACAATAACTCGGCTTATGACAATTAAATATAAATTTTATAATTATCTAGACAGACTGAATTCTTGTATTTCATGTTTGAAGGAAAATTCCGACTTAAGATTTGTCAGATGGAGCATGCGGGAACCCTATTTTCATTGTAACTAATTAGTATAAGTTTAATAAACATAATAAATTCTTTTTATCATCAATATATCTGATAACACAAGAATCAATCAACATTTTAAATGTTAAAACTATATGCAGTTTATATTGAATAGTAAAATCTTTGAAATAAATCCAGTTCTTCTTATGACAATAAAATATAAATATTGTAATTATACTAGACAGATTGAATTTTTGCGTTTCATTTTTGAATGAAAAATCTGACATGCGATTTGTCAGAAAGAACGTTTGGTAACTATATTTTCATTGTAACTATATTAAAACCTCGTGCAATTTATATTGAATATTCCAAATTATTGAGATTTATAAATAAAATAAGACTTGAAAAGAATTAACCGCCAAATGATTAATTACAGGGATATAATATTTAGAAACAATACAGTCATTACTTTGTCACATTCCAAGAGAGATAAATTCTACAATATTGAAATAAAAGATCAGAACAAGGAGAAAACGTCAAACTATACCTAAACTGAAGTTGATAAAACCAGACACTTTTGTTCAGAAAAAAAAAATGATATTTTCTGAGGGTTGTGAGCGGATTACATCAGATCGGATTATTTCGATTTCGAAGAAAAGAAGTGACAAAGTAAAAATGTATCTTTATTTATAGAAAACCTCAATCGAATTATTCATTGATATAGATGAATAGTAAATTATCTGCGTTTAATTAAAAACTTTACTTTGGTTATTTTTTAAAGTAAATTCTTTTCTAATAATTAGATGTATACTTTCAAAGGAAAAAACAGTCATTTTGAGAGCTTTAAAAATAAATCGGACTATGATTACAAATGTGAAAATCATTAAATTATGTTTCAAATACAAAAATTCTTCTATTTTTACCCGCATTATTTCATGTAATCAAAATACCTGTAATATGATTTAGTAGTTACATATTTTTAAGTATACATAGCATTTACGTATTTTATGAAGTGGATTTTTGATCATTCTGAAAGCAATAAATGAATAATGAAAACGATTTGTTTAATAATTGTATATCATTAATTATTTTGATCCGTGAAATTTTTTTAACTTGAATTTTTTTTAATTTCATTAAATTTCCAAAATTCTACAAACAGAAATATACAAATAGATTCTAAAATTATTGACCAAACTTACGAGTAGATCTGGTGCACATAAAAAAGAACATGATAGAACATGAGGTCCCCAATGGATACCTGTCATATTCCTGTCTTTTACTTTATTCACCAACAAAAAATTCCCGTTCTCTTTTTCTTTTTTTTTTTTTTTGCTATTCATTTCATTTAAAAGCTGGCTTGTTTCTGTATGCCTTCTCTTCCATTTTATAATTGTCTATCATTAATTGTTTTGATACGTCAAGAATTTAACTTGCAATTTTTTGAATTTCGTTTCTATTCCAAAAATTCTTCTAACAGAGTATACAAAGAGTATTTAAAATCATGTACAAAACTTACGAGTAGATCGAGTGAACACAAATAAGTCATTTCTATGATGAAACATAAGGTCCCAAATGGATACCTAAAATATTCCTTTCTTTTACTTTATTCAACAACAAAGAGCCTCCCCCTTTTTTTTTCTTCTCATTCTGTCTTAAAACTGGCTTATTTCTGTGTGCCTTCCCTTTCATTTTATAACTGTTGTTGTTGTTACTTATGGCACTTGCCCATGGACAAGCCCTCCACTGATACAGCAGCAGATTTAAGCCGAAAGGAGCGTCTCTTGTTTTTGAAGTAGCGCCAACTAGGGCCAAGAATACGACTTATCTACACACTTACCGCATTTGCCTGCACAGCCCCTTTTTACAGGGGGACACTTTCACACAGCTCACAGATAGTACACATAAGAAAAACCTTGCCCAAACCGGGACTTAAACCTGGTACTTCCAGAACGCGCTACCTCTATGCCAGAAAGCCGGCTCTTATAATTGTCTATCATTTATTGTTTTGATCCACCAAATGTTTTAACTTGCAATTTTTTTAAAATTTCATTGCATTTCCAAAAATCTATAAACAGAAATGCACAAAGAGTTTTTAAAATCATGAGTACATCGGATACACACAAATAAGTCACCCTTATGATAAAGCATGAGGTTCCCAAATAGACTTTATTCACCTTTTACTTTATTCACCAAAAAAAAGTTCTCCCCCACCTTTTGCTATTTCTTCTGTTGCAAAACTGGCTTGTTTCTGTATGCCATAAATTTTAAAAACATTTAATACATTTATTTGCTTAAAAGGGTATAAAAAGTAATAATTGATTGCAATTTAAAATTTTAGAAGAAATATTTAATGTTCCTGTTAATTATAAATTCATTTATAAAACAAATGTCGAAGATTTATTCAACCATTAACTTTTCGAAGTTACGATAATTTCTGAATGAAAACTTTAATTCGTTGCTTTAGACAAGATTTTAAATCAAAGTTAAATTTCGCTCACTTTAGAGCGAGCTAATAAAGTTTAAGAACTGCTTTCATTAATTAAGTAATTCATTATCAAGATTTAATTATCGCCGAAGGAGCAAAGACAGTAAAAAAAAGGTATAATTTCTTAAGTTCGACAGAGATAAGAAGATAAGATAAATTTAGATAAATCTGAAATTCTAACGTAACAAGGACTTTAGAAATCCTTGCTTAAGAAAGATTTAGGCAGATATGAATGTTTCTCATTGAAATTTTTTACCCCTCATATTATTTTTTGTTTTCGAATTTGAAATTCATTCCTTCTAATTAATAAAAAGATGTGAAAAGTATTTCTCGTTTGCTTATGAATATAAATTTGAAAGGGAAATAAAAATTAAAATTTTTTAAGTAATTTGTCCTGATTTCTTGATATTTCAACATTAAAAAAATCAATAAGAATTTTGTTCATTTTATTTAAGATAAAACTTTTGCTTTAAGTAAACTTTAAAGATCATAAATTATAGACATTTAAAAAAACATTGAAATAGTTTTTATAAAAACATAGAATGCAAAATTTGAATGTTAAATAGAGAGAATCGATTTCAGCATTTTTTATTCAGAAAACTCACTTAGTGAATATTTGAACTTAAAACTGCCTTAATCGCAGCACGTAAGGACCTGCGAAAACTGGTACAATGCCTAGGGAATTGTTTCCCAGCCGAAGACGACCGTTCATTGCTTATATTTATTGATAAATAAATTTAGTGGAAATTTTAAGATCATCTAATGTAATTTGCACTCTTAATGTCATGAATAATAACTAAATTTGATACTATTAGAAGACTGATAATTGGTTTTGAAACAGGAAATAAAGGTTTGATGCTTATTTTATTATGCTCATACAATGGAATTCACAAGGGAGAAATGGAGAATTATTAACTTAATGTAAGTGGTTTTTATCATATTAACTTCTATAAAATATTTAAAAAAACATATGTACAGTAAAAATTATAAGTGCAAAAAAATTGCTTATATCATGCGTTTATCTTTTCATCTTTTGTTAATAAATGGTTGTGTGTTTAAATATATGGAGAGAGCTTTAATATATTTATAAGACAAAATAAATGAACGTCAAATAAAGCTATTCACAATGCGGGTATTTTTTTTAACGTGGGTATTAAAATTTAAAGGTATTTGATAGAAAATTGTTAAGTGTTTTATTTTTTATTGGTGCTCGTATCTAAATACATATATTTGAATTATACTTTTCCTTTGTAAATCTGTGAATTTAACGACCAATGTAATTATAATAAAAATCACTTTCATTCAAAATTTGTAATTCTCAGGTCATACATTTTGCAACAAATATGAGCCGGCGTCCTGGATTAGGGGTAGCGTTTCTTCCCCGTGATCTGGGCCTCCCGGGTTCGATTCCCGGTTCGGGCATGGTTGTTCTTCTGTGTTTTGTCTGTGAGGTGTATGAATGTAAAAACTGGTTGCTCAAACGAATGTGACGCATGAAGTAGCTAAGCCGTACGCTTGGCCCTACCTATAAAGCAGCAGACTTTTTTTCGGCTTAAAATCGCGGACGGCCTTCAGCACACTTGTCCATGGAAAGTGTTATTAGTAACAACACAACGAATTTGAAGATAGTTATAGATTTTAACTAAGATAATCATATTAGTCCTAAAACCAATTTTAGATCATAAATTTGATCTATTTTTTATATTAATAGATTCTAAATTTATCGAGGTGTAGTAGAAAAATGTTGAAAAAAACTATTATTTTATAACATGATTATTTATTTATTGATAAAATGTATTCATTCTATAGAAATCATAGAGACTTTTGTTGAAGTAAATAAGGAAAAAGAAGTTATTTAAATATTATATATTATTTTTTAAATAATATATAATACTTAAATAACTTCTTTTCTCAAAGTATTTAAATTAATGTAAAAAAATTAAAAAAATGTTTTCGAGTGCCTCACGTTGGTAAAACCAACACAGAGAAGATAAATTAATGATTTCTCACATATTTCTTAAAATTACATTGAAAGGTGAAGTATATATTATTATTTTACCCCTTAGTGATCTGTTTTCTGAAAACTCAGTCCCTTTCCTTGTAAGTTTAAACCTTCATTAAAAAAATAATATCGCAAAATAAAGGAATAAATCTCTTTTTATCAATTCATAAAGATTTCAAAAAACTATTACTAAGTTTCATCACTACCTGGTGAACAGTGATCAAATAATTAAACTTATCAAACAAAATTTCTTCTCATAAAATATGATAGCATAGATCCTAGGTTTTAATTTAAATTGGCCAAAAGTTGTGAATTTTACTTCATTGACAACTACATCATAAAATCGTACCCGATATGAAATCAGTATTTCAAATGATGTCCTGAAAAATGTTGTCAGAGTGTTTAAAATGTAACGAAGTTATTTCCGTATTTGTTTGGAGAGACTATTTTTGAGTTCAAACTAGTTTGACTGAGAATTTGCTATAATGATGTAATTGCTTAGCTCAGAATGTGCTGTAATGATGGAGTTGTTATATAAATGTCATAATTAAGAAAATCGTTGCATATTCTAACACATAAAATACAGCAGTCTTGAGATGCTATTCTTAATAAAAATCATGAATGAGAGATAAACAGCCTATTCAAATCTATAAGGGAGAATCATTGCTGATTCTGAAATAAAAGAACTTCTTTTCTGAATCTTAAAACATATAAGCTATAAAAAAACTAATACTTTGAAAGTTATTATGCGTGTAAAAGCTGCTAATTCGCAGTTGCTGATGATATTTCCAGAGGGTGGCAGACGTTCTAAACATCAAACTCTTTACTGTCTAAAGTTTAAATCAAATCATTACAACTCTTAAGGGATTGCTGTCGAACTCAAATTGAGACATTCATTTTTTTGCCATGAAATATTTACAAATCATTGAATTTATTATATACTGATACTGTAAAGCATATTCCTATAGAATAATTATGTTACTGTTTATAAAAGTTTGTCTTAAAAAAAGCTCGTAAATATTTCGAAATTGTAAACTTAAATAGTGACATATAAATGGATAAAAGGACATAATGGATATTATGATGAATTTTATAGAGAAACGGCTAATTTAATCCACCTAAACATTCTTGAAAGTTAATAAAATATTCACAATAAATTATCACATATTATACAGTTTTCTTTTATTTGTAGTTCAAGTATACCGATTCCGCTTTGCTTTTTTATTTACTCGTGACACAAAATAAAATTGTCGGAGGATTGTAGATATCGCTGATACAATACGATAACTGATGAAAAATAAATAACAGGAATAAAGAAATAAGCCAATGAAAATGTAATTTTTTGATTATAACTAGTAAAACAAAATTTTATTAAAAGCAATAATTCGATTATTATTAATAAAAGGAAGTTTTATTGAAAGCCTTAAAAGGCATTTTGCTGTTAATAAAATTCTATACATACAGTCTGAATTTATGCAAAAAAGCTAATAAATACTAATTCTGCTTTTTTTAAATTCTGTAAGCTCTGGTTTAGTAAACTAACTTTGCAAGTTAAAAAAAACAGAATTTTAATAATTCAGCTCAGTTTGGCAAAAATATCTACAACAAACGAACTCAGCCATTTAGCCTTTAATTCTTACGGTAGTACATAAAATTGTTGGTAATTGTCTATATACCTCTAAAGACTTCTCATCAGAAAATAAATTAAAATAAGAATTGTTTTCATCTTTAAATGTCTCATTATTATTACTTCTCTTTGCCAATTATTTTTGAAGTTATATTCGATATGCGTTTATTACAAATACTACAAAAACATATATACCTAGAAAAGATCTTATTTTCCAAGTACTTATTTTCATTAACTGGACATTTCCCATTTAAGTAAAGGCAAAAAGATATTCTATTACTTGTTAGTAACTTTATCCTTGGATAGAATTACTCTTGTAATTACTAAACCTATCCAAAAGAGAGACATCCGAGTCTTGTAGATTTGGTTGAAAGCTAAAACCTTTATTTTTCGTCTGAAAACTTTATAACAACAACTCACCATTACAAATATATATGATTTTCTTATCATTAAGTCTTGAAAGTTAAGTGAATATCCTATGCATTAGAAACTGTGTTTTTTTAATATTGAACTGTTTATACAATTAAGATTTTTAAAGTATTAAAAAGTCTTTATTGCTCTTTCTTTAAGCTAATTATTTTTAAACTAAATATTATAAAATAAGAAAAATTCTAAACTAAAATATTATTATTTTCATCGAAGCTCTTCTTTTCATAATTTCTTCCCGCCTAACTAAATAGATCTTTTAAAATATCATAAATGTATTTATTTATAAAAGTCTAAACTATTTTCGACACAGAAATGTTGATTAAAGACACTGCATGCGATAGAATCTCTCAGATACCATTTTCAATTAAGATTTGAAAGTATATTACTGTTTTATAAAATGAATCTTAACTCTGAATTGAATCTTATCTCTGATATTCCTAACAAGTTTTCCTTAATAGTATTCTTATTCTATACGGTGAAGCTTAACAAAATATATCGTGTCCATAAATCCATACAAACTCAAAAGTTTGTTTTACAGTGAACACATTTGGGTGTGAGCGTAACAAGATTGGGCTGAAAGTTGCATTGAGGATTTCAACCTTTAAGTGCGGTTCTTCATCCTGATATAACTTTAAGGAATAAATGGATAGTTTGAAATCAAGAGGAAAACTTTTTTAAAGTCACATGTTTTTGTTGAAGCTATGTTAAATAGTGGCACCTTACGAAACAACATACATTTTCATACACGTATTTATGTAAATACAAAATTTTTGACCAATGTGATAGTCAGAATTTACATTATATATAGATTATTACAAAACCGGTTATTTTATATTCTAAATAGAATATTTTTTGATAATAGTATATACTTTTGAATAGGACAAAATTATAATAAATTTAGAGTAATTCCTTTTAGAAGGCTGACAGTGTGAAACCTTTTTCCTTCTCTATAATTTTCTTTTCTTTATTTTTTGAGTGTCAAGTTAAATCATATAAGTCAAATGAAATTTTATAAATAAATTATAGCAAATAATTTTACAACTTAAAACTTTGAATGAGGGTCCATAAAAAAGCCTTTCTTCTGGTGGTAAGAAATTCTGTAATCTCAATTCATTCCGTCAAAATAGAGGATACAGATTCATTGCAAAAAAAAAAAATTGGAAGAGGGAGTTTTTCTAAACGTTTTGAAGTTTTTAGTTTATTTCCTGAATAATTTTATCAGTTATTTTTAATTAATAGTTGAATTGATTTTAGACCAATGAATAAAGAAAATATATATTTAAAAACATTTTTTATTTTTCTTTCAAGGATTTAAATACTAAGCTACAAAGCATTAAATACTTTGATATAAGTGACTGACTAAATGAACCAAAATGATTGAAAGAGCTAAAGCATAATGCTAAATTGGTTATATATCATATACAATATATCAATATGATATTTAAATGAATTTTTATCTATATTTTCATGATTAAACTCTCCTGATATAAAAAATCCAAGAGTATCTCTTAAAAATGTACAACATCTTCTGGAATCAGATTTTAAAATATTGGCTATGCATGTGTCAGTTTTAGTCCATTTCCAGCATTTTTTTCTGTCAGAAAGTCCAAGAAAATAATTTTCTTAAATCTCTAAAGATAACTTTCGAAATGTATCTGTCTTTTCATTAAGATATTCAATAATTTTAAACTTTCTTTCTTCAACGGAACAATCTGTTTTTCTCGTTTAGGGGAAAACAGCTTGAGACTTAACAGGAAATTTCGTACTCCTATCCTAAAATTTCTATTTCGGTGACGATAACTTATACAGAGTTTCCAAAACATATTTTCAAGCGTTACGAGACATCAGTTGTTTACTCTTTCCAGATTTTGATACTCTCTTGTCTGGCGGCTAACTTAATCGTGGCACAGCTTTTCGTTTCAATTTCTTTTCTTGTGGGAATACCAAGCAATCCAACTTTCAATTTAGTAGAACAATCACTCGCGCTGAAATTTTGAGAGCAATTTCGAGCATTTGAATTGCTACATTTGTGTTTTCTTCTGCATTTGAAAATTTAACTTTTTTTAACCCCAAGGTCTTTTGGAAATCAAAGAAACTTTTCTGTCTTTTGAATTTTTTGATAACATCGAACAAGTGATAACGAAACAAAAATGAAGGTATTATATTAGTTTTAAAAAATTTCGTGAAACTATTATAACATTTGATTTTTAAATAAGCTGTTTGTTAATCCTTAGTTTGAGAAACTCAAGAAAACTAAAAAAAACTCAGCTTAACAATCGAGCAACTTTTTCGGGACAGAATTAAACAAGAAATATGCATAATAAAAATAAATTTTCCCCATTTTAATTTGGAACTCCAGAATGAAAACGATTTTATCATAAAAAAGAAAGAAACTCAGTTCTATATTAGGTTCAATAAATATAAATATTAAGTCAATTCCTACTTAGATCAACAAAGAAAATTTTTGTTAGTTACTTTTTATTAAATAATTACAGCTAATGTAAATAATGTATCAAAAAAATTATTGATTTTCTCAAGAATTGAACTTGCATTCTTCACCTTCACACTAAAAATACTGAAATACTTGCATTTTACCGATTGCGCTATTGCCTGTTGTTCTCAGTTTTCATTACAAACTGTTAAAATTCCATTTAAAGTATCAAAAATTAATTTAATTTAATTGACAAATTAATATTTGAAAAACTATAATAACATTAAGTGCCATCCCCTAAAATTTTTTAAAAAATGTATTTGAACTTGAGTGAAGGTATATAAAGGAATTTACTAACAATAGAAAATTTGAACAAGATATATATAGGGAGAGTGAGAACTATTAGTTAGAATTGAATAAATAAAACCCAAATGATCATATTACTTCTCTTCACTAATTTAAAATGACTATTGTGAAATATCATGTTAAGAATAAGCAAATTATATCAATAAAAGTAGATAGTATCTCAAGAAGGGAGTCGATTTCTGATCAGTCGATTAGTGAGTCGATTTGCAATCACTGTGAGAAAAAAAAGAAGAATCAGGAATCATTTTCATTAAAAATAAAAGTACAAAATGCCGAATATATATATAAAAAATTAATGTACAGTTTCACAATGTATAAGAATGAGGATATCGTGGCAGTCCATAAATGTGGAGTTTTCACAGATAGAAAAACTTGTTCTTCAATTCAGAACTGCGTAAAATACCGAAGAGTTTCTAATCGGTACCAAAGCGATATAATGTGCGAAAAAACTTTTGCGCATCGCATTTGTCTTTCCTCCCTGGTGTAAATGGTGTAGAATTCTATGATTGTTAACGTAACAGAAGCACTAAAAAAGATTTAAATTGCTTTTAAAATGCTTAACTACATCTAATATGGAGGTTTCAAGCATTTGCAGAAAAAAAGGAATGTTTGGCTATTTTTAAGCTTTCAAATTTTCGAAGCATCATTTTATTAAAAAAAGTTTAAGGAATTATTTAGAGCTTTTATAAAAAAAAGTATAAGAAATTATTTGGATCTTTTACATTAAGATATCTTCTAAATTATAGAAATCGTAAAGTACAAATTCTCTAGAACTAAAAGATAAGTTAGACGGAAAGCTTATAAATTGAGCACATAGCTAAAGTTAATTTGCTTATAATTAGATTTATCGTATTTAAGCTATAATAAAAATATCTTAGCAAATAAAATATTTTATTCATATATAAAAAATAAATGTATATATTATTGAGGCTTTAAATTTGTAGATAATACTGATTTTTGTTAAAATTTGCTTTAACTTATCAAAGTCATTTATTTATATTCGAGCCAACTATTTAACTTATAATTTAACCGTCAACTGTGCGAAAAAAATAAACGAACTTTTGCTTGAGGAAGAAACATTAATGAATTTTCAACAGCTGTACAAAATATATAGGAAAAACTTTTCTTGTTACTTCAGATAAGGCAACTAAGCTTCCTTTTTTCATATCGAGAGTTCTTCGTCAACTTAAATTTCTAACTAAACTTTCCAGTTATTTATTTTGTGTCAAATATGTGTCATCATATTACATGTAATCTGTAATTCGTTAAAATTCACATCACCCATAAATATATATTTAATTATAGGTAATTCAGAAAGATCTTCTCTCCTAATAGCTACTTTTATCTCCCATTTATATTTTTAATTATTGGCCAAAAATTTAAAGCAATATAAAACACTGGATTTTCAACTTTTGAATTTTTGGTAAAGTACCAAAATAATATCTAAACATCATTCTGTATTTTCTAATTCTCATTTTGTAATAATCTCTCCGATTGCAGCAAACAAAATTTCCTATATTTTAAAATTGCTTTTTGGAAAGAACTTCTATAATTAATAAATGTGATCTAAAAAAGATCTTTTCTTCTCTGATCTAAAAAAGATCTTTTCTTCTTATTTTTTTCTATCTTAAATAATAAAAAATACTTACTTATTAAATGAGTTTTTATCATAATTTCATATGGTGTATAAGAACTTAATACATCTTGTTGAAAAACTATTATCTTTTCTAAATAAGAACATTTAGTCTAGGTAAATCGCATTTTTTATTTATTATGGTATACTAAAGAGAAGAAAAAGTGACAATCGTTTTCTTATGATATACTGACTCAAAAAAATATCTACCCAACCAAAGTAATAAAACACACGTCTTCTTAACGTGGTGATTTCTGTTTGGTAAATTATTCTGATATAAATTAAAATTGATTTGACAAGAAATCTTATATAATTGCGACTGAAAAAAATTATCTTACCAATTGGTATTTTTTCTGGGACCGCATAAATAACAACCAGCATACAGGTGGTAATCACGATTCTCCCCGTGAACATCTGGCCGAAGATAGGACGGCGAGAGCTGGGAGAAAGTTTCCTGTTCATCCTGCTCGGCCAGGCCGGAGCGGCTACTGTCAGAAACCCGTACGAACTGCACCGCCCTCCGCCCAACGAACACGGCTTCCGATCAACTTTACGCACACCGACCTAGGGTTACCACAGACTTCGAAAACGCGCCAAACTAGGGCAATAATTACGCCAAAATGATACAGTCTTCTGATTATATCACCGTAAATCAATGTTTAAAAAAAATGTGGTGTCTTTTGCGTATTGACTTTTTCGTGTTACGAGCATACAGGAATTTCAACTTGTTTCAGGGTCGACCATGGATGATAGTTTCAAAATTTAGTTTTTTAGCAAATTTAAATGAGTTTTTATCATAATAAAATTAAATAAGTAATATTAAAAAAATTTAGTCAATTATTACTTAGGTCAACAACAAAAAATTTAGTTACTTTTGATTAAATAATTAAATTAATAAAAATATTTTATCAAAAAATTATCGATTTTTCTCAATAATTGAACTCGCATTCTTCACCGTCACGCGAAAAATACTGAAATCATTGCATTTTACCGATTTAGCTATTGCCTGTTGATTTCAGTTTTCATTAAAAACTGCTAAAACTCCAAGTAAATTAATAAAAATTAATTAAATTTAATTGATGAATTAATATCTGAAAAAATGTATTAACATCAATTGCCATCCACTAAAAGTTTTAAAAAAATATGTTTGAACTTGGGTGGATGAATAAAAAGTATTTTATTAACGATTGAAAGTTTAAACAAGTTATAAAAATATATATAGGGAGAATATAAATTAATAGTAGGAATTGAAAAAAATACAAAGAGTCCTGAATTATTACATAGTAAATTGGAATTAAAGGTTTTCTCTATTTTCATTTGGTAATAAGTTTCGATAATGATAATAAATGTACTGAATGAAATAAATTGGGTGTTCTTTTAAGATTTATACAAGTTACAAATACGAAAGTAAGTAATTAAAATAAAGAAGTTCTAAACTTTTTCTAATTGCAATTGTTAAATTTTTATACTTCTGGTTGATTCAACAATTACTGTTATTTTTAACTGGAAAAAAATAATCAATTACTGTTCAATCAATTTACTGTTAATTATTATTTTTAACTTGAAAATTATCATTAATTGCTCTGTTTCTTTAAATAAGAAATTTATTTATTTCTAAAAGAAAAAATTTGTAACAACTGGGTGAAAATAATCTGAAAAGATTTTAAATGAAATTCGTTTTTACACAAAAAAATAAGAAATTATAATATAACTAGAGCGACAGTGCAAAATTTATTTTTACATAAGTATTTAAATAATTTGGTATAGGAGTTGCATGGATTTATTTTAAAATACAATAAAATTTTACAATTTTATATGATTCGTCTCGTTAAGATTTTTATTTTAAATTGTGTTAATGAATAAAACCATTTTATTTTAAGAAGACAAATTTGTTTAGATTTTAATTTTATACATTTAAGGAAAAACTTGCATGTGCAAATTCATTTTCTCATTTTATTTTGTGAAATAATATTCGTCAATCAGATAAGATTTTAACTCGAGATTATTATTTTGATGGAAATGGATGAATTAAAAGGGAGTAAGTTTTTAATGAATTAGAAAACAATTTTTTTCTTGATTACAATCTTGCTTTGTTGGAGAAAGAACGTATTTTTAATGCTTAATATAATCACCGAGATCAGTTCAGGGCCACAGTGGTCTGGTGGAAAAGTTTCGGTTTCAGAAGCGGAGGAGTTCAGGTTCAAGACCCGATTCCACCGAAGAAACGACGTATAAGCAGGTTTGGTGCATATTAAATCCCTTAGGTCCAAGCGGCTTACCGCTGGTGTGGTGTGGAAATTTGGAGAGGGGGAGGAAGTTCAGGTGTAGTCCTCTTTATCTAACCGCGTAATAAAATTATGAGATCCGTCCCAAAATAGCCTTAGTGTTGATTTAAATAGGGACGGTATTGTAACTAAAACAACAAAACCCAGATCATTTCACAGGAATGAAAAGAATGGTGAAAATTATAACACTGATGATATGGAATGGTGGTCATACGAGCGTAAATCAACAGTTTTCTCATATATAATAGTTTCACACTAGAATTCAAGTGCATCCAAATGTCTATGGTAAATTATGAATTAAAAGTTATTTGTAAAACAAGCATGTTAACGGCTAGTACGGAATGGTGAGGGCTATAACCTAAAGAAACTGTATTTGATACGACTAAAATTAAAATGTATCCAAATATTTATCATAAATAATGAATGAATGTGATGAAAATGAATGAAAAGTTAATGGTCAAATAGAAGATTTTGTTCTAGAAATCTACTTTAATTATACAGAATAAAATATAATAACGGATAGAGAAATTTATAAAATTTGCATTTTTTGGTTTATATTGTAATCCATATATTTTATTATACTCGACTAGAGGTTGAAAATCAATAATTTAAAACACTATGCATTAAGTAATAAATATTTTTAATTCACATTTAAAATTTGATCCATATCAAATTTTTAGAAAAAAAAATAACAATTTCAATTAAATTTACGCTTTGAAATAATGAATTTTGTAACATCATTGAGTATTTTAGCTCAAGAAGTACACTAAAATCTCAATATGTTTCATTCGAGGAATATAATTCAAATGAATTAATTTCATTTATTTGTTAGAAACAAACTAATTACTTTTGTTTCAATAGCAATTTTTGTTAATAACATTTTCCGGAAAATTTTATATGCTTTCAATAATATGCTTTTTCATATTATTTCCCAGCACGAAATATTTTGATTATTTCATTATAAATCAAAAATTTGGATCGCTTTACTGATCTATTGTCGCAATAATCAATACAAGTTTAAAAGATTCAAAGAAAAGAAGTTATAATTTTTAATTCTTTTTTATTCTTATTTCAACTTTTCTTAATGGTAAATATAAGAGTAAAGCAAAAAAAATCACCTTCTGAAGTTTTGGGCATTCTTTGTACTGTGCAATAACGTTTGTATTGCGCATGTAACGAAAAAAGAAAGTCTTTGATGTTTTTAGTGTCTCACCAAAACAAAGAAAATAAGATAATGAACTCTCCATACCCTTAACAATCTGTTCGATTGCAAAACTAAGAAAATAAAATATTGAAACCTCTATGCAGTTATCAATTGATTCGGCTGCAAAGCTAGGAAAACAGGACGATTAATCTTCTGTGCAAATATCAATTGTCCCGACTGCAAACTAAATAGTAGGGAAATAAAAGAAACAAAAAGCTTATTCTCTCACAAAATATTTAAATAAAATGAGATTTTTTTATTCCATTACAATATTTTTTATTTAAATATTGCGAAAAACTACTATCCAATAGCTTTGATTTTAAAATTCTTTCATTAAAAAGCTTTGTTTTTCGTGATGTTGTTTATGATAATGGATATTTCAAACTTTTTCCAAAGTATAAAAAAATGTTGCTTGTATTTTAAAATAAAACAAATGAATAATAAAAATAATGAATTTTTGTATGCCGAAGCGATGCAACCATTTTAATCAACGACATTTTCTAAAATAATTAAGAAAATATAAATAGTGAATATAAATCTGCGTAATAATGAAAGAAAATGATTTATCATCTGCAGGGAAATGTTATTGAACATGAATTCTATGAACAATCAGTGCTGTGTATGGCATTCCTAGTCAGCCAATCAGAACCAACCAAAACTGACGTCAGATGTTTTGTTTTTCTCTTTCATAGATGTACTAAGAGTTTTCTTGATGTAACATTGTATTGTGATTAAATGTTTTATATGTCACATTCTTGTTGATTCAATAATTATTAAATTTACTCAGCCAAAATAGACATCGGGTAGATATCAGTCCAGCATAATTAATTGAAAAACGTGTAGCCTAGAGCCACGCTACAATTACCTTCAAAAACAAAATCATTTTATCATAATTGATAGTAAAAACTTATAATTTTGTAAATGTATTTCTAGATCTAGAAAAAGAATTCAAGTAATTAATATTAAGGCAAAATTCATGTACTGTTACATAGTTTTCAGATATTTATTTTGGCTTCGATTTGACATTGATTTTAAATAAGGAGTTTTTGTTTAACATCAATACTCAGTAAGCAAATATGATCAGAACGTTTAAGCCGAAAAACATTTTAAATAATATAAATCCAAATATAGTCTTCTTTTATTCTAATACTGAATATTCTACTTCGAGAAGAATTCTTAATTTTTAAAATATAAGTAAAATTTACGATCTAAAACTAGAGTCTAAAAAAAATTGAGATTTAGGTTTTCTTCTGTAATTCTAAAGGACAAAATTTCCTAATATTAAAACATTTAAAGAAATTGAATTAACTGTGTTTATTTTCATTTCAATGCCTGTACTATTAATATAAGCACTGGATAATTACTTTAAAAAATGTATTCATAAATTATCATAAAAGGTTTCATTTTAAAAAATCTAGTTTATGTATGTTAACCTTCTGTTTTGAAACAATACGAAAGTTCTTTTGGAAATTAGCTTATTAAGATCCTTTTTTCCATATTTTCCCACCACTCAAGTGAGAGCATATTTAAGTCTTAAAATACAACAGGCCCACTTAAGCGGGTAGTACACTAGGGGGAAATACGAAGAGCGACATTGAGCTAACAGCTTTCTACATGACAAAAAAAGTGATACATACCAAGGGAAAACGCAGGGATACCAGAAATTCAGTCTGAGAATCCTAAAAACGAAAAGCTAGCTGTGATAATTTTTTATTACTACTTAGGCATTTCCCATTGCTTTTTTTTCTCTATATTTTCGAGAATCTTTCAATTTCACTTCCGATTTTGGTTTACATTTCTCGTAATCATGTTTTAAATCAACTCACCTATTCAGTTGCCAAAAGATGTTTAAAAAACATTCTTTACCCAATTCAGTACAATTGTTGTTGCTTTATGGTAAGAAAAAAACTCCTACATCATCAGAAATGATAATACACGCTAGATTGTATAAGTTCGTTCTTATCTTGGTTGAGAATAAATTTTCATGTTGTGTGATTATCAGCACTTTAACGAAATTAATGATTGCTGACTGTTGTACTAAACAATATACCTAGTTCACTTATATTTTCTATATTATTTTCTCATATTTTATGTCTTAATAATATATTTCATGTTAAGTCATATTTTTAGGCAACTGTGAGATTTTACTTCGAAACAAACTGATTTTTTTTTCTTTAGCATTTTTTATTTAATGTTTTTCTTCGTAATTTGATATTTTCACAGATAGCAATATGTTTTCTATTTGTTGGTTGAATAATCTATATTTTTCATAATTAAAATTGAAAACTTTATTTTTTTTAAAATTAATGATACAGCTGCAATTTTCATTCGAATGTCTCTGTTTTTGTCAATTTCTTCAGAAATAAAAATTTATGCAAAATTGATAATCTTCTTCAACGCAAATAAAAATGTGTTATATTCGATGAAAAAAATTTACATTAAAAAGCAATTTTTAAATAACGTTTAAAATTTAGACAAACACTTTTTGCTATATTTTTAAAGGGTGATAGAAATTTGGTATCATAATGTTTACTGATTTTTTAATACATAATAGAAAATGTTTTTAATCATATCAGATTAATCAATGTTTCGATTTGATATCCCATTTTTGTCACTTTTGAAACAAATTCAACAATTAAAATTTAAATAAACATCAGAAATAAATTAGAATAATGAGTTACAATAATAAATAATTAATTAATAATTATCTACTATTGTAAATCATTAATAATTTATTTTTTATTCAGAATTATTTTTCATATTTATTAAAATATTATTCTCAATTATTTTTTAATACAAAACATTTTAAAGTTAGTCTTTTTGTTAGAGGCGCTAAGTATAAAGGTACTTGATAAATTAAACAAATCCACTCAGTACGCTTTTTTTTTTTGAATTACAATTGGTTCATGTTTATCTAATGAATCTTTTTAGCTGCTTAACGAAAAATAGTTCTTTTAATAAATATCTGAAAGACACACACACAAAAAAAATTTATAATATGGTTCACGGAATAAAGTGTTCTTTCTTCTAAAAACGAAACTACGATACATTAAATGTTTAGATATAAAACCCATAGAACATAAAAATCCATCACTTTATAAAAAGAATTTAGATCACTTTAAATCTCAAACTAAAAATATGTAAAAAAGAGAAAGCAAGTAAAATTTAGCAAGTAATAGCCGTCAAAAATTAACACAAACGAACGCTGAATGAAAATGTAAATAATTTTAATTTTGCACAGTTAAGTTTTGATGGATTTTTAACTCTTTCTCCGATGACTACATAGCGTTTGGCGTGCTTTGAAGATCTGAATTCGGAAGAAGAGTGATATCCGATTTTCCGCGCCAACTATGACGCCGCTTCGGCCGGAAATGATTGGTGCATTTCAGGACGAAAAATATTTCGACAGGCGCTTTCTGACTTGCGTGAAAGTGAACGCCATCCTTTTTAGCGGTCAAAAACAGGTTTTCGACAGGCAAATCGAGAGATTGAACTTGCTCGGTTTTTGTAATTTACCTAGAGTGTTAAGGCTCTTACATGAAGTTTTTTAACTTAATCCGATTTTGAATTTGGAGCTGTCTGATACAAATGCCAAGACATTTAGAGAGTGGTTGAAATCGTCTTTTACAAACTTCAAGTGACAACAAAGCATTTTGCATTGTGTTTTTTTATTATAAGTTTAGCCTTCATCAAACTTGTGCTGGTCACTTAATGTATTGTATTTGGGAGGGGAAGATCTGTTTACTTTTACCCAATTCATTGGCAAGAGTTCCCTTTAAGGATTGTCCTTTGCGGTTACTATAATTATTTGTTATTGTCTATTGCAATAATTATAATTATTCCATAATTATGTGCTTCTCTCTCTCTCTCTCTCTCTCTCTCTCTCTCTCTATATATATATATATATATATATATATATATATATATATATATATCAGAAAATTTTAACGAGAAGAAAGCTCATTATAGCTTGTGTGAAAGCAGAATTGTAATCTTTCAAAAGGACAAAAAAATTCCTAGAAATCATTTCCGTCTGTAAAGTTTTTTCGCATCCCCAAGGTTGAAAAATAAATGAAATACTATAGCATTAATTAATAATAACTGAGAGTAGGTTAAATTCAAAACAGCAATATGTCAAATGTTAACGGAGAGTTATATCACGAGATAATTTTCTTAAATATTTGATTCGTGTAGGTTGAATAATTTATCCGAATTATGTTTTTTATGTATCCCAAAAAAGAGATCTATTGTTGGTGAACTCACAATTTAATCCCTTCATCTACAATGATGTGTGCTTGCGTCCTGTCATAGGAATAGTGCGTCTTCTCCGTCATCTGAGCATCCCAGTTCGGGCATGGTTGTTATTCTGTGTTCTATCTGTGAGGTGTGTGAATATGTTCCCATATAAAAAGAGGCTGTCCAAGTGAATATGATGAATAAGTAGCTAAGTCATACTCTGGGTCCTAGTTGGCGCTACTTCAAACAAGAGACGCTCATTCGGCTTAAAATCGCTGACTGCATCAGCGAGCTTCTCCATGGCAAGTGCCATCAGAAACAACATCAACAATGATGTGTCTGTTTCATCATATAGTTGACGAATTCGTCCATATTTAAGATTAAAAAAACAATCGACTTTAAAAAGCATGAGTATTTTGGTATTTTAGGAGACATCCTTCTGAATGTTGTCTTTCATCTATTGACATTACCACAAATGTTCCAGTTTATTATATGTTGACTTTCCATCTAATTATAAGGCTAAAAAAATTACATGTCAAAAGGTAAAAAAACCATGGAAGTTTTACTTTAGCAATATGCTTATATTTGCAAGGTACACAATGTATATATCTAAATATATTTTTTTCAGAGAACGTTTTTCTTGGAGCCCCAAGACAAAATGAGACTAATTTCGATTAATTGACTTCTATAGTACAGCGAACTCTATTTATCGAAGGTTAACTAGATGACTGTCTCAATCCTCCTACATACAAATTTCCTCTAATGTCAAGTTCCTCTAATTAGATATCATCTTACTTTGGGAATACATTCTTGTTTCGACCTACTAAGAATGTACTCCAAATACTGCAGCTGCTTCAGAATTCTACAGTTTTGTCTTTGAGAATATTTTTCTTCTAGATATTCTTCTTTGAATGATTTAATAACACTTTTTAAAATCAAAAATTCTGATCTTGAAAGACTAACACATAATCAAAGCCTTCTTGGGTATAAAAAAAGTAAGAAATTCATTCAGAATTTGAGGCCTATCCCTGGAGTCAATTGAAGATTTTGGCTAACGGTTTTTCTTTTCTCCAAATTATCCTTAAAAATATTTGTTTTATTTGTTAAAAAATTTCTTAGAATACAATTTAATGTATGTGGGCTTCAAAAAACATAGAAAACCTCTTTTTCGGGTCAAAATTTATTTTTGCATCGTGATATACTTTTGATCAAAGAAAACTGTATAAAAGAGATCCAGAAGTTCACAATGGAAAAAGAAAATTAGAAAAAAAATTGTAATTTATGCTGAAAAGATAGAATGTAAGCTCGGGTTTTTTTAATATTATTTTATAATTAAACTAGACTTTATAGAACTATAATTTACAATCTACTGCGCCAAATTGATCGGTAATTGATGAAATGATATATTCTATAAGTTAAGTCTTTGAATGAAGTAATCAAGAAAAAATTTACGAAACGACTTCTTTCGTTTGTAAATAAAAACAGGAAACTTTTTTTAACTATATTAAACAAGATAGCTGAATCTTATAAAATTTTCACTTCGGCCTACTAAGCATTGTTATTGTTTATACTAATAAATTAGAGATCATATATGTGAAACTTTAAAAAAATTGAATTAAAGCTAATAAATAACCTTTAAACGAATCGTTTTTCGTGTAATAGCGGGAGAACGTATCTCAGCTCTTTGCCTCTAGACAGTGTATACGCCATAAGCAACAAATGACTTTCAAACACAGTTTCCTCCGATTCATAAATTTCATGTTTAGTTAGTCATAATAACTCCCTTTTGTAAATCAACACTATGGTTATTTTGGGACGGATCTAGTAATTTTGAAACGTGGTCAGAGGATGAGGATGAAACCTGAGCCGGCACTCTCCATCTCCACACCAGTGGGAGACCGTTTGGAATTTATAGGATTTTACGTACGACAGACCCCCTTACACGATGTTTCTTTGAGAGAATCGGGTCTTGAACCTGAAAACCGTTGACTCATGTTTCATGTTTTCGCTGCTATGATTCTCATTAGGTAATTCTGGATGGAAGATGTGACTCCTTCTTTGGGCTTCTAATCAGAGGACGATACATCGAATCTTTACAAGCAATTATTAAACTCAAAGTCTCTACCTGTACAACATATTTAAAATATTAGTTCTTCAAACAACGTTCTATTAAAATAAAATAATACTCTATGGGAGTTGTGCCTTTCTATCTCCATGCATGTATAAAGGGGTGGGACCATATCTCAATTCTTTGCCTCTAGAGAGCAAATACGCAATTAGGAACGAATGACTTTCAAACACTGTTTTCTCCAAATCATAAATTTTATATTTTCGCCACAATCATTCTCATCAGGCAGTTTTCTGTGAAAAAGATGAGACTCTGAATTTAAGCTCCCAAGCGGAGAACAATACATTGAATATTTACAAGCAATTATGAACCCAAAGTCTCGACCGATACAATATATTTAAAATGCTATAACTTAAAATGTTATTTCTTCTAATAACGAATTCTATTAAAATTAAATAATAATCTATGAAAATTATGCCTCTCTTCAAACATGCATAAAGGGGGGGTACCTCAATTCTTTATCTTTAGAGAAAGAATATGCTATTTTCTGTGAAAAAGATGTGACTTTTTCTGACGGTTTCTAAGCGGAGAGAATGATGCATCGAATATTTACAAGCAATAAATAAACACAAAATCTTTACCTATACAGCATAAACTTGATCATCTTTCAACTGTAGAACCATAACATAAGTTGTTAGTTGTTGTTGTTACTAATGGTACTTGCCAGGGACAAGCGCGCTGACGGCCGTCAGTGATTTTAAGCCGATAAAACGTTTTCTGCTTTTTAAGTAGGGCCAAGAGTACGACTTAGAAACTCATCACATTCGCTTGCACAGCCTACTTTTACATGGAGGCACATTCATACACCCTAATAGACAATACATAGAAGAACAACCACAATTTGACCGAGACTAGAACCCGGGAAGGACAGATCGCGAGGAAGACGAGCTACCTTTGTTCAAGGACGCCTACATAAAATAATATAAAATGTTTCACTTCTAACAATGGATTCTAATAAAATGAAGCAATATACAATTGAAATTATACCTTTCTAAATTCATACATGTATAAATTGTTAATTTTTAAAGTTTTTCTCAGCATCTGTATTAATCCGTAATAACAAAAACATACAGAATATTTGCAGTTTAAAAAATTATTTAATCAATGTAGATTACCCTTTTCTTTAAAAATATTTTTGGCAACTGAAAGTGGTAAATGATATAAGTACCAAAAAGTTACATGGACCTGTCAGAATAAGTTATACATTATAGCAAGGTAAATAGAAAAAGTTTATGATAGACTTTTAAGCAACTCAAAAAAAGCAAATAAAGAGAAGCAACTTTAAAGCAACTTATTTATTAAACGACTTAAGAACCAAAAAAGGTAAAGGTTATTGAAATTCAAAAACAATTAGTTTAAAAAACGAATATAAAATGTTTCAAAATTGTATGAAGTTTAAATAATTTGTATTTAAAAGGTAAAACAAGGCCAAGGTCAAGTAATGTAATATATTTATCATATAAAAAATAACAATTTATTATTTCATCAAAAATAATTATTATTTCACGTTCCAAAAGAGACTTTGTTGAGACTGAGTTAAAATAATAAATTTTTTATTGATATAAGCAAACATTTTTCTTTTTTTGCATTTTTTAATATTTATTACTTTTACCATTTTAGCTCTCAACTGTTTTTATTATAAGTAACATTATGAAATTTCATTTATTTTCATTCGAGTAATGTTAGATTACTCGAGTGAAAGAATATAATTTAAGATTATATACTAATTACCAGTCACTCATTTCAGTTTCTATCGGAAATTCACATATTTTGAAACCACTTTTAAAGAGAACTATCCAATTAAAATAAGATTTTCTCCGTCAAATCTCTTTTCCAATAAATACCCTTTAAAAGTAAACGAAAGAGACTTTACTCTTCTTTGAATGCTAATTAGTTAAATTTCAAAATCTCGCTGTTTTTATTGAATCTTGGAAAACATTAACAAATCAAAATTTGAAGAGGAAAGAATCAAATGTCGATGACTTCATTATCATTAATTAGCTAAATAGTATTTTTTTAACCGTGCTTTATTAAATTAAAAGCTGAGAATGTTACATTATAGCAATTCGTGATGCAATAGATGCTTTTTATTGAAGAAATAATGATAAGATTTAAATTTTGTTTCTTAAGGCTCGTAAATTAGATTAATATATTTTGAAGCCTTTAATATGTTGATCACTGTGCAGAAAGCTTGTGTTCTCAAAATAAATTAATTGCATTATTCTATAACGCAAAAATGGGAAATTCACTTCAATTATAAGATTATTTTTAGTAATCAATGTTATTTTTTATTTACTAAATCTATATAATCAATGTTATTATTTATTTACTATATCTGCAAAATCACAGTTACAATTTATTTACTCTATCTGTATAGTCATACTATTTATTTACTATATCTGTATAACCAAAGTTACTATTTATTTACTGTATCTGTATAATCAATGTTATTATTTATTTACTATATATGTATAATCAATGCTATTATTTATTTACTATATATGTATAAGCAATGCTATTATTTATTTACTATAGCTGTATAAGTTACTATTTATTTACTAAATAAATAAATATGTGTAAATTTAAAAATGTCTTATTAAACTATTTGGGCCACAGCGACCTAATGTGAAATTACGAGTGTTTACTATTTGATTAGAAGTTATATTAGAGATTTGATTAGAAGTAGGAGTTTTTGATTCAATTCGAGCACCATGATAAATGTGAAACCTAAAATTGAGTTTCAAACGACGATGCGACACGGAAGGTTAGAAAGTGGGAAGTCTTCAAATTAAGAATTATTTTTGTCATCTTTTTTTAAGTTGAGATGTTTGCTAAGTCCCTGGCAAGCAATTGAAATTGGACGAGAGAGGAATAATACATTAAAACTTCCGACTTTTTTTAACTAACCGACTTAAAGAAACAAATATACTCATGTTATTTAATTTACAAATATGCTCGTACTGTCAGGTATAATATAATTTTTGATTGATGTCATTCTCAGTTAAAGATCTGATTATATTGCTTATAGAGTCTATTATTGTAGCATATACGGCCAAATAACGGGGGAAATTATGAGAGAGAAAGAGATGAAAAAAAACTCGGAAAGTATTCAATGATAATAATAATGTAAAAGTTTTCAAAAATATCTTTGATAGTAATAAATACAAGCAATAGTAATAAATGTTAATAATAATGTAAAAGGTTTTATAAAATATCTTTTATAG
This sequence comes from Argiope argentata, assembly GCA_026289955.1. NCBI lineage: Eukaryota > Metazoa > Arthropoda > Arachnida > Araneae > Araneidae > Argiope > Argiope argentata. The sequence goes on along the minus strand of JAOUZG010050968.1, from coordinate 3,616,923 downwards.
TAATAAATACAAAAAATTCTATCAAGATACACCTATACTTCATGAATAATAATTTATCGTATGAATTTTATCCTAAAAACAACTTTTAATAAACGGCTTTACTTCACGGAACTGAAATTGAAGCTATTAACATCACGAATACAAAGTCTCTCACTGTGCATTTTAGTAGCATTAAATAATTCAAATATTCATCACTTGTGGCCAGCCATGTTGTTTAAATATAGGTTTAAACCAACTAGAGTGCAATAAATTATCTTACACAAAATTCTGGATGTAAAGGTAATGTTAAAATGACACAAAGTCGAAAACGATATTGCAATTTAAATACTATCTTTAAAATGTTAACAAAATGTAAACATTTTTAACTTAATGTGCAAATATTCTCTTGGAAAATTCTGAATAATATTCTATATGAAATTTACTGATTCAATTCAACAATTATTTGTCCATGACAGAAAAAAATATTTGTAAGGACTAAAATATTGAAGATATGGAATAAAGTCTGATCAAAGTAATTCTAATTGTTATGTTTCTATTTCCATGTCGCTTTTAAATAAGCATTTTATTCATAATGTCATTTATGCCTTTATTCATATTTATGTAATTATTCATAGAATTTAAATAATACTCGAAAACGTTTACAACTCTTTCTCTAACAAAGAAGATAAAAATAGAATTTACGGATAGAAAATGTGTGGTGAAGAAGGGGAAAAAAAGCCTTGAAATTTGATAAACTAGATAAAATGTTTGAACTTCAGAAAATTCTCAGAATTTTTTTTGTTCTCGCTAATTGCTTATAAAGCTTCCAACGATCTTACGAATTAATTAAGGTATTTAAAAACATTAAGCCACCTAGGACACAATAAACAAATAATTAAACCAATTAAGATATGAACAATTTTTAGTTTATGTAATGAATTAATCAAAATATATTCAAATTATTGACAATGTAGCATTATTTTAATTGGAAATTCAATATACCAGAGGGAAAAAAATAAATTACGATGTGTCTGAATAAAAAAAAACATTCCAATTAGCCGAATGGTACTCTAATACAACAAGAGATATTAAAAAAAATTGTGAAGTCAATTCTTACTTAGGTCAAACAGGAAAATTTTTATTTTATTTACTTTTTTATTAAATGATTACAATTAATTTAAATAATTTATCGAAAAATGATTGATTTTTGCAAGAGTTGAACTTGCATTCTTCACCTTCTCGTGAAAAATACTGTAATACTTGCATTTTACTGATTGAGCTGCAACATGTTGATTTCAATTTTATTACAAACTTCTGAAACTCTATTAAAGTATTAAAAATTAATTTAATTTAATTAATGAATTAAAATTTGAAAAACTGTAATAACGACAGGTTCATTCCACTATAAGTTTTTAAAAATGTATTTCAACTTGAGTGGATGAATAAAAAATATTTTATTAACGATTGAAAATTTAAACAAGATATATATAAAAGGAGAAGGGGAGCTAACAGTGGGAATTGAATAAATAGTATCGATGAAGTGTTTACTTTCTAACAATAAAAAACAATAAACATTTCTTATCCTGGTTTTTTAAACACTTGTAGGCGTCGAAGGATCAGTAACCTTTCTGAAGTATTGTGCAACCTTCTTTTTTAAGTTTAATATTTAGTATTTCCTCTACATTCATTACATATTTTGGATTTGTGACATCTGCCTATGGTTATTTCCATTATTTTCAGGTTAAAATGTATAATAACCAAAGTGTATCCACATTTTTAAAATATTTGATACGTCATTAAATGATTATAAAAATTGCTACAATACAAATGCAATAAAAAAGTCATCTGTTTACAAAAAATTATGTTTGATATATTTAAACGTTTGTCGTCGTTTGCATAAGATTACAAATTATGATGCAAGCATTCTCCATTTAATTGTTTGTATTAAACATCATTATTATGATTTACCGAATAATTGCATTGATAATGCGATTTGATCTATACTGATTCTAGAAAACTGATATATATTTAAAACAATAATAAAAATATTCATTTACCTGTTCAAAGTTATCTTTTTTTATCATCAATCTATGAATAAAAATCGACTTTGACATATACAAGTATTGCACTCGCACGAATCAAAAACAATATTTTCTCCGCAGAGTAAAAAATAATTTCACTGATTTTTCAGAGGCAACAGAGTTTACTTTCGATAGCTAAATTATTTCAACGAAGCATCATTTTCTATACATATATATCGTTATCATACTTATCTACATACCGTCGATGGGCTGATTAAAATGTGTTCCATAAACTTATCAAATAATTCCGACTGAAGACCAAATTGACGATTCGAGAAAAAGTCTGGGGTTATGGGGCGTCGCATCCTTTGCTCTCCCCCCACATCATCATGTCACTAGGCCTCGCTAGCATTATTTATATGGGCTGTTGATCAAAGGGTGCTAAACAGCAAATGGTGAACATAGAGAATCTTATCTTACGTTATTACTAATGCTGCAAAACTAACTACTTTTCCTAAAAAATTAGTTTTAAAAAATGGTAAAAACAAAGGAAATCTAATAATTGTATCTAATAATTATTATAAAATAATTATTTATCACCATAAATAATAAGTACATCCACTAAATAGTAGGGACCGCAGTGGCATGGCGGTAAAGTCTCGACGAGTGAGCCGTAGGGTTTCAAGTTCGAGACCCGATTCTACCAAAGAATCGTCTTGTTAGGGGATCTGTTGTACGTTAAATCAGTCAGGCCCAACCTTCTCCCACTGGTGGGGCGTGGTGTAAAGAAGAGGATGCCAGCTCAGGTGTTGTTCTCGTCATCCGACCGTGGTTCAAATTTACGAGGCACGTCCCAAAATATAGCCTTTTGCTTTACAATCGAACGTTAGTATAACTAAGCGAAACGAAACCAATAAATAGTAAATTCATCTTATGTTGCAATATTATATTTCTCACTGTATTCCATTTGATAAAGGACAAAAAAAAGTTCATTTTATTTATACTGTATTGCATTAAGCTAATTTTTTTACACCAATCAACTTACTTCATTTATTGTGTAACTACATATCTAATAAAATACCATTTTGATGTTCAACATCAAAGAAATTCCAAGGCTGAAAAATTATCCAATCCTCAGCACCCAGATGATCACAATGTTAATAAATTGACGATACTGAAATATGGTAGTCAAGGTCATTAAAATAATAGAGTAGCTTAGCAAAATAATTCTTTTATTTATAGCCCTATACATTCACAAACAACTTGTTCTCATCTGTGGTTAAAATTAATTACAAAAATAAAATTGTAGTTCAATCGTGAAATAGTTCCTCGATCAAATCAAATCTCGATTAAAATCGGAGAATAAATCAACATAAAACCGCTAACAGGCTATTATCTCTAAACGGCTACACCAGGGCAACTCCAAAAGTCCACCTATTTTTATCGGGTGGACTCTAACACAGAAGCCTGAATTCTACGGAGCTTCTCAAAGGATCGTAAGCCACTCTTCCGCTCTCCGTAGTTTCTCATCAAACGCTGCCTACGAAGATCATTCTTCATCTTTTCTCTAAAAAAAAACGCATTTTATTTTCGTCAAATACCCGCCTCCGGTTTCTCATTGGTTAAATTTGAGTTAATAATCATCGAATGTCTTCTCAGCAAAGCTTCCTCATTTGTCAAAACCCTACCGATGGAATGTTTATTGAGAAACCACTCTTGAGCCCATATCAATTACAAGCAATTTGCAGTTCACGCCGCTTGAAGTACACATGAGCTTGATCTTTAATGACAATGGTTGTTGGGGATCAGCTGGTTCTTGATAATTTGAGGAGTCTCTTCATAAAGGAAAAAAAGGGTTAGTATCAGAATATTTCGACGATCCTTTCCCATGAAGACATGATGAATTTATTTGAAGCTATAGGATCCATAACTAGTTTTCTGTACCTGGATATAGTAACAATTGACCAGACATAACAACTCTATCAATAAAAATGATCAGCATCTATATGTCCGTATGCACTTAACCACCTCAGTAAAAACAGATGTTACAATACACTGTTTCATGTGTGTTTTGCAACTTTTAAAGATGACTTGTTTAGATACAATGATTTTGGGAATTAAAGATAGATGCATTCCAAATATTTATCTGTATTATTAAGATTTCTTTCAAATGTCACATATTCATGGAACACATTTAAGTTAAATTCTGTTATTCAAATGAATCATACAATCAGTTACTTCATAAAAAACAATCCAATTAAACAAACTGCTAATAATACAAGCACCTTAATGTCGGCTATATAATATAAATTGGAGTCCTTGTCCCTAGTTCGGTCACTTCCACGAATTCTTTAACCTTATTAATCATAATTTCTGGTAGCAATTATGCATAATTGCAGGTAGAGTATATTATAAAATGGATGAGCCAATTTATAAAATGAATGATACTAATTTATTATGAAATGAATGAGGCAAGTTGAATAACATTTTTGTCCGAGCATTATATATTATTATTTTCGTTCAAATTATGCTATTTAAGGAAAATTGAACCTAATCCTTATTTAAAAAATGATTTAATAAAAAAAGAAAAAAAGCAATCATTTATAATAAATGTGGGGCTGCAATCGTTAATACTAACTCTGAATTATCCCTTTGACCAACGAATTTACTTAATTTCATAATTAGATGGCACATCCTTTTTGGACATACTATATTTTATAATGATAAGATACTTGAGATATTAAAGCTTTTTAATTGATCTCTGATTATTAAATAACTTAACACTTTCCTTTTATTGCAGGTTTGAAATCAAAAAGTAATTCGATGCACAAGTCAGACTCGTCATTGCATGCGAAGGGGTTAATGAATTCAGAATAAGAGGTGTTAATAAAAGGCATAGGGACTCGTGCCCTACACCAAATACTAAAACACACAAAATGGAGACGGTTGGAAGATATATAACATTAGAACTCCAATGTACTCCCTGAAAGTCACAATTCTTGACTCCCTCCGTTTTCATACAATACAGATTTGATAAATGAGTACAATGCCTTGTCATTGCATTTTGTTATTGTAGAGAAACTTTAACAGAGAATCTGTATCAAGTGTCAAAGCTTTGCGGTATTTGTGGTCAGACTCATACGACGTGAACGAAAGTGTACAAGGTAGATTGAACGAGAAGTACAAGTGTTTCAGAATTGTTAAAAATGTAACCCTTATGTCAGTGAATGTATCAAAAACAATGATTTCTGAAATATTTATCAAAACATCCAAGATGTTCATTTAGCTATGCATGAAAAGCATTGACATGCATTAGTGTCTAAAAAAATTCAGCACTGGTATGTACTGGCTATGTACATACCGAAATTACTCTATGATTAAAAAGGAGAAAAACTTCCAGCTATTCATGATCTCCTTAAACAGCAGAGTGCTCAAATTTTATTTACCTCTATTGTACTAGAGCTACGATCTTGTAGCTTTCGACCCATGCGTAGAAGAGCTTTTTTTTTTTTAATTATTATTTTGCCAATTTTTTTACTATTATTTTAAGCGTCTCAACCATGAAAGTAGGGTACCAGTTTCGGTACTTTCTAATGACGCCTTATCGGTATTATGATACATTAAGATTATATACTTGGTATTCTAACAAATGACATGATGTAATTTGAAAATCAATAAAAAAGACACATTCGATAGAAATTCACCGTATGCGGCCTCAATCTTGGGAAATAAGAAAATTTTGAGCCACCAAATTACAAATTTAATTAACATTGCCACTAACAAGTGGCGCTGCAGGCGATCTGTAACAGGTGTAATTAAAACAATGTACTTAAAATCGATGTTCTGTGCCTAATTTTTGTCTAGGACTGGGCTACGTTGCTATTGGAAATAGAAGTTACATTATAAACTTCGTTATTTAATTTTTTGCAGCAATCCTTGTAACATTTTCACAGTTTTATTTTTAGTTTGCACCGCCATCTAGCGATGACAATGTAAACTAAATTTTCGTTTTGGTGGGATAAAATTCCCCGATTATGCACCGTATGATCTCAAACGATACATTTTTATCGCATTGCATCTTTTTCCAATATAATTATTTATTTATTATTATTGTACCCGGTAATTTTAACATCAGTTACTAAATAATATGACTATTGTAATATAGCTGTAATAATAGCTGCTTGTATCTATTTTTTTACTTTGTTTTCCCCTAGAACTTCAGTGCGATATTTTTAATAGTTGTAAATATGTCAAAATATCGAAATCTTCAAAATTTGCCTTCTTCAGACTTCTTACGACTTCTTCAGACTTCAGGGTTCATTATTAAATCAATCAAAGATTTAGAATCCCCGATCCATTTTAATTCAGAGTTCAGATGACGTTATGCATGTGCAATGTAGAAATTTAATGAACGAAATATCAAATCAAACATCATATTTTATGGATCATGACTCTAAATTGTAAATATCTTCTTTTAATGCCTATAATATAGTTTGTGTAGGACCTAATCAAACAAATCAATTTATCAGTTTATTCTCATGATTATCCCATTTGATTTGATTAAAAATTCCAATGAAAAAATTGAAATAATTATAAAAACATTTGCTTAAATCCTCAGTTACTAAATTTTCACTTTTAATACACTGAATCATTTTTAAGAATGATTATTCTCTCAGGATATAACTATTCAGAAAACAATATTACCAATTATGCAAGATTTTCATTTCACCTTTTGATTATAATGTAGCTTATATTTTTCTGTTCTTATACTGTAGCTTCTATAGAACATTTTACTATCAGTTTATTACCATAACCATTCTTTTTTATTTGACTGAAAACTTCAAAGCAAATATTGAAAGGATTATACGAACATTTGCATAAATCCTCAATTACTATACTTTCACTTTTAATGTATGAAATCGTTTTTTAAGAATGATTATTCTCTCAAGATATAACTATTCAGAAAACAATATTGCCAAATTATATAATATTTTAATATCATGTTTTAAAACTTATAATATAGCTTAAATAGAGTCTAATCAAACAAGTTAATTTATCAATTTGTTTTCATGAACATTTCACTTGATTTCACAAAAAACTTCATAGCAAGTATTGAAATGATTATAAGAATAAATGTTTAAATCCTCACTTAGAATATTTTCACTTTTAATGTATGAAATAATTTTTTATAATGCTGGAAACCATTTTTTCAAGAATGATTATTCTCTTAAGACATAATTATTGAGAAAACAATATTGTTAATTATATAGTTTAATCTAGTAAAATACGATGAAAAAATTACGTATGAGCTGCGAGATCTAGATTAGAACAAGGCATTAATGTCCTTTAATATTTAATGATCTCTTTTCCGTCCACTATGTTTACTGTAATATTGCAGCTATAGCTGTTCCAGTATGCCCTGAGGGAGTAACTAAGGTACTAAAAATAGCGGTTAAGCGTGATGCGAGTTATTAAGGTAGATTGCGCATTAGAACCAAGTTACATTAGGAAGAGGAACATCTTTACCTGTTTAGGAAGTACAGTAAAAGCTTAGATTTCATGCCTTACATGTTATTTTTTTTAGTTTATCGAATAATAAAAAGTCTATAGGAATATACTTTGGTTTCCATGTTTTCTTTGTGAAGAAAGCCATTTAAATTTTTATTAGGTGTCTTTTAAAGGAAATTTTCTTCTATCCCGGGTTCAATAGGGATAAAATTAAGGTAAACATTAATAAGAAAATTCGTTTGTTTATTAACAAATATATTTTTCTTTTTGGTAAACATAATCAACTGTTATTTATCCTGAAGAATTTTATCATTTGGTATGTCAAAACGCATATGGTTATAAGATTGAAAAGATAAAATGATTGTATAGAAAGCACCCACTCTTATTAAAGATGCTATTTTTTAAGTATCTCATCTCTTTGTAATTATAAATGTAAAAGGAGAACCAAATAAGGTTTCGATGCAACATCTGAGTGATATCCATACCATACCAGGGGTCACTGTGGCCTGGTGGTAAGTCACGAGTTTGAAAGTAGAGAATTCCAAGTGCAAGACCCGATTACAGCGAAGAGCCATAGTGTAAGCGGGTCTGATTTACTGGCCAAATGCCCTTTCATTGATGTACGGAAGTTTGGAAAGGGAGGTTCAGCTCAAGTGTTTTCCTCGTCGTCTAACCATAAGGTCCGTCACAAATTAGCCCTAGTGCTGCTTTAAAATGGGACGTTAATACTATAAATACGTCACACAACATACTAATTAGAGGCCATTGAATAACAATGATGGGCAATTGGATTCTTACCAAGAATTTTGACTTAACTCCATTCGCCACTCCACGATACTTCGGATCTACTAGCAAAATGTTCTCACTAAACCATAAAATGGCAATGTAATCGAAGTACAAAATAAAATTCTTATCATTCTAAATCTAATTATCTTTATTACAAATATTGAAATACTAGAGACAAAGTTTTAAAAATGTGAAAATATCCATTCTTAATATATCTGACATCTATCAGAAGTAAAGATTAAAAAAATCGTTATGTTCACATCTGGATATTGTTCTAGGTGCATCTTTTTTCCCTGTCTTTCGTCAAAGATGAAATTCTTAAAACTCTTTCTAGTCTCCTTGAGAAATGAAACAAAAGAATAAAAAATGTATTCTTCAACAGAGAATGGACTTTATAGAATCAGGAAATAAGGAACAGTACGAAGTTGAAAATGAAGAAGGAAAGATACAAAGATTTTCTTTATAAAATTATTCATTTCTTTCTATTTAACCTATCGAAAAGAGTGAGATACTATAAAAAAGATGAAAACTTCATTGGAATTGAATTTTTACTGGCGATGTGATAAATTGAGCAGTGAGAACCATGGGGGTGTAAAATCGGTTTCATTTGTAACAAAACAACTCAAAATTTTTCGCCATCTACCATTTTAAAAGTTAAAAAAAATTGCTAATATTGTTAACGTATATATTCTGAAACAAACGAGAGGAAGAAAAAAAGGAAGAAAGGCTGGGAAAATAGTGATTTTCACTTATAATTCGAAATTAAATCGAATTACTAGGATTAATTGTGGAAAAAAGTAGTAATTATATTGGCCATGTAAAATGAATTGATGAATAGAAAAAATTATAGAAATGCCTATTAAGCACATTTTCGGCATCTCCTAGAGCAAATGAATGCTGAAAAAAACACATGCAAAACTAGTAAACGTCGTCCTGAAAAAGGAACAGAAACAGAACAGAATATGCTAATTGTAAGTAGGATATGGCAACCAAGTCCTTTAAGAACAGTATTTGTCAAAACTGAGAAGGAATGTTTAAAATTAATGTAAGTATCTGCTTGGAAGGATTTATATAGCAAAATCTGCAATTAAACTGCAATAATTCCGGGTTACAACTTCGTTAAATGTAAAATAATCTCTGAGAGTTCGAATGTTTTCCACTGTTTAGAAGATGCTAGGTAGCAAGTAAATTATACTTTTAAACAATTTCTAGCGATCCATCTCTATATATGTAAACATTTGGTGAAAGATTCATATCAATTACGAGAAGTTACATAGATTGCATCACTTTATACTACTTGCGCAATTTTAATTTATATGAATCTCTTATGATAAGTGGGACTTACTGGTACTCAAATATTTATCTAGCTTCAAAAAGTACCAAAAGGTCAAGTTTGCAACTTGGAATCTAATAATCGCGTTGGATTAGAGGAAGAATGCTGTCTTCAAGAGAAAAGATATTTATTTGTGACAAATATTTATAATATGCACAGTTTTATTGCATATTAAATTACATTGGATCAATCTTAATCTAACAATCGTGATATGGAAAAACTTTTTACAGGACGTTGATACAGATGTCATTCTTTTTATTTGATTGCAGTTCAAGTAAGTAGTTTCATCCCGAACATCCCATCATAGAATCAAAACGAGACATTTATCTAACTATAGCAAGTCTAACTACAACATATTTCCACTAAGGAGCATAGCTTTGCACTAAAGAGAAAAGGTAAGTGAATTCTAACAATCATTGGGCTTCTATTGTCCACACAAGAATTGATTCATCACCAATAGCATGATGAAACATTCCATTCTCATCAATCTATTCTAAATGTCACATTGCAGTATGAAAATATACAATCAGTTATCAACTGCTAGATATTCTTATTACCAATCATGTACAATCACCAAATCTTTTACTGATCGACATCTTTGGATTTATTAGAATGCCGTGTGTATGACTCTTCGTTGGATTCCAAAAGAAAATTACAAAGGGTACTTAATACAAAACTACTCCTATGCTTGAGGTAATATTTTAGATAAGTATATACTCCTACACTTATAGATTCCTTTTTACTTCAGTTTCAGCACTTACCAATTTATATCAGAGGAAAATATTATAAAATAAAGATCAATTCAACCAAATGAACTCCTATTCTCATTTATATATATTCTTAAAATTTCATCACCATGATTAATATGTAAACTACTTCATTAGCACTTAAATTGCTATGTAAAGATAATGTATTTCCTCTGAATGTAAAAAGGTACTAAGCGTTCTAAACAATAAAAAAATATTTGCTAATAATGTAATAGGGAAAACTTTGAATAATTATTTTCTTGAAATATTATAATTTTTCAAAAAAATTTAAGAAATGTTTAAAACAATAATTTTTTTTGAAATAGCTGTTGAAAATATTGAATCTCAATTATGTTTAACTCTACTAGCACTCAAAATTTAATTTGAAGATTATGCAATCTAGATAAGGAATGTGATTATATACAGAAAAAAAAACATTATAAAAAAGTGTTTAAAACAGTTTGAGAATTATTTTGAATATGTATCGTCAAAACAGTCAGAATATTTTTTTCTTAACTAAGCATAATCCTGCATTATATGTTTCGAACATGATTCTTGTAAATTGCGGCTTAGTTAATGCGTGGCCAAGCGTTCATCTCATTGGTTGGATTTTACCAGAAATTAATAGACACTTTTTAAAAAGATTTTCGTTAGAAATTCTATATGTTGTTTCAGGATGTTGTTTCCTTTTTCCTGTTTTTTTTTCTTTATTAGCTATAGAAATTATCCCACTCATCATCTCCATCCAAAATTCTGTTAAATATTTGGAATCTGTCTGAAACTCTGGTAGGAGAGTATACAAAATTAAAGTTACCGACAGAAATAAAAAAATATATTCTATGTCAACATTTTCGGCATTTTTGTCGAACCTTGATGCAATAAAAAAATAATATCTTTAAGTTCAGTTACACAGGAAATCACATTACATTCTTTTACTTCACCTGATTGCAACATAGTTCCCTTATCTGAATCATATTCAGAATCAAATTATTCATTATAAGATGAATTATCGTAAAATAGCTGAAGGGTTCCATTGGTATCAAGTTTCCTCCACGACATATTTTAGAAAAATTAAAAATATAATATCCAAACAAATATTCAATAAAAAAGTTTAACTATATAACATGTAGGTATATAAAAGATAAAACTTCAAAAAAACCAAACAAAAAAATCAAAGCAAAATTTTCTAAAGCGCCGAGTTATAAAAACAGGCATAAAAGCTACCAGTTCAAGAGAATGAAATCTGGTTAATGAGACTCGAAAAAACCCTTTCTTTCACCAGATCAACAGTACTGCTTCTAAACCCACCCATTTAGGAAAATATCCAACCCTCCCTTTTCCCTCTTTCCTTATTGTGTAAACAAGCACACCTGCAAGAATTCTAGAAGCATAAAACCCTCCCTAACACGAGCGGATTACCGTAATAGAACGAGCTTCACTAATGCAGTGTTGTTGATTTCCAAACAACTTAAAAAATTACAAAACGAAGCATACAAATAAAAGCTATTTGTTTGTAATTACATAATAAGACATTAAATGCACGAAGAAAAATAAGCCAAGAGACTAATTTGAAAAAAAAAAGATCATATTTTTAAAGGAATTTAAAATTAAGTGCATAAAAATAGCGGATTTCCGGTTGCTTCTAACTTCTCAAATATTCCAATATCGCTGTGGTGCCATCTAGGAATCATAAATCAAAGCAAGATAATTGATTTATAGTATGTTAGTAAAAAAACATAACGCTTGTGTGTTTAGGGTGGAAAAAAATTATAATATGGTTCTTGCAGTTTACAAACGTGCCCCTCAAAGGGTTATAAGCCTCGATCTTCTATCAATAGTAATTGAAAATTTTATCAAAAAAAAGAATAGAAAATTATTAAAAAAAGAATAGTTTCTTATTAAGTTACATATAATATAATAGAGATTATATTAAGAACTCACCAGCAAAATAACTTTGTTTGAATTTTTTTCAGTCAAAAAAATATATTTGGTTTTTTGCATATATATGCAAAGCAGCTAATTAAGTAAGTATATTTGAGTATAGAATGATATATAAGGCTACTGCTCCATTTTAAAGTTGCAAGATTCCGAAAAGTGAGGAGACTCCTTACTCCAAAAAGTAAGGAGACGCATTATTATATATATATATATATATATATATATA
>JAOUZG010050968.1:3552940-3601858 GCA_026289955.1 Argiope argentata | reverse complement strand
ATTATAATCTTTTGCAACTTCAAATCTTTCTAATATAGAAGCCTTTTTATACATTGCAAAGAACTTTTATAAAAAGAATAGTTCTGTGGTCGGTCCTAAATTTAGATTACCGTGTCAGTTTTACGATAAAAACTATCCAAGATCTACTTCAGGAAATAAAATTAATTAGTGGGATTTTTTTTTTGTTTATTGCCTTAAAACTGCTTCCTGAGATCTTTAAAACTGCCTTAAAATGGCGCTCTTTGTCTTTAGATATGAGAAATGTTTCCACAGAATGTTTCCCCATGAATTAGATGGAAAAAATGCATCTTTCCCCCCAAAATTGCAAGCGGATTCCCCGACTCGTGTCAGGATTCATAGCACTTCTGTAACTAGATGTAAAATTTATGAGGTAATAAAAAAAGCTCTTGAACTGCAAGGGTACATTGCAGGAGCTCATTCACTGGAAGATTACAGTATAAATTATCCAACTGAGACCCACAGTGTATTTTTTGGGAGTAAAAGAATCCTAATCATGCAGCACTGACATCCATCTGAATGAGATTAGTGTACTTGTGAAAACAATTCAATTTCAGAATAATTGTTTTGATTCTATATTGCAAAGTTTCTTCATAAGATAAACTTCATAAGATAACATTTATTTTGTAATTTTAAATTGTTTCATGCTTCGGAAAAGATTTATAAAAAATGTTTTTGAAATTTAACGGTTGCTTTTATTAATTATTTTACCACTTGTAATTTACTTCTGTGAATGAATAAAGCTGATTTAAATGAAATTTTTGCATTTAATTTAAAGATTATTAAGAATTTTCAGCATTTCAGTCAAACCGAAATATCGGCACTTTATCATAAAGATTCTTCATTTACCGAGAGTATTCTTCATAATTTACCGAGAATATTCTTCATTGTCTGTATGTTTTTCCCAATTTTTATTAATAAAATTAATGCACCTATCTCGACCACGAAAAAAGAAGAATTGTTTAAACATTTTATATTTACATACCCACTATAAATTACAAAAACATTTATAATCCTGCCTGGGCAAATTAAAATTCGTTGGTTTAGATAGTCTTGATAATAAAACATAATTTTTAAATATATGACTTTAAAACTTATATAAACAGCATATGACTTAAAAATTTTGGTATTCTATATTAACTCTCAATTTAATTCTTATTAGTTAATAATAATATCAAGGGATATTTGAAAATCTAATTTTAAAAGAAACATATAGTAAGTACACAATGTAGAACCTCCAGGTCCTCAAATCGGGATCTGCATAAATTGATATTCATCTAAGTCCAGATTTCTACAATAACAATAAAAGCTATTTTCCAAAAAAAATGTATTTAATATTTTGCTTAAGACACTAGACAAAATATAATGAAAAAGTAATATAAAAATTTAATCAATTCATGCTAAGGTCATCATTAAAGAAAAAATTTATTTTAGCTAATTTTTATTAAATAATTACAAATGATGACAGATATTTTAAGGAGAGAAATAGGAATTGAATCTAAAGCTTCAAATTTCTTCAATTTTATTTTTTGAGAAAAATCTTTTATTCTAACCACAAATGCACAACTGCTAACTCCCTCTCGAAAATTATTTGGATAAAAAATATACTTAAAGAAAAAAATTTCCAAAATGTATCAAGAAATTATGAATTTTCTCAAAAATTGAACTCGTATTCTTCACCTTCACAGGAAAAATAATGAAATCCCTGCATTTTATCGATTGAGCTACTGCTTGTTGATTTCAATTTTCATTACAAACTGCTAAAATTTTATTCAAAATATTAAAAATTAATTAAATTTAATTAATGAATTAATATTCGAAAAAACTGTATTAATATCAAGTGACATCCACTACAATTTTTAAAAAATGTATTTGTACTCGAATGGATGAATAAAAAGTATTTTATTAACGATTGAAAATCTGAAGAAGATATATAAATATATATAGGAAGAGTGTGAACTATTAGAAGGAATTAAAAAATATCCCTAGTTGATTACTGAAGAGAGATAGTATAAACTAACTAGCTAGATTAAGTACTATGAAATTATTAAATATTATAAAAGATGTAAATATTCTATGATTGAAAAGAAATAGATTAGTAGCCACTTTGGTGTTTAAGCAAATTAACTATATCAGCTTACAATTTTTTTTTTTTGGTTATCACTTGGTTGGGACTTTTGTAGCAACAACAAGTACTCATACTCAAATTACTTCTTTGATTTCCTTCCTATTCAAAATCTAACCCAGTTTTCTCTCGTAAAGTAACAAGTTATTATACCTAAACTTGCATTATCTGACAGTATCTAGTAGAATTTCTTTCTTTTAAGAATTAATTAACTGTTCCGTTGAGACATGTCATATCGTCAAAAATCGAATTTATTTTTAGATCATCTTTTTACCAAAACAAAGGGAATTTTTCAAAACTTTCAAAAAGATCTTACAAAACCACTTTTTATCTTTTCAATTTAACAAATTGCAAGAGGATGCATAGAGGTCATGTTTTACAGTTGACACTTGAAATTTATCATGTAAAATTAATTTTTTATTCAGCTTTAACTAGATAGCGTATATATTTTTATTCAACTAAAAATGTATTGTAAACTTAATGTGAGTTTAAAATGTGATTTTCACAAAGAATTTTTAATAACTTACCCCACAAGAGTATTCATTCCTCTTTAGAATGTTATTTTTAAACCTCTAACGTCTTAAAAGTTAGTTTAAAACTTTAAAACGAAGTTAGTACTGAACGTCCCGAATATGTAGATCTTTTGGCATACAAATGGAAATAAATAAGATAATAATGTTTAGATACTGCTTAATATACAAGTTGATATATTTAGAAATGAAATAATAATAACAGACATAACTTAGTAATCCAGTAACTGATATCCGGAGTATCTTCAATAAGGGAAAAAAATATCTAAATATTTCTGAATTTCATTGAATAATACAAATATATTTGCTTTCATTATAATCCTAGTTATAAAAAATAACATAAATTTTCCTTTGATTAAAACTTACTCTTTCAACAAATATTCTCAAACCAAGAAACAAGAAAATAAGAAAAAGTGATACAGTAGTTCACATGTTACAATTCGAAAGAGAGAGTACGTAAAATGTTTTATGCATTTTCTTATAAATCTAAAAGTCCTTCAGGTTCATTAGTTAGTGACTGCTCTTCTTCCCAAAGGAATAGAAGGGCAAGCTCATAAGCTCTTTTAATTAGACTCCTCAAGATTTCCTCTTAAGCTTCTCCTTCTTAGCTTTCTGCGATTGCCTTGATTTTCTCCCAGTTTTGCAACTACGAAGACTGAAATATCTACCAAAGAAAAAACTTGTCTATGTAGCAAGTTAAATATTGTGACTAAGCCATTTTGATGCTTATACGTGATGAAAATGCTCGGGGGGAAAATAATGTATATAATAATGCAATATAATATACACTCCTCGGCTTTTAATTATGGAATAAAATTAAAAAGTTTTTCTTCATTTTCCCATGGATTTTTATTTCACAAATTAAAATAATTCAAAAAATCTTGTTGTTGCTTATTATTCACTAGTAAATGCAGCTTAGTTTAGTTTAGTTACACTTGTGTCCCGTTTTAAATCAACACTAGAAATGTTTTGCGATCGACCTCATAATTTTAAACCACGATCAAATAACGAGGACGGCATCCCCTTTCCAAATTTCAGCACCACAATAGTGGGAGGATGTTTAGCCCCGACATATTTAACATGCATTAGACCTATTTATAAATCGGTTCTTTGGTGCAATCGGGTCTCAAACCAGAAACCCTCCGGTTCTGATTTTGAGACCTTACCACGCGGCCACTAAGGCCCTAAGAAAATACAGCAGTATACATGTTGTTCCAAAAATGTGGAGCAAACTCTTATTTCCTTAATTAATGGAATTAGACATATACTTTTAATTACATCTAAAAATGTATGCACACGAACGAAAATATTTTGACTTTTGTAAAGGCTGCGAATAAAAAACAACAAGAATTAAAATTTTACATCTTTTATAGAAAAAAGTGTCAATTAATAAAAATGCTTTTCTGATATGCATCTATAAATACACAGAGTTTTATTTTTCATTCAATAAAATCTGGTGAGATATTATAAGATAAATGTATTGATTTCAATCATTTTCCATGACTGAGATTAACATTTGGAGGAATATTTAGTAGTCTCTTTTAAGGATACAACACATTTATAGAAAATTGCCATTGATAATGAGTTTCTTTTATGAAGAACAGATTTTTTGTCGTTTAAAAAGGGATCATTTAACGATTGTGGCTTCAATGTGGATTAAAGTGGTGTTCGTCTATCCAAGCTTCAATTCTAGGGGAAAAAAGATTTTATTCCCCCTGAAGATGAACCCAACTGTAAAACTCGAATCACTGACTGTGATCTGATTGCAGATGTCCATGAAGGTCATACATGTTGAATGAATGTAGTAATGACAGTAATGAAAGTGAATGAATACCGGTAATTACATTGAAGTATACCTGCGCAATCTTTTTTGGAATGATGAGTTCTGAACTGACTGTCGATGCACCAGAATAAAGGTTGAAAATTAAATAAGTCTAAATGCCAGTCTCTCTTCATCCTCCCCAAGAAAGTAATAATCTTGTTATTTGTAATCGAAAAAATCGTTCAATAAATGCATTTTCCAGAAAGAAGCTAGAAACTCGAAAAGTGACGTTTGTATACTTCTGCTTCTAGATCAACACTACGATTACATTCAATATAAATTATTACAATGTAAAATACAATTACACATAATATAAAATATGTCAATCATTTTGAAGGTTTAATATCGCGTTTACAATTGCAAGCGAAGGATTTTATCTTCTTTTTCAATATTCCACTATTTTTCTAAGCTATCTTAAAACTTAAATTTCTCAAATTTCGATATTTAGAATGTCTAATAAAGATTTCAATATTATAAATGATTCCATCTAAATTTGTGATAAACCCCTCTAAATTTTCAAATATATATGTCTCTACGAATTTTTTTGATAGAAGCGACAAACCATATACGTACATAAATGAATGTGCGAAATATGCAGGGTGTTCATGAATTATTGTCGGGGTTTCCGTACCTCATAACTTTCGAATAAAAAAATATTACGCAAAAACTGATTACGTATTCGTAAATTACAACTCAAAGAATTTTACGTGACAACAATGCAATCTTAGCGCATTTGTAGTCTGGGTGATTATGACGTCATAAATAAAAATGACAACTGCGCAAGAAAAAGCAATGTGTGTATTGTGGTTTTCCGAAACTAAATCAGTCATAACTACTCAACGTCACTTCAGGACCACGTATAAGAAAGATCCTCCTTTGGATAATTCTATCAGACGCTGATTAACACAACTTCAGGAAACTGGTAGCGTTCTACACCGAAAGGGAGCGGGAAGACCGAGCACTTCGCAGGAAAACGTTCATCGCATCCAAGAAACGTTTACTCTCAGTCCACGAAAATCAACAAAACAATCAGCTGTGCAGTTACATATACCACATACGACAATATGGAACGTTCTCCTTAACCGCCTTCAGCTGAATGCCTACAAAGTGCAAATTGTGCAAGCTTTAATATAAGCTTTTAATGAGCTTTTTGTACACTTTAATATCATTAATAAAATTCCTTGAATTGTAATTTTTGAATACGTAATCGGTTTCGGCTAAATATTTTTTATTCGAAAATTATGAGGTACGGAAACCCCGACAATAATTCTATATTTTACCAATTGACACTTTTACAATATGGGTGCAGTCTAAATTTTAATTTTATAACTTTTACATTTCAACCTCCACAAACAAAAATAATTTTATAAAACTCTCTATATTATTAAATGAAATTTTGTAATTGGAAGCATCTTTAGGTATAATATTAAGAAGAATAAATGTTTTTCCTCTTTTTCGAACATTCTATATACTCTATAGGAAGATCGCTAAAGTTCTTTTAAACCTTTTCATTTCAAAATGGCGTCTTATATAACCAGGAAAGTAACATGTACTCATTGTAAAGTGACTATGTTGAATTCACTGAGATAAGTTAGCCATGGTGGTGGAATAAAGGATAATAAAGGATAAAGCAAATATAACTAAATAATAAAGGGGGTTCATCAAAACGTCTAAACAAAAAAAAATGTCCCCAAAATTAAAATTAAAATTACTCCAAATATCAAACTAACTACTACTGTTGATCTAAATGAACTGATCTAACGAAAATGATAAATTGTTGATCTAAAATGTCTGTAAATTTGCATTTTTTATCCGAAATTTTCTGGAACTGTAACATCTGATTGCAAAATTTTATATTGCAGTTCAGTTTTACAATTAAATGTAATAGTTATGTTTAAAAAATACTTTTGTCCAAATCTCTCCAAATCAGTCATCAAACCTATAAGAATGTTCTTACTTTGGTCTTTTAACTTATTATTAATCTCTTGGTTCAGCTCTGTCAAAATTAAATTACAAGGAGATCATAATTAAATGTGAGCTTCCAAAAGTCCGAATGGCATGATATTTCATATCTCAGTATACTTTAAGTAATGATAATTTGTTTCAAGAAAGAAAAAAACAGTTCAAAGTTGATCGTTAGATGCTGTTGTGACATCCTTTGTTCAAAATTCATTAACCACGACAAGGTGGCGCTACAGAGTATAAGGAGAAAATCAATTTTTAATTGCACCTACACCAAACACTGAAGAAAAAGCAAAAATGTATTCAGATTTTAACTTTTCTTAAGCCGAAAATCGTAGATAAAGCAAAACATGAAATAGGTTTTTATTTGCCCATGGGTCATGGTAAAAGCACCAAGAAAGGAAGTTGGAGACGATTTGCTTAAGAAATGGTCGATATACTGTCCACCGTTTCCTCCTAAGAACAGAAACCGCAAAACAATATGATTCACAAGAGATCGGAGTGTTTAGTGGTGATATTGTGAATGTGTTCCTTAATGCGAGCTCTCATGGCCCCAAAATTCGCAATTGGACACCTGTTCATGACATTATTAGATAAACCCACATCTAGAAGTCTGAAGGTTTCAGGTCAATCGATCATGGAGATTAAGCTACTGGGAAATGACTATTAATAAGTGTCATTTCCAAAATATAGATTCAACAGCTTCTTTACCAATGTTACGATCTGCAGAGGAGCGAAATCATACATAAAAATTGAGCTACCAATACATCCTCGACAGATTATAATGCATCCCATTGAGTGCACGTATTACAGGACTAAAAGTGCCAGTCTACTAGAAAAAGAAAAGCTCGACCAAAAATTCTGCCTAAAAACAGAACCACACAATGACTTCAAAAAATGAAGAGGCAATATTTGCTTTTGGAACGGATTTTCTCTAGCCCATATTCTACAATTTTGAATTTTTATAGAAACTTGGAGATGGGAATGGGCTTCATATGTTTATAAAACGCACCTTAGGCCCTCATTGCCCACTTCCATTCTAGCAAAAAAATTGCAGATCGAAAGCTTTCCGTTTCATCAAATCTATCGAAAGCAATTCCTGGACAATGGAATTTTAAATAGATAGCATTGGAGGATATTTCGTAAAATTGTACAAGCCATGCTGACATGTATGTCTAAAATTCAGGAAATTCCTCATGCACTAAATGCTCTCAAAACATAACATGACGCTCCCTGAAATCTTGAAACTAAATCTTCCATTGATGGTGACGCATTGCTTTCCTTCTGTGCCACATTAAATGTAAAACCAACCCGTCTCTTCGAATCCCTCAATCATCTTCTTCTGAAAGAATGTAATCATCGGACCAGAACTGTTTCTTAATTATTTTGATGTTTGGAATTTCTTTAATTTCAGCAAAGTCGCAGCTTGTGCAAAAAAAAAAAAAAAAAAAAAAAAAAAAAAAAAAAAAAACGATTTTTCTATAACAGAATTGTGACTACCTTCTCAGACATGGAATAACTGGAATTGCGTGCTCCCGGTCTTTGAATCGTTAGTGTAATGTGTAATACGAATGTCATACCTTTTAATAAGCACGCTTTAAAATTAGCACGTCTTAAGCAATCGTTTTTTAATATCTTAAGACGAGAGCAGTGCCATCTTGTTTTTAACTTTCATTCACGTAACAAATGCCCTTTTCTTCTGGTACCCTCAGATGAAATATCAGGTAATTCTAATGAGTGTTTTTTTTTCTACAGCTTTTTGAAAATGCAGCTTTAATTATAATTACCTATTTATAGATTTGAATGTAATTTTTTATGTTCAAATATATATTTTAAAAACCAAAACTGTTTTAAAACCATATCTTATATTACTAAATCTCTTTAAAAAAAAATTTGGTGTTTGCTTTTATTAAAATTCCTGATAGGTTTGAAAAGAAAAAATTTCCTCTTGTGTGGGTAATTTCAGGCACGCTTCAGAAAATTAACTTTTTTATTGAATTTATGTAAAGACATCGAGCATAGAAATTCACGCCTATCAAATGAGGAATGTGACAAAATTTAGAACGTATGGACACACTCAATAATTATTAAATTAAATGCGGTGTTGTATATGAATTAGATATCAATGGTTTTAATGCTGTTGCATTATTTGCTGATTGGTGATCATTAGAGACAATAAAATTATTAATTGCATATTTCCATTCACATACCAAAAAATTCATGAACTCGTGATTAAAAATTGATTTGGGTAAGGTTTAGTGGAGAGTTACACGTTACATTCATCTGCACAATATCTGCATGCCAGAGAGTTAATTCAGATTCGGAACGGTAATACATTTCATTTCATTTCAAAAAAATTTAGTCAGGAATAAAATTCTAAATTTCATTTAATAAATGAATTTGTAATAAAAATTCATCTTCTTAGTTAATTCAATTCTTTACAATTTTGTAATTATGATAATCCCATTTTTTAACTCTGAAAGGAAGGCCTCATCATGAAAATTTTAAAAAGCAATGCATTTTACTTTCTTTTATCAATATAAGAAATCCCTTGATTATATATAAATATTTTCACTTGTAATGATAGAAGATAAAAAAACTTTTTGGATACAATGAAGAAATGTCATATTTGAAGAAATAAAACGTACATATGAAATGATATTATATATATATATATATATATATATATATAAAATCTAGATTTATAGATATACAGAAAAATCCCTGAAGGAGAATGTTGAAGGCTAATCAAGGTCGTTTGAATTCAGCTCTATATAACAAGAAACAAGATTCTGTTGGTCTCTGGAAAAATCCTTCTTCTCTGTTGATTTTTGAAATATGAACAATGCAAAAAAATAATAACAAAATTAAATAAAATAATGTCACCAAATAATCTTTTTTAAGAACTCAGAAAACTTCTCTCACAAAATGTAATCCTAAAAATATATCTCCTTGGCTTTATAACGAAATGAAAGTGGTCAACAACCGATGACGTAAATAGCTATACTTTACAAAAGTTCAGTAGTTGTTGTCAAAAGTTGATGCCTTATATATTTGACTTTAAGACTGAAGGAGAATAGACATGAAAAAGATCTGAAAAAAATATTGGAAATTTGAAACAATAAAGATACTGAAAACTTAAACTGCTCATTGTTTTATCTTGAAAATCTGTTATAAAATATTTAAAAGTTTCCTAACGAAATTAGTGTACAAAATACTAAGAGGAAAGTAGGAAAACCCACGCTATACCATACTTAAAACGCAGGAGATATTTCATGTAAATGTTTGTAAAACTAGGGAATATATTTGAGATTAAAATTATGAAGTTCTGTGAACTGAAAAAAGAGTTAATCTCAAATTTCCCACCCCACAGAGTACCTTTTTTTTAAGTTTTTTCTCGTTATTTTTGTTTACGTTTTTCGTTACTTATATTTCATTTTGTCAGAGCTTTACTTGAAACAGTATGTTAATATTAAACAACACACTTATCAATTTTAAACTAATTTTTTTCACAAGCCAACGGAAGGTCAAGCATTTAATCAAAAATATCTCTGTCAATTTTATGAGTACTTTCCTTCTTTTTATTAATTGTACAGCTTACCTTTTTTTAATTGGACTTATTGGCATATCTTCTTTATTTATTATTATTTTAGTTATTTTTGTAACTCCTTATTCAACTGCTAAGAGATGCTGTAACCCTCCATAATAAATCCAGCATAGTCATTTTACTATAGGTATACGTTACTTTCCTGGCACAAGGAGACGCCATTTTGAATTTAAAGGGCGCAAAAGAACTATAGTTTATCCTTTTAAGAGAAAAGGAAGCATATGTTTTACTTGATATTTTCAAATTAAACGTTTGAAATAACTAAAGTTCATCTTATTTTCTAAATCATGTAAACTTGTGCACGTTATCGAGTAGTAATGCATGAACATGTTATCAGAACAATGATTTAACTGAAATTTTGGGTACATTCATTTAATTCAGAATTGTATTTTTTTTCCGCATTTTATCTTATGCGAAGTCAAGAATGCGTATAGCAAGCTATAAAACTGGAAAAATTTGAACATAATCTAAGTTTATCATATTACATGTGAAAATGGAATTATATAAAGATGAACATACTTTCAAAAAAATGGATTGTACTGCAACATAACTGAAATCCTGATAAATTGATAAGTAAATTTTCATATTCAATTTAGTTTAATCGAAAGCAATTGTAAATAAATATTACACATAACAAATTAATAGTTTTATTCACTAAATTATAAAAAAATTATATCAATAAATTTTGTAAAATTAAAATTAAAATTTAACAAATGCATTTTATTAAAAGAAAAGAAGGCAGTTAAAATGATTACAAATTACCGATAAAGTTTTCTAATCCATTATCTCTGCCAAATAAATCAATAGTTTTTCTTTTTTATTATTATTATTGGTCTCTTGTGAAGGGGTGAATTGAGGAAAGTTATCTATATGAGGGTCACACGGGAAAGGGGGGGAGCACTTCGTAATTGAAGGTAAGAAACTTCCGGCATGGTGATTGATTCTCTCCGTTCTTGTGGATACACGGAAAAGAGAGCCTTGCCCCCCCCATCGATGACAGGGCATACAGGTGGTTATCAAAATAATGGAAACATCTTATAATTACAGAGTCCTTTATAACTATGGTGTAGAACCACCTTTGGCATGTAATACAGCTTGGATTCGCCTGAAAATCGATTCACACAAGTGTTGAATAGTGTTTAGAGGAATATACCATTCTTCCTGGAGATATTTGAAAGTTCTGGGAGAGGTGTCGGTGCTGGATATCGATTCCGTATTGAAAACTCTAAAATAGACCATAACGGTTCAATTATATTAATGTCGAGTGATTGTGAGGGTCAAGGCAGACGTTTAGCTTCATTCTCCTGTTCATCAAACCATGATTGTACAAGTCTCGCTGCATGGATAGGTGCATTATCATTCTGGAAAATTCCATCTCTTGTAGGAAACAAAATTTTCATCCCAGGATGTACCTGGTCAGCTAAAATTTATCTATGTTTCTCCTCGGTGATCCTTCCTTTCAGGGTTACGATTAGTACAGCAGAAATCCATAACATGGTTTCCCATATCATGACAAATCCACCTCCTTGTCTGACATTTGGAAGGAGACAATCACGATTATACGCTCGTCAGGTATCCTTCAAGCGTGCATCTATCTGTTATAGAGAAATTGTAAAAGACGATTTATCAGACCATATTACTTCCCCCCCCCCTTATAAACCGATCAGGTTTTGTGAATGTAACACCACTTTAGACGATGCTTACCTTTAAAATCTGTGACAAAAAGCTTGGGAATTGCTGCTCTGCCTTAAATGTTCTGTTTAAAAAGTGCCTTCTAATAGTAATCACTGATCATGGAGAATCCAGTTATATATCGATCACTTTTGCTGCAGTTCTAAGCTTTTTAGACATCACAATCAGCTTCAGTACTCGACCATCTCTTTCACTGAGCTTCTAATTCGCCCACTATTTTGCTTTGTCGAGCTTGTCTTGAAGCGCTGTGTGTATGTTATCATGATGATTAGACACCGTACCTCCAGATATGCCTAAAGGATATGATGTTTCGATCAAACTTGCTCCAGCTAAACGGGCTCCTACAATTTGGCCTCTTTGTAAATCTGAGAAATCCGACATTTTACGCTTTTTTAAAAAAAAAAAACCAAGCACTACAGAACTTTTATTAAGCTAACAAAAACTACCAGATTATATACATTGCTATTTATAAATAAAAAAATTGGGAGAGTATTATTACGTTTTGATGCTTACAAAGAGCCTTCAAATATGTCACTTTTGTTCACAGATGTTTCCACTATTTTGATAACCACCCGTACTTCCTTAGGTAAGGGTTGTACCGTGGTCGGTGATAGCTCTTAGGACTCAATCACAGTTCTGCTGTTGTTTTGCTATGTTCAGTGGCGGCAGGCTTGTCGGATGTGCACAACAACGTTTTGATGTTGCGGCGGTTCGGCTATTCCAGTGTTTCAATGTGCTGCCCGATGGCTTGGAATCGTCAATTCGTGATTGTGATATCCAGATTAGGAGAGGAAGGTTTTATTAAAAAATGAGGTAAAAAGTCGTTCTTTAAATTATTTTGTTTCCATCAGTTAAATTCCGTAAAAACCTTAAAGATTTATATTTGTAGCACTGGTCCTTGGAATTACTATAGGGAAAAATATTTTTTCAAATAAGTAAAAATTATCCTGAATAAAACTAAAAACGAGGAAAACTTTATAATTAATAGCAACTAAGATTTTTCGGAGTTTCTAAATGGTAGCAATAGTGATAAATTTAATTTTCATAATTTTGAAAATTAGTACATAATTTACGGCACGAGAAATTAATAGACGTTTGTGTAATTATATATGACGAATATTTAAATAGAGATTTTTACAAAAATTACCTGGCTTTAATTATATAAATTTAATATTTTTGAAAATTAGGTTTTTAACGGAATTAATTTTCATAAACAAATAAATGGAAAACAGCTTTTTCAATCACTTTAGATGATATTCTTCTACATCACTTTGAGTAAAAAATAATCAAATATAATTTAATAAATGGGTTTAGGTATATTGTTGATTTACTTTTATAAGATAATGTTAATGTAATTATTGATTATTATCCAAAAGAATTAACTTTAACTGAAACCAATGAAAACCAACGCAAAGCCACCTACTTTGGATTAAAAAATAGAAATTTTTAATGAAAAAACTTGGGTAGGTATTTACGATAAAAAAAGATTAGTTTGATTTCAGAATAATTGAGCTGAGAAATTACGATTCTAATTTAAATTCTAAAGTTTTCAATTAGTTGTTTATCTTACAATTTAAAAGGATTTTTAAAAAATGTAAAAGCAAAATTTTTTATTTTGAAGCAGCAATTTTATTAAAAACTTAATTTTAAGGATTTCCTCATAAATTGTTGCAGTATATAAGTTTTACTTCGAGAAGTGTTTTCTATTTTTTAACCTATATTCTTATAATTGCACAGCTGAAAAAAGAACTCTTTAGTTTATTATTCTCTTTGGTTTCTATTTCAGCTCAATAGGTGGCGCTGTCATCGTTCACCATGTTTCATATGACGATGTCTGACCATGCTTTGTAGACGAAAATTGAATTTAGTTTAGTTTGTTGCCAGCTATTGTAAGGTTTTATATATATATATATATATATATATATATATATATATATATATATATAAACCTTTTCTGAGAATATTTACTTTCAACAAGAATGTTCTTTACTTTTATATCTTATTGGTACTTTTTAGCTTTATAGTTTAATATTTGTCTTACAGTGGTTTGGTTTGATTCAATATTACTACACGTTTGTTTGAATTTTTTTTTTTTTTTTTTTTTTTGAAATTTTGTAACAAAATTTTTTTTATCATCGTATAACTTTAAGGACATTGCTTTAAATTCTTGTCTTAAAAAAACCCTCAATTTCTTGGAATTTTCGTGTCATGAGGGGTCAAAACTTAGACGGAATTCTGACTCTTCACAGAAAAATCCGTGCCAAAGGGTGTCCCTTGATTAAGTCCAGATTAGATTCAGCGTTTCTTATTTTTTTAATTCTAATTTCTTCTTCTTCTTCTTTTTTTTCAATTTAAACTTAATATATATTTCCAACTTGGTTCAGGTGCGAATCATAAAAGGGGGCATGTCATTCAAACATTTTTATTTTTGGAAGGAATGGGATACGGTTTAAGTTTAGATAATGTCAAGAGTTTAGATAATACAGATTCCAATCCTGTATGGATTTATAGTTGGTGGGACTTCGGCTATCGGGATTCTGACTTGTCAACATCATGCCTAGAATTCCAAATAAATGCATTTATTTCTTTATTTTATTTTATTTATTTGTAATAAGTGACAGTAGATCATTAAATATAAAACTAGCATATCAAAACAACCTCTGCTGGCAGAATTATAGATATAATTTATTGTAATTCTTAATAATTCAAAAAACAATTAAAAATCGCTCAATAAACTTATCAATAAGTAATAATAACTTTACAAACTTAAAAATTGACAGAGTAACTGTTGCGAATCGAATAGAAAAGGGGAAATAGTATTACGAAACGAATTTAAAATGTAAATCGTTCAATAAAATATAATACCAACCCATGGAATTTGCTTCTATTTTTCTAATTTTATGATGTTTAAACCCATTTCCGTAATCTCAGCAGTCATTAACGATATCAGTCATAAGTTACGTACACTTGGATATACTAATAAATGGAAAATTTTAACACGAATTTGATCCATTTATTGTTAACTTGGTTTCAAATTTTAAATTGCTGTAGAGGGCAGTGAACTTTGAAATAAACAATTATAAGAAAAAAATGTGAAATGTTTTTTATGACCGTACACAATTTTAATGTGTTTATATATCCGAATTTAACTATCAGTTTAGCGATTGATTTAATTAAATATGAATTATATACTATTAGGTCCAATTTGTAATAAATTTAAGAAATTTCACCATTATCAATATTAATGAAATAGTTCAAGTAAAAAATTCTCCTTTTTAGAAAATTTACAAGTATATCACGAAGATAGTTTTTTAAAATCTTCCCCAACCCCCGTCAAACGGAAAGTAAATTCAATTTTTTTCCCTTAAGTGATAAAGAATTTATGCCTTTGAAAATAATTTAATAATAATCTGATTACATTTTAAAGTATCCAAGTAAAGACTGTTATTTAACTCTGAAAAGAAATTTCTAAAAATACTTCAGCGGAAAATAAATCAATCAAATAATTCTCCTACAATAATTTGTACAGATAATATTCTTAATTTAAAAAATATATGTATTCAAGAATCACAAAATTAGAATTTCTAATAAATTTATCTCAAACAAATCGAGAATTGAATACGAAATGTAGTAATCATTAATATAGATTCAGAAATTCACATAAGAAAATTGTGTACGTCATTATATAATACTATACAAAGCAATAGTTAGTTTATTTCTCCCAATTAAAGAATGAAAAATTTGTAGACATTTTTACTCCATTTCTCTCAAATAAAGAAAGAAAAACTGGTAAACATTTTTACTCCATTAGTAATCCTCAATTATGCACTTATCAAATTATTTATATTTTTCCATTTATTTTTCAATTTAAGTAACTAATTTCTTTGCAAGTATATTTTTTCCCCATTATCTTAATATTTTTTTGTTTTGTTTAAACAATGAGTATTTTAAAATAAAATATTATTTGAATATTTATACCAAGTAATATTTTCAAAAAATCTATATATTATATATTAATTATTTAATTACTTATTGTCAGTATGAGGAAATAGTTTTTAAATATATGGAGCTCACAGGTAATTAATGGCATTTTCAGTTAATATTTAAAGTGCGCTGATTTTTTGTAGATAAATTTTGATTTTACCCTCATGGCGAGAGAAGTTTTCCTTCTGGGAGTAAAATCTTATTTCTTAACTATTACCTAATTGTATTCTAAATTGTATTATAAGAAGAGGTGTACTTACAAAGAGTTAATCATTATAATTCTTAATTTTAAAATATATTTTAAATTAAAGCATATAGTTAAAAATTATCCCATACTACGAATTAAATTTTAAATCTTAACAAAAATTTATTTTACATTGTTACGGAATTAATATTGAAAATGGAAGAATACTTTGCAAAATTCATCATCTGATCCAAAACATCGTAACAGATTAAAATCATTATAAAGAATTAACACAAATTCAAATTGGTATGTACACGATTTCTTTGGAATCTTTTAAATTCAGTTGTTCAAATTTTGACTCTGAGGCCAGGGTTTGCTTAAGCCTTTTTACTCTCTCCAGCTTTTCAGGGAAAAAAAAAAATTTCAACTACGACTTTTGTATGGAAAATTTTCCCGCGATACCATAATCTGAAAATACGTAAGATAGTTGCTCACTAATCAATTATAAATAATAAAAAAATTAAAATATTAATTCTGTGAGTTTAGAAAAACATTTAGTGGTAGCATAACTTTTTAACTCTAAATTTCTTTCAAACATCAAAGATTTTTTTTATCTCTTCGAAATTCTTTTAAATTTGGGAGAGGGAAGGGGTATTTCTTTTTTTATTAGAAATAACAATAAATCCAGAAAACAAATTCGATCACAGAAAAAGAAATATTAAAACTATATAAAGTGCTAAAGTTAAAAACTAAACCATCACAATAATATATTCACACCCTTGGAAAATTAATAAATGCTACGACTAAATTCATAACTTTACTGAAGGCCGATCATTATATTAAAGATATATTTGACTTACAATAATCTGCTTAAATGAGTTCGCATAAAAAAATAAAAGGAGAAATTTTTTTTAACTAAAATTTGCAGAAACAAAGGTGAAGTTTCCAAAAAGCACACAGTCGCGTCATAGTCTGGAAAACAATTCTTTCTAATCCAGTTATTATGATTTTATTGATTCGTACGTGAATATTTTATTGATTTTAATATCTGGGGATTTGAAGCTACTTCAAGCTTATGGAACTTCTTTTGAACAGACTTGCAATCAGCATTTTGAATGTATTTGGCATGATTTCTCATTGAATAATCTTACGTGAAATCTCGAATTTCTTTGCTCATAATATTTAGTTTCAGGTCTGATGCATGATTTCTCTCATACTGTAGAGGTATAGGGAGACTACAAGTAATTAGATTCGTAAATTCCTTTCGTGCAGTATCAGTAATTTCAAAGCTTATGTTAGATATTTACACTTTTGTTACTTTGAAAGATAAAAGGATAGCTGTTCTCAGAGAAAGTTTTGAGTCCTGGAAAAAATCGGAGTTATAATATGAAAAAACTGAGTTGATAGAAAAATTTAAAACTTTATTATTGATACCCCGAAAATTATACCCACAAATGATCATGTTTTTTTGGTTATATGAAACAACTCTACACATATTATTTCATAGCAATTTAATTCGTTTTCATTCCTCGATACTTACAATTGACGAAGAATAATTTTCAATTCACCAATAAATGAAAATGTCTTAAAAAAATGCAACAGATTAATTTATATCCTTTATTTTAAAATTTGTTTCCATTGAAATGGTCAAATAAAAAAAATCACTTACCTTCACTATATATAAATTATTTTCTTAAAGTTCAAGATGAAACGAAGACTGATAAATTCAAACCAAATGAAATTCGACACAATATATATATTTTTTTTCAATAACGTTGCAAAGCAACTCTGAAAAGAGTCTTTTTATTATAAAATTCTGCATTTTGTGTTTCTAGTTGATATTATACTTTACTGATATTGAATATTTATTATACTACATAGTTCTATTGTTATATAGTTCTATATCTTGGATTTCATGTATCAAAATGAAAGCAGAATTTTCCAAAGGGAATAATAATTTATGTAGCTTGTCACCTACCTGGACTAATCTTTATTATTTTGAACTTCATATATTATTTTACTACGAAGAAAACAGATTTTTTGTTGGTTATAACTTGTGGTAAAGCAATTTTGAATTCCACCTCTTAGTACTTCAAGTGTTAATGCTTTTTTGACAATTACAAACTTTAAATGGGACTTTACCATTGCCTGGGCCTTTCAAAGTATGTATATCGAAAGTCAAGCAGTGTTAGAAGTATCTTTTAAGTATAAAGAAGAAGAAAAATATAAAAAGAACTCTTTATCTAGCCTTTTGTGCCTGACCATAGACTATTTTAGACATAGCCAATGTATATATATATTTTTTTCAAAGTTTAAAGTGCCTATTTTTGGCAAAATTTATTATTTAAGTTTCAACGATATTATTATTGAGGAATATCAAGTAGGCTTTTCTTCTTGAGCCTTCTACACATTTCCATCTTATGCATGCTCCTTCATTTTTCTTCCTTTGCTAGTCCTCAGCTTCTGTTGCATCTAGAACATGTGCATATGAAAGATTTTTCTAAATATCTAATCCTTCGATAACTATTTAAATTGTTATTTTAATTATGAGCTTTTTATCGATGTAATGCCACTTTTGGCACATACCTAGTCATCATCAGAAAAAAATATAGTTATAGTGATATCGGTCTGGATAAAAAATAATTTTATCATAAGTAAACTTTGATAACTTAACCTTTAAAACATAATTATATGAATGCTTACCATGTTTTTTTTTGTTTTTTTAATGAGGATTCTGGCACAGGAAATGAAAATTACGCCTTTTTATGTAAGTCATATAAAGCGATTATCAGCCCTTGTTGAAACCTATATTTTTTCTTATATCACACATAAGAAAAAAAGAAAAGTGGACAATCCACAGTGAAAAAAAGTAAGTACAGCAAAAGCGGAACAAAAACTATCTACAGTATTATTTCAGATATGAATAGATTAAATCCTCAGGGTATATTTTGCTCCCCTCAAGTGTTTTCACATGTAACAACTGTACCCACTCTTAGTACAAAAAAAATATTATATGACACAAAATTTGACATGCTCATAAGGAAAAATAATAATTTCTCAAGTAAATTTTTAAAGATAAAATTCCACTGAAAATTTGATGTTTCAATTGAAGATTTGCATTATCTTACAGTGACTTCTTTTATTCCCTGGATACGCCAAAAAACTTTCCATTTCTACCAAATAATTCACTATCATTGAATTGCATTCTAAGTGAATTGCAAATTTATTCATGCAATAAGTGTGTCATTGAAATTATGTAAGAAGAAAATTTGAGAAACACTTTCGTTTCACTAAATAGAAAGGGGGAAAAAACTCTGTAGTTACACATAGGCCGGGCAGTTGATGAATAATTTTAGTATTCATTAATAAAACACCTAAATAATAAAATTTTCAATGCTACTTTATTAATATGGAAATTTTTATTCGAAATTCAGTAAAGCATTAAGTAAACACTAATAAAAGTTTAATTACCTAGTTTCGTATAAGCTATATGTAAATCCTAAACTAATGATCCCTCATCTACCTTTTAAGAAAAGAATGTGCTAATGTAAATATAAATAGAATTATACTTTTGTAAAGATCCGCTCATTCTTCACAGTAAAACGGATTTCTTTTAAAACTGAAAAACGAAGATAAATTAAAAACGCTGCATGTTTTCAAAAAGACAAAATGGTGTTTTTAAGATAACATAAAATAAAAATTTTCTTTTTTAAAAATATTCCAGTTCGACTGAATTTTGTTAAATGAAAATAAATATCGCTAATTAAGAAGCTTACTGGTATTTTTATAGTTGAAATGTGCTCTGAAGAATTTAATATTGTTTATAAAAGAATCAGATTATTACTCAAATATTTTTTTCATTCAATAATCTGCCCTTTATTTTAACTAAATAAGTCATAAGAAAAGTATACTGTTTTATTGCTTAAACCACACAGAAGCCTTGTCTCCTAATTTGCAGACCTTAGCTAATTTTCACTGAGGATAGATATTTTACAAATAACTGAAGGCCAAGAATACTATAAGTGGAATTTGTGCTCTTTTCACCATAAATCAATATATTATTGCCAATGAGAAAATCAGATAACTACATTAAAAATAAATGCATTCTTAACATGTCACTTCATACTAGTAGCCACAAGTCAATGAAACTAGGGCTTATGTTTAGTCTTTAGGTGTTTAAAGAAAGGTATGCTTGCTGCTCTATTTCTTAAATTGACCGGAATGGAGTATTTAAATTTTATTTCTAATATATTAAAAGTTAATATGTTTAATTCTGATTTTTTTTCTTAACATTTGTATAATCTTACTTAAGAGGATAAAAAATGAATAATTTACTTAGAATATTTAATTCTACTGTTCAGATGACAAAGAGTAAAAAGGCATGAGCGCTATTATTAATACCAGTATAATATTTTCACATATTATTATAAGAAGAAAAAAAGATAACGACGTTTTTCATAATAGAACACAACATAAATTTTGTATATTTAGAATACAAACTTTACAATACAATAACTGGACAAAATAATGAAAATAATTTGAAAATAAAGGCATCACTACAATAAATATTTTGTATAAAAGTTTTATTGTACAGTAAAAGCACTACTTATAAAAATATTTACACAAGTTAAACAATATTTTCTTCACATTCTGTAAATTTAAATAAACAATATCATGCAATTATATACATAAAAATGTTTTTCATTTAAAATGCATTCATCGCGTATTATTGCAATGGTAATATCTCGCTTTTAATGCCCCCAAACTCACATCAGTCCAATACTAATTCATTTCAACAGTAAACAGTAATGATTAGCAAATCTCTAAATTTTATTACAAAGGGATGTTTTGTTAAAATATCTTAATGAAATGTGTTACAAAGGAAGTAAAGGCTGCTTAACAGCAAAGAAGCGAGCAGCTTACAAAATTAAGTGATTGAATGTGGCTTTAATAATGGAAGAACATTGCTGAACAACAGAGTATACATTATTCTATCTATAAACTAAGTGATAACTGTATATCATAAAGAACTGGAAATATCACTATAAGGTAGGTAACTCTCCTCCCACACAAACATATATATATATATATATATATATCAAAGTTGTTTTGTTAAGGGTTTTATATGATGTTTATTACAAACTGCATAGTCATACTGTAGGCTAAATATATTACATTAACACATAAGACAAACGTTTGGATACGGCAAGAACACTAGAAAAACTATCACACAAAATTCGTTTGAATTCTAAACCATTCCCAGCACAGCTAGGAATAGAGTTAAAGATGCAAGTACACTAAAGAACAAAATATTGCTAACTGGAAAGCTTATTGCGATATTCATTACACGAATTATTTAGGTACATTGAGTTCGTTAGGTATATCTTTTAAATTACTGTATTCAACTAAGTTACAGCATTCATACAAAATTGCAATCGTAAGATGATTTTACGCAGAAAATAATGGGAACATTTTTTAAACATACCCTCATTTAAA
Source organism: Argiope argentata (assembly GCA_026289955.1). Classification (NCBI taxonomy): domain Eukaryota; kingdom Metazoa; phylum Arthropoda; class Arachnida; order Araneae; family Araneidae; genus Argiope; species Argiope argentata. Next base: position 3,580,438 of record JAOUZG010050968.1, on the reverse strand, counting down.
AATAAATTACATTATTTTAAAAACATTTCATTTCAAATCAGCAACGGCAATTAGATATGATACCAAAAAATTCAATTAATCCAATAATTGTTAATATTGTAATAAATTTAAAATTGAGGGAAATATACATTATTTCTTAATTAATAGTTAAATGCAGAATACTGTCGAATCAATTTTAAGAGTGCTATATGTACAAAATTCTTGCAACAAAATGTTAAAATATTAAAAAAAAAAAATCTATAAAAATATTTTGTACAAATATTTAGTAAGCAATTAAATATAAAATTTAACAGAATTCGTCATTTTTCAGTTTAAAATAATTAAGGCAGTATATAATCAACTATTGTTGTATAATAAGAAAGAACACTTGTTATATTTCAATTTTTCTGAAATTCCCAAATTTAAACACTAATTTTTAGAGTTCAAGAGACAAAAAAGATAGGACATAAAACAAATAATGGTACAAGTACTCCTCACTTTACAGCTTATCTACTTAACGACCGCTCCTACTTACAGCCAATCTAGTTTTGAACTGCAATTCGAGCCCTTTGTCAGTTGATTGTCGGTTAATAACGAACGGTGATAGACGCATTGAGTGCACTTAGAGGTTTACTATGATTTTTTTTCAACAAATTTAATGCCGATTAACAGGCATTGAGTAATGTTATTTTTTTACTTATTTGTAACTCCTAAATAGTATCACGTCGACGTAAACAAAAAGTATGGCATCGTCATGAGAAATTGTTAAATGAAGAAGAGAAGTTATCGACCTTGAAATGAAAATTAAAATCATACCAGACTATTTAGCTGGTAAAACCATTGAACAAATAGTAAGTGACATGAAGTTGCCACTTCCAACAATTTCAATACATAAAATTTAAGTGAAAAAGGCAGTGAAATCATCAATAGTGTTTACAGGCATAAAGAGACAGTGAAAAACTCTTATTCATGAGATGGAGAAATTATTACCGAACTGATTTGACAACCAGATGCAAAATAATAAGTCGATAAGTATTTTAACTTTTTTGTTTACGGACAGTGAAACCTTCAAACTAGAATTTTTTTCTCAAGCTTTGCGTATTGGTCGGTACAGTTGCCTTACCAGCAATAAATTGAGATGCCATTCCCTTATGTAAAACTCTTAACTGATTTGCAAATAGCCTCATTAAACCTTTTACTATTTCCTCGTATTTCATAGGATCATATTTCAGATAGCAGTTGTTATAATCACTACCCGAGTTATTGGGTTTTGTGAGGACTATTTTAGCAACATTCTTTTTAAAAGTATTCATAGGATGTATGGAATGAGTCAACTTACTTTCATTCGTTAGTTGTACTCGACCGAAAACGTACTGCTTTGCACTCAGTATATATAAATGACTACCACTGTATAATGGCGGGGGAGCAATAAAATATCACAGCCCCTTTTATATGCGTCATTATGGAATGCGCAAATCCCACCTTCTACTTGGCGTCCAGCAGCAACACAAAGAAGGTTTTTTTTTTAAAAAAAAAAGTTTAAAGTGATTGAATAATAATAATGCTAAACATGTATAAAAATAAGTAACGGGATCGTTAACTTCACCGTTTATTTACATTATTTTGTATTGAGTAGTAACAATAATCAATGAGTTGAGATCTGCAATTTTTAATTTATTATTTTAATGCTGCTGATTCATTAAATAGGTATCCCAAAAGACATGGAAGAAGTGTTTATTTCCTTAACTGTTGCAAGGACATACACTTCGAGTTACTAAGTGTCATTATAAATGTAAGGCCAAAATCCAAATGTATAAAAATACTTTGGTTTCTATAAACCTGTAAAATATGATGAGATATTAAAAGGCAAAATTACTGATTTATGACCATTTTCCCATCTTCAGGCTGACAATGTTTGAATCGGTGTTTCGTTGTATCTATCACGGATAACATACAAATTGTTAAGGGTTATTATTAAGGCGGAATGATAATGTATTTCATAATGATGCATTTGTTAACTTCCATTAAATTCTGATAAATGGTTAATGCAATCAAATAATATATTATTTAAAGTGAGTTTAAAAAAAACTTGTAGAAAATGAATACTTTCAACACCTATATAAAATTGCATTCTTCTAACAGTTCTTACATTTATGTAATACAATTCATTATTTGCGGCATCAAGGCAAGTTTCTTGAATTCGGTGGGTAAGATCTGCTGCGTCTACAGGAGACATGTTATAAACAGAAAAACGTACAACTTCATAAATAAAAATCAATAGAAAACAAGTCGGGTGATAGAGGAAATACTAGTCAGCCAGCTTTACAGCTTGAACGTATGGTGAGGTATGGTAGTTGCGACTGCATCTGTAGATTTATTATAAAAAGCCAAAGTACGAGAGCATTTCGAAAAGATACACCGTACGCCAAAGGAAAAGAAAAGATTTGCCGAGCAAGTGGGCACTACCGGTGTTAACCTAGAACCGTAGCTTTCTCCTCGCGGTCGTTCGGCATTTCAACGTTGATTCTGGTTGGAGTAGGTCGTGCTTAAAATGGCTGCGCCAATTCAGAATCCCGTCAAATGCGAAGTGCGTCATACGTTTTCCTCATGCAAAAGGTCAGTGACCAGCGGATATTCACAAAGAAATTGTTTCTGTTTATGGGAACATTATGAATCGACAAAATGTAACGAAATGGTGTCGTCATATCTCTGGAGGTAGAACCAATGTTCATGACGAACAAAGAACAGGTCGGCCATCTGTGATCTCTAACGCTCTTCTTCAGAGAACGGAGGAAGCAATTTGTGTTCAAATTAAAAGAATTGCATCAGATCATACCGGAAATGTCAATGACAACTCTTTATGAAGTTGTGACTGTCAAATTAAGGTACAGGAAATTGTGTGCGGGCTGAGTTCCGAAAATGTTAACGGAAGAACACTAAAAGAAAAGGATGGGCTTTGCACTCGACTTCCTCACATGATATGCAGAAGCAGGTGATGAGTTCCTTGATCACATTGTGACAGATGACGAGACGTGGGTTTATCACCATGCACCTGAATCCAAACAACAATCATTGCAATGGCGCCATTTGAATTCACAAAAAGCCAAGAAAAGCAAAACTTCGATTTCAGTGAAAAAACATGGCTTCTGCTTTTTGGGACAGACAAGATCATCTTCTGGTGGAATTTATGCCCTCCGGAACGACAATTAATGCTGCTGCATATTGCCAGACTTTGAAACGTCTTCGAAGGGCAATTCAAAACAAACGCAGGGGAATGCTGACAAATGGAGTCCGCTTGCTTCATGACAACGCTCGGCCTCACATAGCACTCGTAACCAAAGCACTACTCAAACAATTTAAATGGCTCGTATTGGACCATCCGCCATACAGGCTGGACCTTGCGCATAGCGACTTCCATTTATTCCGTTACCTGAAGTCACATCTTGGTGGAAAATCATTTCACGACGATGATGAGATCACAGATGAAGTTAAATGTGGTTCCGACAGCAGGTGGCAACCTTCTATGACAGTGGGATACAAAAGCTTGTGTCCCGACTTAACAAATGTTTGGATAACGGGGTGATCATGTCGAAAAATAATAAATAATCCAGTTAATAAGATGTAGCTGACGTTTTCTAAATAAATGTTGTTGCTGTTTTTTAAGGAATGCGAGCCATTGTATCTTTATTTTTCGAGACAACCTTGTATAAGTCAGGCATAATACCATTCAAAAATAACTATATCTGTCACCAATCAGCGCATTATTTTACAAAACGAGAATAACCGAAGTGTTTCTAAAAATACCACAACACATATTTATAGAAAAAATGTTAGCGATGATGAGTCTCTTGTATGAAAAATGAACTATTATTATTTTCTTTAGAAAAAATGATTGTTTGACGGTTGATGCTTAAATGTAGATTAAATTGGTGCTCGTCTAATCGAATTCCATTTTTGGGAAAAGGAAGACTTGATTTGACCTGAAGGCGAACACAATTATAAAACTCTTAACACTAATTAAGATGTGATTTTAGCAGTCCATGAAGGCCACAATATTATATGGATGCCAGTAATTACGATGAAGTATTCTTTACACTGTCGTTTTCGGAATCATGAGTTCTGAACTGATTGTCAGCATACTAGAATGAAGGTAATTTGAAAAATAAATAAATGTCAGTTTCTCTATCTTTTGTATAACATCTCATTTTCTTAGAGGGAATAACAATCTTGTATTAGTAATCGCTAAACCATTCAGTAAATACATTTTCTAGAAAAAATGCATGGAAACTCCGAAAACAACGTTCGCATTCCTCTGCAACTAGGTCAATACTACTATTACATATAATATAAATCCTCAATATTTCAAAACATTCCTCGTTACTGAAATATGCTACTCTTTTTGAAAACTTAATATCGCGCAAACAACTGCAAGCAAAGAATTGTCTTTTCTTCTTCCATTACTTCTCCGAGATTTCTTAAAAGCTATTACTCTCTCTCGGATTTTGATATGAACTGAATGTTTATACCGAAATTTGCTAAATGCTTCCATCTATATTTCTGATAAGTCCCTTTAAATTTAAAAAAAAGCATATCTGCTTATTTTGGAAACGGAAAATTGACACTATGTGCATAGATGAATGCAAAAGAAATATTTTGCTATCTGATCATCTTACAATGCAGGGATGGAACATTTTTTTTTTTAATTATCAATCTCAACAGAAATCGACACATTATCAGACAATTATCTATTTATTTTAATGAAACTTATAAAGGAAAGTATGCCTTTGAAAATGAAATGTCTTTTTTAAAACTTATTTAATGAAACATATATATGAACACATGATTTTATGAAGTATATATCTGTTTGCAAAAATTAAGGAAAAATTTTTTTCTCCCTTTATTCTACTCTCGCGGACAAAGTTGGAATAATAGCTAAAATTTTCTTTCCATTTTTTTTAAAAAAATTTTGTATTTGGCATTTTTTCTGTTACCGGATCATTATTTGTTTCGCTTTGTTTTTAGTGATTAGCTTTAATTTGAGTGTTCACGAAGTTTTTTTAGTACATACAATTCTATGCTTCTACTGCTTGCTTTTGATGCTACAACATATTTACATCCAAAGTGCGCAACAAATTATAATTTTTTATTTCTTAAACACTCTACTAATATACATGAGAGTTCTACAACTACCATCAGTAAATCTATACCAATCGAATTCCAGATGTTGTCAAAATGACGACAACCCGTCTAAACTAGCTTATCTTCTAGTATCAGTAATAATACTAATCTTTAAGCAAACGCTGATCTATATTGAGGATTTCATTTAAAAAAATACTTTTCAAAAATAAAGCAAACTACTTTTAAACATAATATTATCGCAATTATACTATCGTAAACTGGAAAAACCTTGTCACTTTTTTTTTAAAAAAAAGTTATGGTTTCGAATTAAATTTCTTAAGACATTTAAAGACAACGTTTTTCACACATTTTAACTCTTATCATTTGTTAAAAATTTTTAATCACCGCTTTTGTTTTCAACTTGTTGAAAAAGTGTATTTTATAATCATTTTCAGATTCAAAATTTTACACTATATTTCGGCTTACTAACTTTTATGATTACAATTGCAGTTCCATGTCAATTTTTTTTTCAAAAACGAAACGCCAGTACTAAGCCAGTCGTTCTTTGATTTACCCAAGGTCCACAATTTTTTCGGGGGGAGGGGGGGGTGCTTTATTACAGAGTAAGCGAGAAAGTTATGGAGGACTACTTCTATAAGTTTACAAACTGGTTTCATCTGAGAATTCACACAATAACTCCAAACTTCTGCACAGTATATGGTATTGAATAATTAATCAAAAACCTTTGTTACATAATATCATTAGCCTTCAGGGCAGAATTATATTTCTTCAAAACAAGAAACAAATATTTTCATGTAAAGTTTAGTGTGGAATTTCAAGTTTTATTTTCCAAAAATATAGACAATTTTAATCACATTGTCTCCAGCAATTTCAAAATAATATTCATAAATCAAAAATAAAATATTTAAAGTTAAGTTTATAATTTCTTTAATATTCATTAATTCACATTAAAATCAAGAAATTTAGCCAGTAGTCAATTACCCTTGTTTTATATTTTCAATGACAGTGGTATCGTATATTAAATGATTTTCTTATATTGAATTCGATAGAAAATGATTCCAAATTATTTTATATTTTCTTTAATAACTGCATATTTCAGCAGATAATGTTTCTGTGAATGCTTACCATAGTTAAATCTTCAATTCCATGTTCAAGTAATAAGTTTAAATTTCATATTATCAATGACAAATTCTAATAAATTTTAGTTAATATGATAAATAATTCGTTCTTGTTAATTATTTTTCAAATAAACTCAAACTTTTTCTTCATTTTTTAAAAACATTTTAACAACCAACCATCTTAAAAACAAAATTCAGAGTTATTTTGGGGTCTTATTAAAAAAGATTGTCTCTACTTTGGTTTGCAACAAATATAATTTCATTTACATTTTTGGGGTTAAATTGATATATCCCTGCTTATAATGCTCAATAAAAATGTATCACAATATTAGAAATTTTTTACAAAGAATATAGCATAGATTTTCATTCGTAAACTATTCATGATATACGGTTTAATAATTATCTTTTTCAAGATTTAATACTGGTTTTTAAAAAATTGAGACAAAACAAACATAGATAAATTGCAAAACAAAACAGCAAAAATTGGGTTTTTTAACATTTAAATTAAATAAACAATTGACATTTTAGTTAATTAAAGTTAAAATATTTGCGTGGATATTTATCAACGTGAATTATATATGTAAATTTAAAATTACCTAGTTCACCATTAAAGATTAATTGTATTAATTTTGTAATGAAACAATAAAATAGTGCAATTTAAATTTTAACTATGAAAATTGCAGTAGCAAATAAAATCTAGAAATACTTTTAAAAATCTGTTGAAACTGAAGAAAAACTACACAACTATATTATATATCACTGAAAAAAATTCCAGATGGCGTTACAAGGATTTTTATATAATAATATTTTCAGAAGTTATCGCAAACACAAATGAGATTTAGCTTAATTTTCGACTAATCAAAACCAATTCAAGTTAGAAAAATTGGCTTTCAGATGCAGAATTCCACCGTCGAAAGTATATTTGATGGCAAAAATTATATTAAAAAGAATTTTAAAATTTAATTAGATAGTTTGGCCTCTAATGTACCATCAGATACATACATATAAATCCCCTCCTTTAGTTGCAATAAAAATAACCACATTATGTATATCAGATATTAGGGACTGTTTCATCTAAAAAGCATTATGTTATAAAAGTAAAATCTTATTAAATTTTTTTAATTCCTTTTTTTAAAAAAAATTAATGAAATCTTGTTAAATTTGGATCTATATATTACTTCTTTAAACCACATAAAAAAGGATTGATTAAGTAACACAAACAAGTATTTCAACGAAATTTGTAAATAGCGCTGATTACTGATATTCCTGGGGGCCATCAGAAAGAATCACACATATTCCTTATTTCGATTTATCAGCCAAGGCGGGAAACATTCTATCCAAACCTATCAAAACTCGCCAAACTAATAGAAAAATAAATTAGGAAAAAAGATTAACACAAACGACAGTTCTTCGTTTAAAAAAGTTAAGTTGATGCTATACGTCCCATGTACCCGATTCTCCTGTAAGGGCAATTCCCGCTTTTTTTAAAAAAATCACATTATTTTCTTCTTTTTTTCCCCAGGATACAAACGACCCATAATTAATACATAAGTACAGAAGTATATATTTTTTAGAGTTGATAATATATATTTTTTATTTTAATTAATATTTAAAATTGAAATATACAAAATCGAAACAGACAAATTCTTTTTTCAATATTAAGAAAAGCAGATAATTTTTCTTTCAAATATAATTGAAAAATTAAATTCGTTATTTCTATCATGAAATACTATTATCTCATTTAATTGAAAGAATAACAATTGCAAAAGAAAATTCATTTTTACGAATACGTTTAAAATTCTGGGTTAAGCTTTTTGTTTATTTCTGTCACCGATTAATTGATATAAGTGTTTGGTATTTACTTATAACTTTAAAGCTCTTCAATAACATAACTTTGAGACATACAAATACTTTGTAAGTTATTATTATATTTGTTACTATTGTAGGTGTAGCGGGTTACACTAGGCCCGAACTCCCAATCTTATAGTTAGAAGCCGAGTAACATATCCGTTGGGCCAAAAGTGCACTTCGGTCCGAGGGATGTTAACTGGCTTATATGTATAGATATCACCACACTATAATATTATTTATTTTGAGTTAAAGACCGAATTAAATATCAAATTAGAATAGCAATAAGATCTACGGTTGCTCCGATATGCAATATTAAGAATTGAAAGGAAGTTAAACACAATAACTTAGATTATAAGGAATTTGTGTTTGTCTTCCAACTTATCGAGAGCATTCAAGACTTTGTAGTAGTAAATTTTAAATATTCCATTTTTGGGGGGTGGGGATTTTTTTTCTTCCTTTTTTCTAAATAATAATAAAAAAAATAATATCTGAGCAAAATATTTCCATTCTTTAAAATAGCTTTCCTTTTTCCTTTTTAATGTTTCTCTTTGGGGGGGGGGAGGTATTTTTACTAGTTTTAACATGACCTATTTTCAGGATAACTTTGTCAACGATGCCATTTTTAAAAAATATAAATGTTTATTTAATAGTCATATTTCCAGAAAATATAAAAATTAAGCGAGACTTGTGATGGTTTTGAAACATTTTCATATATTGTTAGTTTACAAAACTGTTGAAAGGAAAGAAAAAAGTAGCAAATTTCCCCAGTTTACAATAGGTTCAAAATTGATAATTATAAACAAATTACCAATTACATAAACTTAAAAATAAATCAAGGTATCAACGATTCTTAACACTTTTATATCAAATTAGGTAAGTTAAACATATCGAAATTTAACTCAGCTGAATTGCTTCTTAAATCTGATAATTATTTATCGTTTAACAAATTTTGGTACGGACAAATAGATTTTATAATTATAATTATGTATATAAAATATATATACACAAATTTAGGCACATTCTAGAAATTTAATAACTAATTGAAATCCTCAGCAAAAAATTAAAACTATAGCATGCATTCTAAATTCAAATTCAAACTACGCTAAGAATAAAAATATATTCTATTTATGAGCGAAGTATATTAAAATTAAAACAATTAATTAGGTTTTTAATCTGTGGAATAGTAAAAGAGAATAAACTGTATGATGTACAAAGTTGAGAGTAATCATTTTTAAAAAGACAATACAAGCAACCACAATCTTGGAAGTATTATATTGTTACCTTGTTTACCAAACATTGATGGGCTAGAATTATAAAATTAAGTTCACACTGCAATGTTTAAGTTTCAAAAGAACTTGATTTATTAATTCAGCCATCCTTAGAAATATATTCAATTGCAAATAACTTTTGCATACCAAAATAATCGTAACACAGTTTTTATTCACTTTAAATGTATAAATTATCATAAAATAGGTGTTCTGTAATATGCTAAATTATACAGCAAAAGTCATCTGATAATTTATTCAATATGGTAACGTTTAATTTAATAGTCATTTCAACACAATTAGTAAACTGATGTTTAAAGGGAAAATGACCTTGTGATACAAGGCCTTTTCTATAGTTCAGAAAACACAAAAACAGCGAAATAGAAATCTGTCTACTATGGGGATGTCAGATGACTCATTAGCGCTACGATGATAAAATTGAGAAGATCATTTTCATCTATAAACGACTTTAAAAGAGGAGAATATCATCTTTCAGTTTTTCTCATTGAGAGCCCGCATTTAGAGAAACATTTCGAAGATAGATTCCAGAAAACTAAATGCCAATAATTCAAATAAAGGCACATGAACATGGGGCTTTAAAGGCACGTGATGGCAAAAAATCGACAATCCTTCACAACAAATCATAAATTGTTTCAATGGTTTAGGCAGAAATTCAGCCTGCTTAGCTGGTGAATCAGGGGTGATTCAGAAACATGGATGTAGAAGTAGCAGAAAATTGTTAAAAAATTCGATTGAATGATTTTAAAAATGATAACTATTGCCAAAACCAGAATTCGATGTGTGGAAACTGTGGTTGGGTGAGGGGAAAATACCTGAAAAATCCATAAAGAAGCTGAGGAAATGCACGGTTTCCAAGAAAAAATCAAGCTGTTGCAAAAGTTAAAGCCTTTCATGATCTATTACAACGAAAAACTACATAGGGAAGGTTAGTAAAAACGTTTGCTGTTTGCTATAATACGAAATGAAAAGTTATACGAACACAACCTTTATTTGAAGACTTCATGCCATTTTCATACAATTAATTTTTTTTTTCAAACAATAAAACATTTATTTAAAAAGACAATTTAAAATAAATTATTTATTTCCGCATTTGATATTAATAAATACTGGTTATATTTAAATATTACATTAAATCCTTTTAAAATTATTCTCCTGCTTGATAATGCTCCAAACCATCTACATCTTGATGATTTACACCTAGGCGTAAAAGTAGTGCATTTTCCTAAAAGCACAATTGCTATTCGACACCCAATGGAACAGGCTGTTATAGTTAAACGCAAATAAAATGGTTTGAACCTAAGTTTTCTCAAGCTGTTGTAGCAATCGAAAATTACACATTAACTCTTTGCGAGGTTTTGAAATTACGCAGTGCCTTAGACTGCATTAAAAATCTTAAAGACGGTGGGGCGAAGAGAGATAAATTTATGCGAGGCATACGGGAAAAATGCACAAAGTGTAGCAAGAAATATATCGAATTGCTTGGCATTAGTGAACAAACTGATGTCATTTACACAGTTTTGGGTCTTGCCAATGCATTGAGTTTAGATGTTGAAGTGGAAGACATTGCTGAATAAACAGATTAATGATGGAGACCTAACATATGAATATTTGATTGGGTTAGAAGCACTACAGCATGTAGAAGTGCAAAAGAGAAAAGAACCGAAGTGCAAAAGAAGTTCACGGTACCTGGGTTCGCTGATATATTCTTCAAAATTAGTGCTATATTCTAAAACGGGAGAATAAAGATCCAAGATCTGAAAGCTTTATTTCAGTTAAATGTGACATGAACGAACTTTCTGAGTATTATAAAGAACAGCACTATAAATTATATTATAAATGAAGAATGATTGCATGGCAGTTTTCCCCTAGATACAATATTCAAAAGTATGACATGTTTCATTGTCGTCATCTCCATTACCCGCACCCCTCTACAGCTTCAGAAAACTATATGAACAAATGACAATACGTATATACATATGCATGTTTTTTATGAATAAATTTAAATTTATGAAAATTCGTTGTATTATTTTTTATAAATTTCTATGAGGTATATTGCATAATTTTTATAAGCTCCTTGGTTATCGGCTAACTCGCTTAGCGATGTAGTCGACGGAAAGAAACTCGGTCATAAAGTGAGAAATACTTGTACAAAACCGAATGAGCAATTATATGAAATTAAAATTCGCACACCACCTAAGTTACATCAAGATAAATTCTAAACTTTATATATGAATATGCCATGTCATAATACATAAGAATATACATTACATAAGAGTATTTCAAACCCCAAAAATGAGTTTCACTTTGGGCTGGTAAATCGCCAAAAGAACCTACTAATCTGAATTCTGAGTCTTGCACCAAACCAGCGAAGTCATGAGATCAAAAAGAATTTAGTATAATACCATACTTTGGAGGCCGTTTAATATGACCGTGAAGTTACCATTCATTCATATGATCAAATTCCTTTGAACCCGAGCTGACGTATTTAATAGTAGACAAAAATATTCATTTAAGGCTATCACTACAATGTCTGATCTTATCAGTTTTCAAACAAATAACAGACTGATTTTTCATTCCCCACCAGTATTATTAACTGACATTTACAACCTTCGTCGCACCATTTATACTGAAAAATTAAAGATTCCCCCCGCCCCTATGATATGGGGATGCGTGTCGTATTCTTTTCCTTCAATTACAATGGGTTTCATTGATTTCAAAAGACAGTTAATCTGCCAAATTTGGAATGAAATATCTACATCCATAATCTATAATTGCTATCTGCGACTGAATTACGAAAGTAATTTGGTATAAAGAATTGATCGAAGTATTAAAAACAAAGAAAGAATTCTTAAAGGGTATGAAAGCAGCTTACCTAAAATGAATAAAGGCGACTCTTTGGCCAAGATGAATATTTTTCAGTGTCTTGTTTGTAAAAATGTGATAATCACTTGTTTCTTATGAGAAAGAAATGAAAAGGAGTATTGAAGATTAAGACAAGGGACTAAAGTGTTAAACAACCCCTCCAACGAACACTGAAATTAATTAAGATCTGCATATTGCATGCTACAAAACGCGGCATTGCTTCACAAATTTTAATAAGCAATGCAAGCGCGAACAATATATAAAGGAATTGTTACAGAATTATTGTCGGCAATCAACAGCTAATGAATTCTTACTTGTAATTTTTGAAATAGCTTATACATAGCCCCGAGGTAAATATTTTAAATATTTCTTCTGAAAGTTTAAATTAAAAATTTAGTTGATTTTATCCATTTTTCAGACTTTTTTTCAACCGATTAATGTATTAAAATTCTGCAGCTCCGAAATTACCACATTAAGTGGCAGCTATTGTATATAATATTATATTGTATGTAAATAAGAAATATAAATTAACTCAGTTTCATTAGAAGCATGCGCATATTTCTAGCTTTAAAATATAGCTTAATGCATTAAAAAGTGGGTCGCTTCCATAATTTAAATAATTTTAAAGGAAGTCATATATTACTGAGCGTACCAATATAGCATATCAATCAAACAGATTTCAATTACATGAGAAGGCAAAAATTTTTCACAAAAAATACTTTATCGAAAATCATGCAAGTTATTCTACAATACCACTAACAAAAACATCTGAAATTTTTTTAACAAAGTATCTGGAAGACTAGAATGTGCATCTACTTAAGCTTAACATGCAAGTATTTTTCACTGTCATTAAGGTAAACATAACAAATTTGAGCATACAATGATAGAAGAACAAAAAGATCATTTAGATATAAGAGTTAAAAGGGGAAAAATTAAACGCTAAAAGTAAAATAAATAACAGTTAAAACTATTTGTAGCAATGCATTAAAATTTGTCCAACAATTATTTTTTCTGATCATACAAAAAGGAATTTATATATCAATTCGCCAGAGATGGTATTCTGAATTCAAAAATAATGATTAGATAAATAATCATTTTCTGAAGATGAAATATTGTTTAGTAAAGTTGAAATAAAATATTTGAAATGAAAAGGAAAAAGACAATATTAAAAGCACATTAAACGAAGTAAATTCTTATTTTATATCTAAACAGAACCGAATTTATTTACCAGTCTTCTCAAACTATGGAATTTTTTTTAATAAAGGATAGTTAAATCCTCAATATCTTGAACAATTTGTTGTTATAAAAGAATGCAAAACTTTCAATTTTCACTGCAGTAACCATGTAAGTATGCACATAACCTTAATTATAAATAATCATTTCTAATTATCACAATATTATATTCTGGAAACCACTTGAAATACTAAGCATATGATTTTAAAAATATGCTCGATGGACGAACTAATGATTTAAAAATACAATGAAAAATCCCTGCATTTGCAACTTATGATTCATTTCAATATTATGCAATTAAATTTAGTTTATGCATGAGGTCATGGTACCAATAAGTGAAAATATGAGTTAATATCATGACTCTTCCTCAACAATCTTTCTTCAAATACATGCTGAGAAAAAATATTACTTATAAGCAAAACATATCCTGAAATACTCTACATTTACACAAATTAGAAAAATGGTTTAATTCATAAACCAAAAATATCTACAACTTACTTTTCACTTCAATGCAAGGGAAACGGATCGTTTTCTTCGTACTTATCTTTAAAAAATATAAAGAAAAATACATAAAATTAGGAGTATAAACTAAAACCATAATTCTTCATTTTCTTGCTCTAGATGACCAGATGTTCGATTTGATTCCTCGTCTGAATCGCTGACAACTAAATCATTGCTGACGTTATCTTCTGCACCATCATCTTTAGATTGCTGAAAACCATACCTGCCTTGCAAGAGAAACTCAGATGGATCATAATTTTCATCAATAATTTCAGAATTTTCTTGATCAGCACACAACGCTAAATCAAATTGTACCATCTCAGCACTATCTGAACCCAAAGAGGTTAACTGTTGCATTTCATTGTCGCTATCATATTGCAATTTATCATTGTATGAACTTTCTGATTTAACTAATAAATTATGATCAAGAAGAACTGACTCTTCTTCATCATCATCATATTCATCATCATCTTCTCCTTCCACATCTACAAATTCTATGTCTTCATTATCTTTTCCCTAAAGAGAAAATAAGAGCCAGTTTAAACGTTCACACACACAAACATAAAAACTTAAGAATGTACATAATTGAGAAATACATTAACAAACACCTCAAATAAGATAAATTTGTCTTTTAGAGCATAAAGGGATAGAGAGTTTAGAAGCTGAATATTACGAAAAATACAAAATTATTCAGCAGAAGTTAAAGCTCTAGTTAAAAATATTTTAGGTGCAATTGACTAGATTTTTGAAATATTATACTACTGACTTGATGAAAATATAGCATTCAATACATTTTAAGATGGATATTATACTTTTGCACAACATCACCCACTCACTTTTTAAACTTTACTTATTCTTAATTTCTTTAAATCTAACTTTAGCATACTTAACAATGATAGGAACAAATTGTTTTTTTTAAGTAACTTCAATATAATTCTCTCAAATTTTCCGTAATGGTACTTTGCTATAAAAAAAATTTTAAGAATATTTTAGCTATAGAAAGATTATGAAACAAATAAAAGAAATCAGATACATAAAGTATGAGAGGAAAAATTATTAAATTTATATTCAGTGATTTTAACACTGGTGTCTGTTGCTTCAAAATAAAAGTCGATTTATATTCTTAAAACTTTCTTCATATCATAGCAAAAAAGAAAGAAAGAATATCATACTTTTTCTTAAACATTAATTTGTAAACCATCTTGTTTGAGTTATGAATATTTGTTAGAGAGTCAAAAGAAAATATGAGCAATGGATAACTTTTATACTACATGCAGGAAATGGAAATAGGAATAATAATTTCGAGTATTTCTTGAATAAAATCATCCAAGAAAATGGAGTTTGCTATTAAAATTTCTTTTCTAAAGCCTCGAGAAAAATAATATAATGAATATCAGGGATTTAACAGCATAAATTTCATTAGTGCACATAAAAAATTAATCACTTCTTAAACATTAATCATCTCAATCATCTAACATTATGATTAATCGTGATGTATTACACTAAATTCCGCTAAATACCACATGAAGCAATCACTCACTCTAATACGATAAAAAGAACAAAAGATCAATAGCTTTAAGGAATAGGTTTGGAAAAAATAGAACTCTAAAAATAAAAACATTACATCTGATTCATTTAAGTAGCTTTATCTAAATCTTGATAATTATTTTATGGAAGCATTCGACAGAACCCATGTATTGAACGGCAAATACAACTTAAAATAACCCCTTGCCTTTACAATGTTTGCCTGTTTATTAACTAATACTGCATAACCAGACTGGACTCAGCTTATTAATATATGATGCACACAATCCTAGTTTAATACACTATATTCTTATTTTTAACCGTTTCCAAACAAACCTCTTTTTCTCATGTTTTAAATAAAATTTCTTTGTGTCTGAATGTGAAATCATAATTCTTAGAATTATTAAATGAGAAACTACAAGTCATAAAGAAATGGTTCTTTTACATTTTCCGTATTCTAGTTGAACTGCTAAGTGGCAAATGTTTTAGATCACCAAAAACTGATTACATTTCAACAGAATGCATAGTAAAAAACCATTAGTTTGAAACTTGCAGAATAATCTATATTAATAAAAATGCAACTCGAAATGCGTTGCTAAGCGCAAAACTGGAGAACGACTCGACCGATTTGGCTAATTTTTTAAAAATATTTTCGTTAAGGCACGAGGATGGTTCTTATGGAGAGAAAAAATTTAAAAAATGCGTGGAAAATAGTTAAAACGACACTTTTCTTACTTTCCCGCCAAAAATCTTAATTTCCTTCCCCCACACCAACTGAGATAGCAGGAAGTAATAAATTATGATTTGTTTAGAAAGAAATAAGCGAAGTCAGTTGGTTTTCATTCATAGATAACGGGATGTTTAAAAAAAGAAAGAAAATAGTTGCTTTTATTATTAGTCGGTATGAATATTTAATCTATGCCTGCTATAGAAAGAAAAGTAGTGAAGAAAAAAAGGATAGAAAAGAAAAAAAGGGTGTGTGTGTCACCATTATTTCGTCTGTGCGAGGCATTTTCCAAGCTGTTTTTAAGCTTTTGAATCTCTTGAAAACCAATTGTGTCTTTATTTGTTTAGTGTGTTTACATTTATGAAAATTTGAATCTCATTATTCTATAAAAACAGAATTTTAGACCTTTCCCTCCACCATTTAAGTAAAATATCAATTCCGGGACAATCATTGCTCGGATAGAAAGAGAAAGATGAGTAGTACAGTGGACAGATCATCAGAAGAAAATAATAATAAATAATACTATAAATGAACTATATGATTATCAAAATTTGTTTGGTTTAAAAATATTTTGGTGAAAAACCTGTTATGAGACACAGCTACATAAAATATTAGCGAGCGTTAATACTGGCGAACCAACTGGTCGCCAAAGGCGGCTAGTATGCAATAGATTTTTGGTCACTTTTCATATTTATACATGTTGAAAGATCAAAAGTCAACAGTAAATAAATTTTTCCATATAATAAGAGACAATATTAATCAGAGCTTGATTGTTATAAATATAACCTACTTTCCCTCTATACTGGTTGTCATATTTTTCTCCAGCTTCACTTTCCATGTATCCATCTTCTTGAAGACAAGAATTTCCAGTCATAGCAGAATCTGTTTCAATAGCATCTAAAGCAGCTTCTTGTGATGCTTTAATAGCATTTTCTAAAAGAGTGAGCTGTTCATCGTACTAAAACATTAAAAAAGATTAATATTACTGAAAAATTGCAAGAAAAGTATCAGAAAAAATAATATAACATTTATAAAGTATACAACAGCCAAAATTCAAAGGATTAATTATAAAATATCGAATAAAATTTAAATTTACATAGATAAGTAGTCCAATAAATGATTAGCTTCAACATTAAAAATAACTGTACAGACAGTAAAATACATTCGACCTCAAAAATGAAAATAGCCATGGAATTATTAACAGATTATACATGCACACAGTTCGTCCATTTAGATATCTTATAATTTTCAATAATGATAACAAAGCTCTATTTTTACATAGCAAATCCCAGTAATTTCAGAAAGGCTTAGAGAAAGTAATAAGCGTTCAAGGAATAATATAATCTCTTTCACTCAAATCGTCATTAATGGTTTACATATAGATGGCACCAAGGGTATGGTAATTTACTTATTTTTGTTATACATTTGTTCTTTCGTGATATTCATATTTCCGAAAATTATACACACACCAATAATTCGTTCCAAGGGCGTCCGAAACATAAAGTAAATGTAAACAAACCTCCGAGAAAGAAAGGCAATTCAAAGTCACGCCAAGGTAGAATCGCAATGCAAACAAAAAATACATCAGTAATGAGTGTGGAGAAGTTGTTACAAGACGGAAGAAATGTTTATACAGTCAAATGATTTCAACACTTGAAAGTAGAGTCCGAAAGGCGAAAGATTTCACAAATGCGGAGCTCACAAAATAAAACGAGTATATGATGTGACGACTGAGACAGCCAACATCAGAGCAGTATAAACCAAAGAGGAATTTTTCGGACTACCAAATCAGAGGAGGTTTTCTTTACAGGCGTTGGAAGCGTCGCCACGTGTTCGGAGACCTGGGAGCCTCAAATTCGATTCCATGAATACAGCAGAGCTAAGTTAATAACTTTTAAAAAATAACGAAAAAGAGTCAAATGAGACGTAAGAAGAAATAAGCGATAACAAAAATACGGAGAGAAAATATCAGATCAAAAATGAATTTCAAAACCAGGATATTTAGAAAGTTTCTAAGATACAAGATTGATAATATATATTATTAAATCACCAATTTTTTAAAGCTAAAATCATAAAAAGAATTGCTATCATTTTATTATTTATAAAATAAAAGAGATAAATTTTGAGTAGAATCATCAACTGGTGTTAGCATTCTTTATTACTTGAATCAGAGCTGCTGGTCTTAAAAATGTTTTTCTTCAAGGTTTTCTCCATCATTCAAGTCGGATATGTTTTCTATGATATAAGATCAGTTGAATCAGGAATTTTTTTTAAAAAATCAGTGGAAAATTGTAAATGCAGTAAGGTGAATATGACTTTTTTTATTTCCTCCCTACTGAACTCTAACGAAAATATATGCTAATTTGCAATGCAAGCGAAAAAAGGTCCTTTTCTCTTTTAAATGGCATTAAGAACAACATGCAGAATAATATGAATCAAGTGCATTTAAACAAACTATCGCTCCCATCTATTGTAAATGCAGTAGAGGAATTAATTATTTTTAATGCTATTTTCTTTCTCCTTGTTAAAAGTGAGAAAAGTGAAATTTCAGTATTTTGAAATCATGCAGTATTGTTTCTGTACCTGTAAAATTTTACTTAATTAATTTTATGTTTGTTTCTTTTTTTACCATTTCAAAAGTATCATGTTAATACTACTCAATATGTACTTTTGTGCTCCTTCTAAAAATTTGATTAATATCGTCAAAAAATATTTATTTAATTCTACTTTCTTATCTGGAAATATGTTTATAGATTGAATCTAGAGGTCAATATTTTTTTTCCTGTTGTATTTCTGTTTCAATATACTATATTGAAAATCACTGTTTTATTTGCCAAATATAATTACATAATATTACATCATTACGAGAGAAAATATAAAAAGTCATCTTACGAGTGATTAATAGAAAAACAAATTCGTTTAACAGCTTAGAAAAGGACGCCCTGATTTTCTAGGTTATTGGGTCAGTTGCTCAACTAAAAAGAATATTTTCAAGTATTAGTTGTAATCTAATGTCCTAACTATTACTCATTTTGTTGTAAAACATTTCTCAAAATTCTGCATTGATGGATTTCCAACGAGACAGCTATTTATGATAGGAAATCTAAAGGAAGAAAATAGAGGTAGGACGATTAAAATAAATGCTTTCAGATAAATTTCTAAGCTAATTTGTAAAAATACGCAATGAATCATGTAATATTAAGACATTTTTCATTATAATTGATCAGCATCCTATATTTCCATTTGTTATTACAGTAGTTTTATAAATATCAAACATTTTCATAAAACCAAGAACAAATATGAATACCACAGATTGTAATTGTCAAAAATTTTTACTCCCATGCTTTCAGCACATGCAGATACCTGAAATTTACTTACGATTTCATTATCAAATTTTTCTAAACCGAGAAATTTTTGCAACACCATTAAAGTGTATACTCTAAAGAAGGGTAAATTTGGTAAAACTCTCGGATCGAGAAATGTATTATTTTTCAGAAAAATCAATTTATTCGAAAGAAAAAGTTTGAAAAATAATAATTAAAAAAATGTTTGAGTTTCCGAGACATCCACATCCTGTATCCACATAGGATTTTTTTAAGAGTTGTTTTACAATTTCAAATAAAAACTAATATAGTAACGTAAAAAAGGTAATGAAAATGTATTTTCAAAATATCCCAAGTCACGAACTATTATGCAAGCGAATTTCTAGAAAAACAATCAAACTGCTAATGATTAGAAGCGTCGGTATATCAGTTCTCTTGGTGAACACAATAGGATTGTCAAGTTTCGCTTCGAGATTTTCCTACACTTAAGAATTTTCTAATTTAAAAGACGTCGTTTTGTCTGGCATCATTTTATAGAATAATCCGGTTTCATCTGCACAGTGTACATCATAAGAAGAATATACTTAATCTATCTTCTCTTTGCTGTTGTTTAGAACTGAAGTGTGATAAACTAGGGTTCACATTTCCTCATTCGTGATGTTTTTTAAAAAAAAAAACAAATGTCTTTCTGTTCACAAAAGTAGGCAAGTCATCCATTGCCAATTTCAAAATCACTACTTCCAAGCAAAGAAGCAGATTTTCTTGATTTTTCAGAAATCATCAGTCTAATAATAAACCTATTTCACGTTCATCTCATGGAACCATCTTATGTAGCTTTGTCAACATTAGTTATGAAATCTATAAATCTTTTTAGTTTTGTATCCACTTTGCTTATTTTCACAGCATCTTTAATATATTTTCATTCTTTTTCCACCCTTCCACAAAAACAAGTAGCTATAGCCGACTGTGAAATCTCTTATTTTAGCAGCATTAACGAGCTTCAGTCCTTGATCAATTTTCAAAACGATTTTTTAATTTTTCTTACGATGCCAATACTTTACACCTCGCCATTATTAATACATAAAAACTATCTGCAAAGAAAACACTTCAATCCGAAGGCAGGTGACTCCTAACACAAGAATAAAAGGTTTCGACAATGACAATTCAGAGAAAGAGAAAACCTTCCAATCTCTCTTCTAAAACAAGGTAGACAACAGTTGCCTGAGAGATTTAAGCTCTGTACAAACAGAAATACATTCTTTCCTAACCTTGGTAATTTCATATAGATCAAACTTCTCTTCAAAAACTACGAGGCAAACTTAACGCATATATCTAATTAAGGTAAAGAGTTGAGTCGCAAAAGCATATGAATTGATGGTGCAGGAGAAGAAAATACAAAGAGTTGACTGTTTAAAGACAGGAAGTAAAGATTAATATGTTGTACATCCTAGGCAAACAAACACTGCACATATTCCATTCAGTACCCTCACTGCTCCACAAAACAGTAAAAGAGTAGCGGCGACGGGAAAAAAACGCTTTTTGAAAAAATTTCTTAATAAAAAAATTATTCCAATTTTGCTCATAATACTAAAAATCTTTTACATATGACAAAATATAACATGAAAATATAGTTTCAAGAGCAATATTTTTCCCGAAACCTATATTGTTTTAGGACAAGTTCCAAAAAATGTAACAAGAAAATATTTCTACATTCAGTAATAAAGCTAAAGATATTTAGATCTAGATACTTCAAAATGATTGCTCGTTTTACACAAGTTAAGATTATCAAGAGAAAGCACTATTATTTTTAAGTGTTAATTCAAAATATTCAGGCATAAATAGAAGGTAAAATAATATATTAATTCTACAAATAAACAAGTTCTTAAAATTCTATTAGATGATTAGTAAATAAACACATAAACAATACTTACTTTCTTCAATGAAGTTTCACAAGCTTCATTTATTTCTTTAGCTTTTTTTGTGAATTGGCTATCGGGTCCATTGAAAGTGAGGCTATTTGTAAGTAAAAGTTCCACATCCGCTTGAAAATCTTCTCGGGAGCTATACTTATGAGCTTTAATATTCTGTCAAAAGTAAAATGAAACATCTTCAAGCAATATCCCTTATTAAGCTAAACAAACATTATAAAAAATAATAGGAATATTTCGTATGCATATTTTTTAAATATAAATAAATTAATCTTTAGACACTGATATATCAAAGAGATGACTGCGAATAATTTGTTAGATTAATATCCAATTTCTAAGCTCTGTGGAGCTATTCTGGTAAGGATCTTGTAATTTTAAAGTCTCGTGGCAAGGGCGGCACATGAATTCTATGCCGCCATTCTAAGTCTTTCAAGGCTCAACTAACAACGGTAGAGTTACCATGGACTGGATTCCACAAGCATGGTGGATCTTTGGTGAAATGGAGCCCCGTCAGCAATCCACCGAACCCGAGTCTATACCTCATAATCTGGTAACCCAAAATGATTGAAAAAAAGGGGGGATTTGCAAAAACTTTCTACACCATTACAATTAATAATGAATTTGATTATATGCAAAGTTTTAGTTCAAAGCAAAAAAAAAGATTCTGTTAAGAGCCTGAAAATTCTTTTCATGAATATTTTAATTTTTAATCAATGCTTATTTTTAAAAAAAAATCTTACTTTTTTCAAATCTTAATAATTACACCAAAATCAAGAAAACGATTTCAATATGGGAAGTTTCTCTACAGTATTATCTTATAAAAAGCAAATCAAAAAATTCATAATGCTTAAGACTGTTTGTTATTACTTTGTACATGCTTCGAATTTCTTTCAGTTTATATAATCAGTCACCCAAATTATCAAATTTTTCACATAAGCATAAAGATTAAAAGGCTGAAAATACATCTGAAGAAATATAAATGTGAAAACCTGCAAAGTCACATATTTATGCACTAAGATAAATTGAATAACATACTTTTAGTATTGCATCCAGATCTATTGGATTTTTAATTACGCTGTAATACTCCTTGACAAACTTCTTGCTCACAGGCTTATGAAATGGCCAAGATTCTGGAATTGATTTTAAATCTTGGGATACAATGGATTCAAGTATGAAAGAGAATGCAACTTGGTCATTGTCATCTAAAAGAGGATTAATAGCTTTCTCTAGTCGCATTAATTTCTCTTCTTTGTCAGCAAATCTTCTTAAACAATGCTCAAGCATTTTATGAGCTGTTTGAGTAAGAGGGCTCTTTGCTCCTAAAAGGAAAGTATAAGCTTAATGTTTTATTATTAGAGTAAATGTATCATCTCAACAAAACTTAGTGAAAAAGTCATATTTTGAACTCAAAATTATATGCTGAAGATTTTCTAAAGAATATTTCAGTTTTAATAAGTTATCTCTGTAGAAGAAATTTTTTTAAAAAATCATATCTCTGCCATAACACTATAACAAATTACAAAAGAAACACGTCTTTTGTGTTAACTTAAAAGATTACTAATTGTGTTTATGATAAGCAAGCACAAAAATACTTTCTTAAAGACATTTAAAATTTAATATTGAAATTATCCTGGTTCTTAACAACCCTTTAAAATGTGTTCTGTTATTGCACAGTCCATCTTAATATTAATAGTTATAATACTAATATTATTGGTTAAGTTTTGTTAAATGGCATAAGGACTTGATCTGGCCATGTTACACCATATCATCCACTATGAAAAATAACAAAATACGATTCTGGTAATGTTAATAATAATAATAATAATAATTCATTATTATTATTATTATTATTTGATGCAAAATTAAAACTGGTTGGATAAAAGACTTAGATGAAAACTATTTAAAGTTAGAGAATCTAGCAACCTGTAATTCAATTCAATTACAATTAAGATATATTCAAACTTTATTTTATGTTATAAAAAATAATAATTACAAATAGTAATCAGTTTATTTACAGATTTATAAACATAATGGGTTATAATTTTTTAAAAAAATCTCGCTTTAAGCGTTACTGTGCAATGGATAGTTGCTGCACTTATTTGAAAGATACATACTTTAAGAGGCAAAGCACTTGAATTTCAATGTAATTTACAGGTAAGTAATTATTGTCCATGCAGGTTATTAATTAACAGAGATGTGCTATGAAAGATTCGGTAAAAATTAGATTAAGACAAAACCTTGATTTAAATACAGCAATTAAGTATGGCAATTGCTTGTTGAAATCAGAGCAATTATTTTGAATTATCCAGAATATATTTTAAACAAACGAAACAAAAAGTTTTACCATTGTAAATGCTACTGTTATCAACTATTTGATTCACGTCTTGTAGAAACTCTTCTCTACTACGATATTTTCTTTGGTGAAGCTTTTCCCTCATTGTCTGAAGGTCCATAGCTCTATGAACAATGCGATGGTAATCTGGCACATTTTTAGCACTAACCGGAAACCAAAATGGCTGAGTCTAAAAATGTAAGAGAAAAATAGTTTTTACATGTATAATATATAATAAAGAAGGAAACCTTAAAACTTATAGTAAATATATTCCAACAGTTAAAAAGAATTAATAAATAAAAAAACAGATGTATATGATAAAACAAGGTATTTGAAAATTCAATATAGCAAAGAAAAGAAATAACGCAAGCCCCCCCAAACACATACCACTTATTGTTTCCTTTTCACTTCTTACCGGAAGGATCTTTTAAATTAAAGGCCCTCAAAATATGCATAAATAAATACTATTTCTGATACAATCTCTTTTATCTCACTTGCACAAAAAGTAGCAGCGAAAAAAGTTGTGTGGTTCCACATAGGTAAGGAAACTTAAATCTAGTTAAAGACATATATTAAGTACAGCTCCTATAAGTAATGCTTGGATTATATCCATCAAACTTTCTAAACAGCAATGAATAAGATAAATACAGAAAAATGTCAGAATAATTTAAATAATGAGGTTTTGAAATAGAATTGATTTGATAACACATGAATTCATAATTAAGAGGAAACTAAAAACAAAATTCAAAAAGCAACCTCTGTGATTTATTTATCTAGAATCCGAAATAAATAAGTATATTTTGTTTTTCTATATCGTTAAATATTACATCAAGATATCATTGTCAAATCTGCCCATTCATTTTAACGACAAAAAATTTATATGTATTAAAAGCATCTCCTCTCAGTGTTGCATGTTGCAACAAAATACACTAAGTCGCTAAAGGTTCAAACGGTTACTTAAAACATGTTTTGCTGTGAATGGTATTTCAAACTTTTCGATGTTATATTCACCTCATCTCAATCCTCTTTAAAATGTAGGCAAAGTTGAGCATTCGAATGGATAGTGGATATTTCAAATACTCCAGAATAAATACAGAGTGTGAAAATGTTATTAGCATTTTATTCATTACGTAATTTGCAGGTGGTTAAATAAATGGACATCTGTTGTTTTGGTTTTTAGAGAGGAAAAAAATATCCTAATCGAAATTCATATTGTTATTTAAATTCCTATTGCAAAATACGGATATTAAAATTAATAAAATATAAATAATAATATACATAACAAATAATGAAATATTTATTTGCTCACTAATATTTTGTATACAAATATGCGTAATAATGAATATATGCTAATTAAAAAATCTTATGCAAGAAGGTATTACCATCTGCATTAGTTCAAAATTGATGTTTGAAGGTCAAATGCAATGTGTGAAGAATAGTGATTAAAATGAATAATTAAAAGAAAACATGATTTAAAAGAAATCTGAATACAGCATAGTTCTAAACGCCTTATATATAAAAATATGAAGCAGTTGACATATATTAAGATGTCCAAAAGTTTTTTTCTCATTGCGTTATGAATAGCCTTATCTGGCTCTGCTTCAGAAAACATGCAGCCTAATCTATTAGCATATAAGTCATCTGTTCCAGTCGTACCAGTGGTCTACTACACCTCAAGCCGGGGCTACACCCCCCAAATGTCTTTTGTCCATTTGGAAAGGCGTGATTTTCAAAGAGTTCTTTCCTCAAGGCTAAGCAATAAAATTCTACAAAATACTGTTATGAACTGGATCAAATGAAAATTGCTACAGCAAAAAACGTCCAGAATTAATGACCCAACGAGGCGTTATGTTTCATCATGACAACGCCAGACCACATATTGCATTAGTCGTAAGAGAGAAGCTTTTACAGTTTGATTGGGTTGTTTTACCGCATCCTGCACTCTCTAGATCTCGCTCCATCTGATTATTACTTCTTTCTGTTCTTAAAATATTCTGTTCGTGATAAGCGCTTTAAATACATCAGCGAAATAAAAGTGCATCCCGAGAATTATTTCTTGTTCAAAGCACAGGAATTTTGGAAAGAATGAATAATGAGGCTTCCAGAGAGGAGGAAGGTAATAGAGCAAAAAGGATCTCATATAACAAAATAAACAAAATCTTAAACGGTAAATATTATGCATTCGTTCCATATTAGAAATAGGAAAGAAACTTATGGGACAACCTAATGTATTGTGTTTCTGGTGACGATATTCAATCAAAAACTTCATATTAACAATATCTATTTCTCATCAGTGATATTCACGAGATCATTATTTTCCATAATGAGCCGTATTTAAGGTAAGTAGCACATTCAAGTGAACCAAGTTTTTTAATTTGTTTTAAAAACGTGGCAGGATTCTGTCAACTTTCTTGCATGTACAGTTGTGGAAGGGGGTGAGAGAGAGAGAGAGAGGCTTAAATCTAGTTTTATTTTGCAGTCGCTCTACACATATGAAAACTAAAAATATAATTTTAAAAGTAATAATGTATACTAAAAGATGATAGGCATAGATATTCATACGGGAATGTATACATATTTACGATTGTACGAATTATTATTTCCTACGATAACCTTTTTATTTGATATCACGAATAAATTTCCCATGTAAAAATTAGCTAGAGTATAAATGTTGGTTAATATACCATGACTAAGATGTCAGGAGAAACCTGGCATCTTCTTTTAAAGGGTCATTTAAATGTTTTAGATGCATACGTGCATAAAACTTTTCCCAGAAGTTTGATTCTTTCCCACTAAGAAATATTCATGACCATTAAAAGGTTTGTTTCAATTGTCTGCGAGCCTGAATCGTCATTATGCTAAGAGCATCAAAATGAACTGTTTTGTTATAGGAGTGAAAGAAATAATATTCATTATGTTTTAAAGCAATAACACTTTTAGTGTAAAAATCAATATCTTTCAGATAGAAACATTTGCGATTAATTTCTTTTTGTGCCCTATTCCTGCATTTCTTCTTCAGCGTATATTATTCCAGTCATAGCCATTAAATAATACATTACTTTATTTTACCAACATGTAAAAAAAATGTACTGCAATACATGAACTAATAAACGTAAATCGTTGCCCCCCCTGGCAACTTGCAACAGTGTGGCATGCTTTTCTATTCTACAACAAAACAGTGCATTTTGATACTTTTAATGTAATGGTGATTCAGGCTTGGATACAATTTAAACCTTTTAAGGCCGAAGGATATTTCTTTGAGAAAAAGAATCAAATTTCCCTCAGATATACTCATTGGAAATATATGTTATACATGGAGTAGAAATCAATTTTAACCTATAGATTGTAACTTTACATTCTACACAAATGTTTTTTGATTGCAAAAGGTTTTGTTATACAAAAAATATATATACTCGATAAATGCAAACAAATCTCTGAACATCATTCTAAATGCTCCTTTATTTACTCATTCTAATTGTCTCTAATTTTCTTCATTGCTGCGATTAGGCAAGCTAATTTTCATCACATATTTTGCTGCAGGTGATAGAAATTTGAAAGGAAACATAGTTATAGAATTAATTATTATTACATAATAATTAGTCCATTGATGTCTTTAAAAAGTAACCAGTTTAAAAATTGAAAATTTATACAAGAACTATTTTGACAAAAAAAAATTAATTAAAATGACAATGAAA
>JAOUZG010050968.1:3538082-3552840 GCA_026289955.1 Argiope argentata | reverse complement strand
GAATATTATATATATATATATATATATATATATATATATATATATATATATATATATATATATATATATATATATATACACCTAAACTACAGCAATAAATGCATAAACATTTTTAATTCGTTTTTTAATGTTTCAAACTAATTTCGAAAGTATACACACAAAAAAATGAAGCTCATTAAAAATTGTCATTTTTTAATATTATTTGCCTATCAAGATAAATTCTTATAAACTTTAATTTCTAAATCTATTTATTCCACAGTTAAAATAAATTGAAACTTATTTCAAAATTTTATTTGAGCTGTTTCTGTTCTTTATTTATATATTAATAATAAAATGTGAAATTTTATACTGATTAAAATATTGGTAAACTAAACTATTAATCGATTCTTCATAAAACAATTAAAATTATTCGTTTTCGTAAGTGTAGAGAATAAATGTATAATAAAATAACGGAACGATATTTTGTATCCAAAAAATTAATACAGAATGCATTATTTAATGAGGTTTTGATAGCTGGATTTTTTAAATTCTATTTATGATTATATACAATATTATAATAGTTATAAGTATGTTATTGTTGTAAATAATTAATTTCATGAAATTTGAGACTTTTGCAAGAGATTAAGCATGAACATTAATACTTTTAAACACAAATGGCTATTTTCTTATGATAAAAAATGGAGTTCATTATGCAATAATTTTAAAAAGAAAGAATTTGGTAAGAAAGTTCATGAAATTAAATAGTTAATTCCCTACAAAATATTTGTTGGAAAATAAAATTCTCATTCTCATATTTTTTTAAAAATATTTTATAAGCGATATTACAATGAAAAGACATGTAAAACGCTCAAGCTAGCCACAAGTACATAGATTATCCTTCATATTTAAAAGCAGCAAATATTAATAAAATATTATGCAAATTTTATATATATATATATATATATATATATATATCCTTAAATTGCAACATTATGGAAAATTTGGTTCAAGAAAGGCAAGATCAATAGTACTTGAACACTAAATAAAATTTTGATATATCGAAATTTATGAATCCTTCCGAAATCTATCGTTTCAGAGATAACACAGAAAACTTAATATAAAGCAAAACTAACTATTAGGAATTAGTTGAAATTTTGCCCCTATAAAAGGGCCTTGTTTTCAATTCATGTCTAAATTTAACTCTATTGCCATTAAAAAAATTTTGAATTCCAATCTTGAAATATAATTTTCATACATTAAAAACTATTTTTTAAATTTTAATATGTAAGCGAAATGTGTTGAGCACTTAGTATTATCATAACTTAAAGAATTTAAATCAAAACCTATATTTTTAAAGATATGATTGAAGATCAACTTTTTTTTTAATTAGCAGATTAGAATTTTGTATATTTATAATTTTGAAACAAATAGATCGAAACTAATGAAAGGTTTTCATTAAAAAAAACTTTTCATGCAGTTTTAGAATTTGAAAAAGAAAAAGGGTGCTGCCTTTGGAGATTTTAATTTTTCGATGAACGATATCAAAATAAGGTTAAGTGGCTCTCCGTTTTTGTTCTGCAACTGTATTTGAACTTGAAAAAACAATTTCCTGCAGAGGGCATATTTATTGCAAATTTTAAGCTTTCAGTTTCTAGTCCAAATATTGCTCACTAAAATTTAATTCATCTCGTTTATTGAGTTTTTCAAATATTACCCGAGATAAGGTTTCCACTTTCATACTGATATAAAAGTTTTACGTAAATATTTCATGGAAATTATAGAAATTAAATTTATTACATTTTTAGATTAATCATGTTCATATGCACAGGTAGTCAACTGTTTGAAGGTTTTAACGCAAAATTTGATTCGCTCCATTGTCGTTATAAAGACTATATACCAATTTTTTTCAGCAGAAAAACACTGGTTTTATACTGTATAGTTGTTATTGTTTGACCTCCTGACTAGAATAGAAAGTATAGCTGTTCGTGACAGTTTGAACAATACTTTTAATGACAAAAGACACATTTAAAAATCAGTAAAGATATATGTTCTACATTTAGTCATTATTATTAAAGTTGCACATCAAAATATAGAGTTGATTTCTGGTTTTAAAGAAATGGCTCAACCTATTATGGCAGAAAACAATATAGTAAATATACAGTCTTTGATTCATATTTTCTGTAAGGAGCTGACGAAATACTTTTGTGCAGAATCTTGATACATTTCAGAAGATTTAAAAATACATAATCAATTTCTGAAATCATGTCTAAATTTCTTTCCAACTCATGCGAATTCAAACAATCGACTAGAATTAGTTAATATAACTCTTTATATTTCTTTCTCTGAGTTGACATGATTTTAGTATAGATTCAAGAATTAACCTTTTGAGAATAATTAAATAAATTCTAAGCAACAAAAATTATGACTTTCATGAATCAAATGACACGATTTTGAAGTTGTAGTTGTAAATATTGTCGACATTTTTTTCGATAAAAATCAATAAACGATCAATGTTTCAGATTACTAATTATTAATTATTAATATTTAAAATTACATTTTGATCAATTAAATCATAATTATACTTTGACATAATTTTGAGATAGTTTGATCGAAATTCAGCAGCAATATTAGCATTCCACAATATAGGGAACCAGCATTTCATGCATGTTCTTCATTAGCTTAATGCATAAAAACATGCACTTTGCATTCGTAATACATCAATTGATTTAAGATCCAACACTGAATTATAATTAGAGAAATGCTATGTAATTTTCGTATAAGACCAAATGTTTAAGATACGCATTACACTGTTTTCCAAATTATAATACAAGCATTAGATTGAGATATAGAACATATATAGAATGAAATGAATTCTGATACCCTATTGCTCTAACAACAAAACTAGGCTCCGTCAAGGTTTTTAAGCAAACACACAAAGTAACAACGCTTCTAAATAAAGCGAATTTCAAAAGTTTGAAACATAACTGAATACAGAAACATACGAGCGAAAAATTTTAACAAGTGACGAACATAACTATTAAATGCTCAATATAGTACAATCTCATTTTATCAATTTTTTTAATACTGAGGTTTTTGATACTCCTAACTCTGAAAGATATGTAGGCTTCCAAACAAAATAATTAATAAAGTAACACAAGTTTTCTTTGAGTTCATAGTTAAAAGTAGTTTTAAAAAAGGATTAAATGCTAAGTTACAAGTAAGTTATCAAAACCTTTAACCAAGTAAGACTATCAAAAACCTTTAGAGTAAATTTTCTTTCATTTTCTATTATACATGCCCACACTAACAAAAAATAGCTAAGACAACTGCAAATGAAATATATTTTTTCAAAAATAAACCATAAGTTATGAATAAATAAGCAAAAATTCTTACATCAGGTAAATCACGCATTTCATTCAAAACACTTTCTAATATTATTGACAATGCTACAACTGGATCAGTCCTTTGACGATTGACAAGCTTGTGAGGCTTTTTTAGATAATCACAGTGCATCACTGTTCCAGCTCGTCGCCTTTTCTTCAAAGCCACCGCTTCTTTGGGAAATTTAAGAACAAGAGATTTTCTTCGAATTTCATCAGCATGCTTCACCAACTGCTTCGATAAAACAACTTTTGTTTCATCCACTTTTACAAGGTTATCGTCCTCTAATCCAGCTCTTTCTTGTTCTTCCTCTTCTTCTTCTGTCATAGCTACTTGAACAGGTGGAATGGGTGCAGCTGGTTGATAAAGTGGACATGTTTTATTTGTTCGCATATGACCAATTGCTCCACAAGCTCCACATTTCAGCTAGAGGGAAAAAACTTTCATGTAACTAAAGCAGTTTCACAATGACTATTACAATTAAAATAGTAAAATGTGATAGGAGCAATACAGGTAATCAGAGAACATGGAGACCTCAAACTATCAATCTATCATAGCTGAAATATAAATTTCAAGAAACATAATTACATAACATGGAAAATAAAATAAAAACAGCTTATCAGTCATATAACAAAATTATTCTATTAAAATTCAAAATATAAAATTTTCATTATGTAAAAAAAGAATTTTTACTTTAAGCAGAGGGGGCTCTTTTTTCGGTTTCTTTTTCGGTGGCACTTGTTTTTCTTTTTCTGCATTACGTTTCAACCTTCTAAGCTGCTCCTGAATTCTATAAAAAAATTAACCCAAAGATAAACATTTAAAAATGTGCCAAAGTATGATGAATTTTACCAACTTAAAAAATCATAATAATGCATGCTATTTTATGAATCTTACATCAAAAAGAACTAGAAATTTATATCACAGTTCTATATCTAAAAATATGGAATATGAAATATATATTAAATGTTAACTTTCTATATGTACAATAATTTACGTTTTTAAAGCATCTGAAAAATGTTTAATGTTATGGTATTATGCACTTTGGAATTGAGAATCATAAGAATATGCAACACTCACTACGGTGAGATCTAACCCATAACAATATCATTTAATCAATCTGAAAAGGTTTAATCCTTTCAAAAATTTATATTCATAAAGCTAATTACTACCAGCAACAAAGGAAACGAGTAGTGGAATATGCACAAGAAAGCACTTTGAAGATAATTTAGAAAATTTTACATTATTTTATTATTAAGTTCTAAATAATTATTCATAATTAATTTTGGATTAAAAAAAGAATTTGTGAGGTTACTATTAATTTCTTAATTCAATTTTGAGAAGACATTATTTCTATAAGACAAGACAGACAGATCAATTTATAAAATAAATTATGAAAACTCTTATATGTTTAAAACTTGGATAACAAGAAATATTACAGATGTAAAACAAAATATATAAAAACCCGTCTAATAATCAAAAGGAACAAACAAAAAAACAGGCCATATAACATGAAAGGAAACATGATAAGGAGTAGCTAATATACTTCAAGATAATAATTTTACCTTCTTCTTTCTTTGCGTATTTCTTCTTTTTGATGTTCATCCAAAGTAGAAGCAAACTGCTTTCTAAATGAGAAAATACACGTAAATACTAGCAAACTTTGAAACAAAGATAAATGAAAACCCATCTATCATATTAATATGCATATCAGCACAGTGCATAATGTATATTTTATATAACTTGGTTCAACATCAGTCTGAGAATACAATATTAATAAATAATCAATAAATATATGCTCGTTACTGCATCATAGCAGAAGAAAAAATTAAAAAAAATTAGCGTAGCGTTGAATCGATTTTAAAAAAGAAAGAATTCTTGAAAAACACATGTGTGGTAATTCAAGAAGAAAACGCACATAGCTTTAGTCATTTTAAAGAAACACAATGAGTAACATAACAGATTTCAAATTCTATTAAAAGTTTATTTGAAACATATACCTTTATCAAATACATATACAAATGTTTTATGCAAGAAACTCAATGTCCATAGCAAAGTTAGCAAGATGTAAGATTAATCATTATCGTCCCAAGAATTCAAAAAAACTATCAAAATGGTTAATTAACTATCATTCATAAGGAGAAAAATACAAAGCTTTCTAATTTTGACTTAATATGTGTATACAGTTAACAGATAATATAAGCTGTGGCACTAGCTTAATAAGTCAGATAACATCTACGATACACAAGTATAATTTTGTATTGTGCTTATGTTACTCGGCTACAAACACTAATGTCGCATGTTCGTACCTCGCAATTCATTCGCCAGAAAGTAATCTTCAAGTCACTGTTTTTTTATTATGGTTTAGTGTAACAAAAAGCGAATACAAATCACTTCCATTTCTAGCTTCAAATATCAGCGCCAAATTAATTTCAGAATTCACTGTGTGTCTTTCAGAAAGGGAAGGGATATGGTGTTACCACTGAGCAAACGGCAACATGCAATTCGATATTAAACCGGATTTTCCTGACCACCTGGAGTCATTGTCATCATTGATAGAGGCATTCCAAAATCGACTGTGAATGCACACAATCGATCAAAATTTGGCACAGAGTTAATTGGAAAATTGGATATACAACCTTTTCTAATTTCCTCTCAACCTATTATCGTTCAATGATATGGAATGGTTGCTCTCTGAAAGTGAATGTGAAGAGGAGCCTTTGGTGTGTATTCTAGCAAAACAATAACCAAGAGGAACAGAATGAAGCTAGAGTATACTGCTCGAAAGTTACCAATCTATAAGTATAGCCTAAAAAGGGAATGGCAAGGGGAGATCGTAAAAACTTACATTAAATAACATGTACTGTGATGAAAGTGCAAAATTATGTGAACTGACTTCAACAACTAAAACTCAAAATCACATTTAAACTTTTTATGTTAAAATCGTTACAAAGCATCAAGTTTCTTAATAGAAAAAATGGTACTAACATGAATGCAGGATCTTTAGTGGTTCGAATTCGAACGTAAGTATCAATGACAGCAGGTTTCCGTACAGTTTCAATTCGAACAAATTCCTTACCATCAGGGTTCTTGAAAGTTCGAAAAATTTTCAGTATTCTACCATTCTGAAAATAGCAGTAAAAAATATTTAAAAACAAAAATGCGATTTAACATACCATATTTTTATCCAAGAAGCGTAATATTAAAATGATAAGAATGAACTATAAATAAGTATAAAAATGTCTTGTCTGCATAAAAACTACAAAACTAAACTGCATTTAAATCGTTCATTATTTTAACATTAAGAAAATTATTTTCTTGAGAATTACAGCCAATTAATACAAAAAAAACGCAGTAATTATACTGACTTCTGCTAACGTACATTTTATAATGTAACATAATGGTGAAATCAAAGTCTGCAGCATCCTCAAAATCTTTTCGTAAATGTGGTATTACATAATTAAAGACCAGTGAACACAACAGGCAAAGCATGGGTAAAAGCTACACTTATTTTCAGTTGTATGTGACATTTTAATTAGATCATACTCTGGATATTTTAAAAAAATTAAGTCGAAAATTGAATAAATTAGCAAAATTCTGAGCAAAATGCTTGGAGTGTAATTTTCAAAAGAAAAAAAAATTCAGTAAATAATATGCACAATTTTAATATTATGCTTAAGCGTTTTAACAGATTGAATGAAGAAATCTCTTCCCATCAGTCATTTAATTTCAATACAAAATCTTTAAATTTCAAAATAAAACTCTAGCATTAATATTAATTTATCTAAAGATTTCTCCTCCGCCCTTTTCTTTCAGTTTTTGAAACATAATCCAAATGCTTCAGTAATTTTTCTTCCATACAATTGTATAATTTATTTAATAAATTGACTAAAGAATTTTTTTTTACTCAAATATGTACGAATTTCGAACAGGAGCAAATTCAAATTATTAGAAATTCCCTGCTGATCGATTTTTCATTTAAAATATCTTCCTAAAATTATTTTTAATTTGCCTCCACAAGTAATGATCCTTATATAGATTTCTAAGTGTTTTCAGTATATCTAGGGTTTATTCTAGTACCAAACTTTTAATAAAATTATAAATATCTAAATAACAATAATCAATACTTTTATTTAAATCAAAATTATCATTAAAAGCTATCCTAGTTATAACCCAATTACTAATAACAAGAATAATCAAAACAAAGGAAAAATAGTAAGCAAACTTAAGCTCAAATGTAATAGTAGTAATCTTTCATAAAAAAATTTGGAGGTTAATCAATACGATGATAGATATCTAAACTGGAAATGGCTGTAAATGCCGCGAAAAAAGTCATGTATTCAAAAGTTAATAAATAACAATGTTTTAAACCTGATAAAGAATGGAAGTGTTCAATATACTATAAGATGAAAAGCCAATCAGTATATGTTATTAATGTCATAAGTACTGAAATATGTGACTTAAAATATTGTAAAAAGAGCCACCAGTTCAGGCGTGCACACACACACACAAACGTATTAAAGTCTTGAAAAATGTATATTTTTCAAAACAGAAACTGAAACTAGTTTTTTGCAGCACAATAAAGCTTGCAATTTGACATTTACAGATTTTCCATTTCCAAAACCCTAAGTAAATAGAAGTTTTCATATTATTCATAGTAAATTTTAACTTTCAATGAATTCAGAATTTTTTTTACAATTCCTTAAGAACTTCTTACCTTGTGGCAGAATAATGTAATTATACAGCTTTCAACAGTTTATGTTATATTTTTGTTTTAAACCTTAGTTTTTTTTATATTTATATTCTTTAAACTTCAATAAAAATCACAACTCATTATTATAATTAATAAGGAATTTTGTAATTAACTTTATCTCAAATTCCGTAACAGCTGCAATCTCATACATTACACCATAACGAAATAAGTTTTGCAAATATTAAGATAATATACTATTATAACATATATCATCATAATTAACACATCCTTATAATGAATTTCAGCAATGATACTCTTGACAAAAGGAAATGAGTGATAAATTGATCATGAAATTTAATTTTTTTCAAATATAATACAGAAGTTAAATAACAGAAAGCAACACACAAACACACACACTTATACTTCTCAATACAATACCTCACAATACCTATATAAAACCTCAGCTCTTTATTAATACTGAATGAGTTTTCATACACTAAGGCAGATAATATTAAAATTTTAAATGGAGTTTTCAAATGATTCAAACAATGTGTATTTCAGTAAGCAACTAAAAAGGTTTTGAGGAAAAGAAAATTTCCTTACAGAATTAGATCCTGTACTTCCTAAGGATGCACTGTCATCTTCTTTATCAATTTTTGATTTATCTGTAATTTAAAACAAACATACATGTGGCTCAAATAGAATAAACTATAATTGATTTTATAAAATAAAAGTGTACAGAGTACATAAGTTCAGCATTGTAAAATAAATGGCAAAAACTCAAAAGGCATTGATTAAAAGACATCTCCTTTCCAGTTATTCAAAGTTTCTAATTTGGAAACTCAATTAATGATGTTATATAAATTAAATGACTGAAATTTCCAAAATATTCCTTTAATTAATTTATTATTTCATTAGAATATAAAAATTAATTTTAAAATATCATTCAATTACAATTTAAAAAGAAGAATAAGACTGACAGTCTAATATATTAATTTTAACCTACAGAGCAAAAATTGAATCTTTTCAATAGTTACCATAAAAAAATGGCTTACATTTGAATAAAGAAAAAGGCTAAAAGAAATAAAATCTATATAAAGAAGACTGGTAGCATCCAGTGCTTCCAAAAGTTATTAAAAAGAATAAACAAACCTGATATACAAATTTTAATGCATTTCAACATGAGGTTGAGAGAATGAAGCAAAAGATTAAAAGAAATGCACATAAAAAGTCTTGTTACATTTTCTTTTATTCTTTAAAAAAAACTGCCACAGTTAAATACGAAAATAATATATAACATTAGAAAAAGTCCATTCATCATTAAGTAGTTATTATTTTTGAGTGGTTATGTTGTGCTAAGGTGAGAGTAGGCTTAAATGATGTTTTAATCTGCCTTGATCATCTTAAACAGTTGTAAAGAACAGAATATCATAAAAGATTTATTTGAAAGCATGCTGACAAACTTACCGAAATTTATTTAATAATTGTAAAAAAAAAGTATACATGGAAAAAAAATTAGTCAAAGGTCAATATAATATAGCAAAAGGTCTAATATAATATATTATCAAAATCCAAAATCAATTAAGTGCGGTTACAGGTTCTATCTGGCAGTCAACGAACTACAGTAAACAATAATCACTATGATGACAGTCTTTTGGGGTACGAATAAAGCAAAAGATGATAATCACATAAGGCATAGAAATAACCTCTCATAAGGCATAGAATAACCTCTCATATAAGCATTTATACAAATAATGGACATTGTTAAGAAAGCATACTTTTACAGTATACCTAATTTTATACATACTATAAGTGATTATGAATTTTTTATACCAAAACATGATAGTAATGAAACTCAAGATACTAACACTGTAATTATACAAATACATACCTTTGTCTCTTTTGCGCCTATCATCATTTACACTGTCTTCTCCTAAAATCAATTTCTGCAATTCTCGTCTCTCAGCTTCTTCCCTTTCATGAGATAACTTTGAATAAAGAAATAAAGAAGATTTATATTCCGTATTCTTTCAAAGATTTGATTCCGGAAAAAAAAGTGCATGATCGCCGGTTTCTGTCTATGCCTTTAAAATTCTTCAATAAAATTAATAGTGCAAAAGTTTATTGAATAAAATAAAATTCACAGTAAAATATGATAGTAAAATGCAAAATATAATGCTATGATTAAAATATTTAACATATGGCAATATTTTCCAAGTTCCAAATCTAAGTGCGTATTTAAAAAAATAATATAAATCATTACAAATAATCATTTTAACTAAAGAAATTCTCTTTTCAAATAGTTTTATGATAATATGAGTAATATGATAATATTGCAACTTATACATTTCTTAGGGATACTTCAATCCCAAAGCAAAACTTGAAGCAGCCATTTTTAAATTTAGAAATAGCTTTGAATTTCCTTGTTTCTAAAACTACTCTTAATAGTACATATTAATATTATGTGCACATTTTCAAAATGCAAAGAACTGATTTCAAACAAAGAGAGAATTAAATAATAAAAGCGTCTTCAGATATGAATACAGTCATTAATTAATCCTATTTACAGCTTAGAAAACGCATTTACAAGCTAAATGGCTTAAAATATTTTTTAATGACATTTTGTCAAAGGTTATAAAATATATGAAAAATGGTTACATAACTTTAAAAAGATCGTGACACCATTCAAAAACTACAGAGCTCTATTATCTGAACACCAATCCCCAGGATCAGTTCGGGAAGGGAAAAAAAAATGCCTAAATAAAATTCTTCCTGAGTGACAACGACTACAAAGAACAACTAACTGACGGTAAGGCATCGGTACTTTAATGCCTTATGTAAGCATATAAAATGTAACAAAATTGCTTTTGTTGTCATTCAATTAGTATGTTATACAGAATTGTCCTTCTTCACAAAAATAATGTTCCTTCAAGCTTTAATCTGGATAGTTCAAATTTTGCAGTATACAAATCTAATATTTAAGTACATTTTGAGTTGAATAAATTGAGCAAAAAATATGTTTACTATTTCTAGAAATGAGTCTAAAGATCAATATTAATTATTTAAAAGGCTATTTAACTCCGCTCAAAAGAAATTGCATGTAATGGATTTTTTTAAAAAATTTAAATCATTTAACTAAGTTATGCATAGTTCAATTTCAGTCAGAATTTAAATGACAAAACAATACAAAAATTGATTTTAAAGATGTGATAAAAAAAATTCCACGGAAGTTAAATAAAATTCTAAAGAACTCGAGCTCATTTTTGCAACAAATAAAATCTAAAAAGAATGTCAAAAAAAATCTTATGCAAAAGCTTGTTTGCTCTTTTAAGTTACCTGGGAACTAGTTTTTTTACTGGACAGCATATTTTCAATGTTTTTTCCCATTTCTTCAATGTCCGAATCATCATCAGAACTAGAGTCTTCATCAGTTGACAGTACTTCGTTTGAAGCCAAAACTCTACAAAGCAATTTCACAAATTCAAAACGCGCTTTGATTAGAAGGGATCATATTCGGATAAATCATATGAAATAATAAAATAAGTTAAAATAATTTGTTTTTCTTCACTTTATTATCAGAAATGATATAGATAACTAAATTCAGGAACTACACACAAACTGAAAATCATACACAAAATTCAGAAAATTATCTTTTTACTTACCTACGCTTATATTAAATTGAATAAGGAAGGGCATCTAAAAATACTAAAATTCCGAACTCCGAAATATAATTCAATTTTTAAAGAAACTGAATTCTATTGATTCAAAATTCCATCACAACTAGGCTTACACTCACATATTCTTTAACAGTGTATAAAATTTAGAAAATTTGTGAAGCTAATATTTACAAATTTACAAACCAAATTAAAGCTCATACTAATATAGTTATAAAAAATATGGTGCATTGTTAAAATAAAACATTTCAACAAAAATAGTTGCATTAATTTTAACATTAATCTTGCTTTAGAACTATATTATTCAAATATATATATAATTCTTTTATTCTAGCTAATTTTTGAATAAACTGATTATAATCTCTTTCCAGCCATTTAAGTAGATCTACTTATCCATGAGAACTAATATTAGTTCATGTCCTCTGAATAATCAGGAAGGATAAGAAACTAAAAACTGCTTAAATGAAATTAATTCTAAAAATAAATTAAGCGTTTTAAGGAAATTTTTTGGTAAGTAACGTCTAATTATCAAAACACTATCATGGCAGATCAAAAATAAGTTATTTTCAATATGTACCTATTTTGTAAATCGAAGATTCGTTGACAGTCTTCTTTGTAACGCTCCTGATGTTCTGCAATGCTAAA
This sequence comes from Argiope argentata, assembly GCA_026289955.1. NCBI lineage: Eukaryota > Metazoa > Arthropoda > Arachnida > Araneae > Araneidae > Argiope > Argiope argentata. The sequence goes on along the minus strand of JAOUZG010050968.1, from coordinate 3,540,468 downwards.
CCGATTTCCACGAGCAAATTTACTCATAGCTTCTTCTCCAGCTTTGGCTTGCTCAGTTGATAAAGTACGTACGACATCTATTACCTCCCAGCGGGACAGCTTTTTTATCTACAAAAAATATTCGAAAGTTCAAGAATACAATAATTACAGAATAAAAGAAGGAATTTCAATTTATTGTTGTAAAGATGCCTGATATTTGAAAAAAAATCTTTAATGCATGTATCTAAGAAATATATTCAAATGAACAATCTTAATATGCCTAATTATGTGATATATTCAATAATCGAAAGTTTTAATCAACAGACATGCAGGATAAAACACACTATGTACATAAAAGACATCGTAGAATGTATTATGTATACAGGGTATTCACGTATTTCCAAATCAGCTCTAATAAAAAAAATTGAAAACAAAAGCTCCAGAATAAAGAATCTTTAGCAACAGCTTATTTGTTTAAAAATTAAAATATCATCAGCTATTTCTGAATTTATTTTTCTTTCAAAATCTCGCATGTAAATGCGCAATGAATTAAAGGATAAGCTTTTACACATTTCAAAGAGAAGTATTTCTATCCCGTAATTCCAAAAAAAAAAAAAAAAAAAAAAAAAATTGTGAAATGCATGGCAATGAAATTTTTAAAAGAAAAATCATTAATCGGAAAGGGAAAATTGTCAATCATTATTTCTACAAAGAAATAAGACTCTAAACGAATAGTTGGAAAAAAGTGCATATGCTTCAAATATTTCTAAAAAGTCGCCGGTAGCAAGTAAAATCCGCTGACGCAGAAATCATTTCCAAAACCCTTAAAACATCTCTGTATTTCAAATATTAAAATAATACATTAAACATTGCAACTTAGAAAAGCTAAATATTTTATATATAATCTTCATCAGCTTTTGCCAAGAAATGTGGCTCAACGCTGAACAGTGAGTAGAACCCTGAACCCCCCTATTTAATAGCAGGTAATGGAAATACATCGTAAACCCTGATGAAGATCACGTTTACATAAATCACTGCTCCAAAACAGGTACCTTAACAACAGAAAATGAAACAAAAAAAAAGATCAGATCTAGTTTTATCAAATGAAAGAAAGTTTCAGTATGGGTTTATGATTGTTTCAAGGTTTTATTACAATGACAAATTAAAAATAAGAACAGTAAAATTATTAATATCATTTCAATGTATTATCAAGAGAACAATATACGTCCGTTATTTACAGAATAAATCCTATTTTTCTATTACAAGATTTTCAAAGATAAAAACTTCATCAAGACAAAGTTTTAAATAACATGTCGAATAGTAATACTGAATTCCTCAGGAAAAATGAAAGTTCATACAGGTATTATATATATAACTTGTCAAAATATTCCTGTAAAGCTCTGACATTTTATGTAATGCAGTCAAAATGTTCCTGTAAAGCTCTGACGTTTTATGTATGTATGCAGATAATTGTGGCTTTAGTCAGTTGTAAAGAGTTCTCACTAAGCCGAAACCAAGCACGATTGATGGACTCTGGAATGAAATAGAAGAGAGAAGGAAATAAGTATTCCTGAAAATTTTAGGAAAGCCTTTTCAATCATAGAAATAGTGATGCCGACTCATAGCCTAGAAAAAAGGCTATGATATTAAACAATTTAAAAAGTAATCTTTACATTTAAAACATTTATTAAATGGCTCCAAAATCGTTCTAAAAATGAATAAACATCCTTAGTATATTCAAACCATAATTAATAAGAACCTCACATATTTAATTTCCTGAATTGAATGTACCGTAAATTTCATCTTTCTACATAATGGCATATTTCGAAATTATAGATTTGAGATCCTTTAAATAAAAATGCATAAACAACAAAAAAAGTATTTTGAAAAGGACATAAAATGCACAATCGTTTTCTTAAATGCATTAGAAATTTTAGGAAAGGGTTTTATGTAGTATAAAATGTATAAGCGATGTCGAGAATTCTCTTGACAAAAAATTAAGTAAATGCGAAGACTACGCCTCCTTTCAGCCTTTTTAATGAAATTTATTAAATGCAATGATGATTAAAAACATATTAACAAATGATTATATAATTCATACCACAAGTTTATAATATAAAATTCCCAGTTATCTGCTATCATTTTATATCAAACTTTCTACCAGTTCGTAGTATTCTGTTATTAAAGAAATAAAATTAATTTCATTTAAATAAATCATCATACTTCTAAATATTATTGTCTTTTTAATGATTAACTAAATATAAATATTTGAATAATTTAACATATTGTTCAATTTTTGTTTCATTCTGCGGGTATTAAATGATTAAAAAAAAGGTGAGGTCTTATGAAAGCCTTAAAAAATTTCCGAAATATTTAACATAAATACAACTTTTTCAACTGTTTTTTT
>JAOUZG010050968.1:3429958-3537982 GCA_026289955.1 Argiope argentata | reverse complement strand
TATATATATATATATATATATATATATATATATATATATATATACACTCAATAAATCAAACATGGTTCTCCATCGCATCATTAAATGCTAATATTACCAAATTCACTGTTCCTAACATCTTTTGACAATGAATAAGAATACTAAATAGAATTTTAATCGCAACTCGATGTAAAAGACCGATGATTTAACAAATTATAATACCACTAGATTATCATTGTAATGCCCCAGATTATGCAAGAAATTGAAGTGAAGTTATAAATTTGAAGACATAATACAGAAAAGTAAGATACAAAATCAACTCATAAACTGATACAAAGCAGATAGCACAATTTGAAGCAGAATCCATTAAATTAGATAAATAGTAGTTGTTCTTCAAAGTAGATGCAACTTTTTAAATAAGGTGTATTGCTGAAATTTTGATCTATCAGAAATTTAAATGTTCCACAGAATACAGCGGGCGCAAAAAAGCGAATGGCATCCAGTTCTGCTGTAAAGTACTGACTTTCACAGCTGCCAACGATGTTTCATTCAACCTATGAAAAAAATAAATAGCGAGTCTTTGAATCAAATTAGAATCATTAAAACAAAAAAAAAGTTTTAAAATAAACTGCCCACACTTTTCCCCGCTTTTTCAATATTATCCGAAATTCCTACTCCACTGATTGGCTGGCCATAATGATACAGTGTGCTCACTTCACAAATACATTTAAACTGTAGCTGAAACAAAATGTATTAAAAAAATTTTATTCTCACAACAATCTCTTAAGACTTGATTGAAAAACATTAGGAAGAATAAAGAGAGAAACATGATATTTAGAGCAGGCATTTTTTACTGGCAATCTAAGTTCCTTGGTGATTTGAAAATTCTTCACTTCATTTTTCAATTCGCCTAAAACTAAATATCTTGCTATATATATTACTTCTTTAAGATTTAAAAATTAATATTTTTATTTAAAGAAAATCCTATTTTAATTATGGTTCTAACATGAGATAAGATCATCAGAATTTAGTTACCCTTTAAAATTTCTGATAAGGCTTCCTACTTTTAAAATATTTTGACAGAAACTTATAATTTCAATTCCTAGATAGTTCAAACTCCTAAAATTCAAAAGAAATGCAAGCCATATCATTAAAAAAACGCACGTTTAATAAAATTAAGTTGCACATTTTTCTTGCAATTCCTTGCACTTCACAAGAATAAAAACGAAGACTTTCTTCTTGCTACGCAAGAATGATCTTATTCAACAAATCATTCATAAGTTTACTTCTGGTAAATGGGCTACTCCTACATAATGGAGAAGTGATTAATTCAAACTCAATAAATGAAGGTCTATATAGATCGACATTCATGCTTCAAATCTCTTAACCGCATTTTTAAAATTTTTTCCTAATTTGTAAGCCGCCTTTTAGCCTTCTATTCCCACTGAATTGATAATTACTGATATTCTTAATAATGGCACATGATTCTTAATTTAAAAAACCGAAATGCTAAGCAGGCAGTTTAGAATATTATTTTTCAAAACACTGAAGGTTTAAAATAACATAACCTTTACTGCTTTTTGTGTAAAATGGAAACATTCGGAGGTCACTCGGACAGAACTTTGGTCAATGAGCGAGAAATTCTCGGTTTAACATGTAAGAGGAATCTTACATGTTAGATTTTTAGATTTTTTTAAAAAGTTAAACCACTTCGATTTTAATGCAAGCAGCTAGCTCTTTCCAACAGTATAAACATATAACATTCTGTCTACCCAAATTTGAGTTTGCATTCTCTAAACAACTAGTTCAGTTTTTTTCTCAAAGAAATTTAAGAATTCTTTCTTTCTCACTGGAAAACCTTAGAACAAATAAAACATTATATAAAAATGATTTAATATTCCCTGTGGATAGGGGTTTGCTATGTCTAAATAAATTGTTGACAAAATGCATGTTATAACTACCCATATTTTGGGAGATCTTTCGATACGTTTAAAAACAAAAACTTTTCTCATCAACATGCTTTTAAGAAACTTCCTATTTATTGATAAACCATATATTGCGATAGCTTAAACCTTCCTCAAATCGAATTTACCGAAGAATTACAAAATTCTTGTGATATTTTCAGCTGCGGAATAATTCAAATATCTTGTTGGTGCTTTTCCCCATTCCAAAACTGAATGTGTAAATCCATTTTCTTCGTTTGAGAAGATATAATGACTGTTAGGCAATGCTAAATGTAATTAAGAAACAATATTTCATAGCACGTGCTGGTGAAGTTTTTGGGAGCTTTATCGATACATTTGAAATCTCTTTACAAGTATTATATAAATAATAACTTTCCAAACACTGTAAAGATAATTTCAACTCTGCATTTAAGATACAAGTCAGGTTTCCTTCCCCTTCAACATAATTACACTGAGTGAAAGAATTGATGATTGGCGGCATTCCTATATTAACACCTTGCAGCAATTAATGGAATTCGCAATGTTAAATCGATTTATAAATACTTTAAACAAAGAACAGACGTACATTTTGCCTATTTTTTAGCACTTTGAAAATATCACAAAAAAAAAAAAAACAATTTTCCAAAGGCTTCTGAGTATAATAAATCAAGTAATTTCTAAACATTGTTGAAAATCTGTATGCAGTTACATCATTTATTGATAGCCAAATCCCATATATTCAACTCCAAAATTATGAACTGAAGAAAGTAAGGAGAATTCAAGATTCTATACTTTCAAATGGAGTTAAACTGCTCTCTTATAAATACTAAATAAAATGAAAACACATTGAAAACCATATCAATTACAAATTTTATAAATCGAAAAAAAAAAACTTTTTAAAGATTTCAGAATAGCTTAAACAAAAACAATTAGGGAATACTAGGACTGAAATTCTTGCTTTATTGAAACACAAAACAAGTTATTACAACATTTCTAGAAGTCACTAACAATAAAAATATCTCTAAGATAAATAGAATTTTCACACTTAGTCTAAACAAAAAGAATCAATTTTCTCAAAAAAAAAAGTGAAGTAAACTTGAAATGAAAAAAATGCAATTCATATGTTTCTATGTTCATTTATTTTATACCAGCGGGTGACCGAGCTCCGCTCGGAGAAAACAGGCATCGAAGCAAACTCGAATATTTAAATTTTCAATCGTGATTTATCAAAACAATACATGCCATAAGAAAATTTGTGAAACCATTGGTGAAAAGATAACCGGTCAAAGTGCACCATTGTAAACTATTCTAAACAAAGTTAGAGTTTGGAAAGGGAACTATTCTATACAAAGGTAAAGTTTGAAAAGTCATAGGAAATAAAATGTAATTGATAACAAAAAATTATACAATTAAAGAAATGGTACAAAGTGAGCAGTGTAAAGATTGAAGTGTGTGGAAGTTCAATATTTTTGACAAATTTATTTAGAAAAACCAAACATATATACATACATAAGAAACATATTATAAACCTATAACAGCATAAACATAATAAACATTAATCATCGATAGATGGCAGCACGTTACCACTTGAAAATTTAAGTAGCCATTATGGTGAACTAATAAAGTTTGAAAATATCCTATCTGTAACTCCGAACTGCTCAACCATAGCGCTTCAAAACCGGCGCCAATCAATTCCTCGTGGCCAAAAACCCCAGACCCCCAAGTTTACCGGAGTTTATTAATTCTGTTGCGATTTTTGACTTGACAACCATTCCTCGTATTATAGTATAAGATTAACATATTTTCTTGCATGTTTTCAAAACTAACTCATTGAAGCAAAGATTTTAATTAGCTTTGTTTTAAAAAACAGACTCTGCTTTAACTTATAAAAACTATAATAATTAGAAAGCCTATCCTCAAAGTATATTATATTATATTATATATATATATATATATATATATATATATATATATATATATATATATATATATATATATATATAAGCTAAAATCGAATAACTTTTTGGAAAATATAAACACTACTACTTTTTTTCTCTTTAAATGCATTCAAAAGCAAATGAATTTTGTAAAATAAACACTTTACCTCTTCTTCAGGAACATTAAATTTCCTTAACAGTTGCTTGGCGTTACTCAAGGAAAGACGACGTAGATCAGCGTCGGTTCCAGTAACAGTTTTCTTTGCAGGAGTTTGACTGCTACATTCTTCCTAAATGGATTAATATACTATATAGTATGGAGGAAAAAGTGGAGATTCTAAACAGAGTATATCTTAATTCTTATAAATATATTATATTTTTTCCATTCTTTAAAATTACTAGTAACACCCAGGTAAAATTCAAATATAAATTTCATTTAAATCATGCTTAAAAGAACTAAGATTATAATATCTGCTAAAATGGCATAGGAGATTCTAATAAAGTATTGAAAAATAAGACAAAAATCTTTTTTTTTTACAAATCTTGTATTAAAATATTTCTAGGATATATACTATATTAAAAGATTTGTTAAAATACAGTAAAATATAAAAAACAAATGCTTCCAAATTTTCTGCAATACCTCAAAAATAAATCCAAACAAACAAACGTCAGATTGATTTCAAAATCTGGTTAATTGGCAGTATATGGCAGTTGAAAACTGCTCAAGAATTTGAAAAAAATTACACTGGCCTGATAATTAAAAAAAAAGGGGCGGTAATGATTTAACCATGGAAAAGTAATTCTGATTGTTCTAACCTCAAATGACAACACCGAGATTACAAATAATGTAGACTAAATAATATCTAAAATTAATATTCATTAAAGAACTACATGCAAAAAGGTGCATAAACAACAATTTTACTTACTTTTGATTGCTGAGGTTTGTTGGGAACTCGAACATATGAAAATCCTTCTCCACAACCAGTAGGATCAGCAACACCAGTAAGTTGGAGCAAACATTTTCCTTTCATAGCAGATATAAAAGCTCTGGTGGTATTCCAAGGAGCAGCTTTGACCTTAAAAATTCAAAAAAGTCATTTTCCCCGTATAATAACCAGTGATTTAAAACGACTATTGTGAAGCGAGTTAAAAAAAAGTAAAAGGATTTACTAATTTTAAATTTAAAAGTGTTTACAAAATATCTAACTCGTAAGGTATAGTGAAGTTAAGTTCATTTTACTAAACTTTCATATGACTGATAATCTCAAAACAATCCTAACAGAATTAGCCCAAATTAATTTTAAAAAATTATTTAACTTATTTTATTTGCAATCCTGGCAGTCATTCATAAAAATTTATGCAAATACTGTTGGACAGTTTTAAAAAATCGTGAAGTGCAGAGTTATATATACATGTAAATTACGAACGTGCTTACTTAAAGAAAAATTTTACAATATAATATTTCTGAATGAAATTTTATTTACTGTTAATTATCCCTCGATTTCTTTTAAATTTTGTTACCTGAAAAAAATCACCTTTGCAAAATGTGGAGTAAAAGCATTTATACACTCGTTTACAACATCGTTTTAGTTATGCTTTTCCACGGTTCTTCCGTTCAAACCGAGTGACAGAATATTTTTTTAATTGCATTTACATTAAAGAAAAACCAGAGTTAAAACTCACACCTTAAAAAAAAATTTCCTCTTCAACAAAGAGATACGTGCTGTCCCCCCACTTTCCCTTTCCCTGAAGGCAAAAAGATTTAAAAGGAAAATTGACAAACTGTTGATAGCTAATGTGTATGTGTATTTATATTATCATAATGTTACAGTTTCAAGTTCAATTTAAAATACTTCCAAAATTTTTATAATTTATAGCATTTACAACGATTCAACAATCACTCACTTCATCATCCATTTTCATCTCCATTTCTTCATCATTTTCATCTTCTGGTGCAAATAACGATTTCTTACCATAACCAGCTTCCTAAAAAACACGAATGAAATGTTATTATGAATATATAACTGGAAAGATACTTTTAACGCCATTTTTAATAGCGGTGAAATCAAACTATAATGAATTAGTATATCTAAAAAGTACCAGTTACGATGTAAAAAATATCTATTCTTGGTCAAGAAGTGGTCACATGCCACTTTATTTCAATGATGCAACAGTCTAAAATAATATCTTACACGGGAAATGCTATAAATTGAATACAATAACTACTCTCTCAAGCATAAAGCACTTTGTGCTCGTATTCTGAAAAAAGCACTTACTCCAATATAAAATATCACACAGCTCATATAAACAACTGTTGTGACTTCTCTATCTGCATATCTAATCATTTCATTTTAACTAATAGCAGATAGAAACAAAAATTTAAAAAATATTCTAACAGAAATGATATTTTCCATTACAGTTGAACTATGATAATTTCTATGTGAAAAAAATAAGATAGACTTTTATTCTAACACAAAAACTGAGCTTTGAAATCAACAATAGTAAAAGAATACCAAACAAAATGTAATTTTTGGAATAAGGATTTTGTTCATTCTTTATAAATTCAGGATAAAATTAAAATATTTTCCAAAACGTTCTTGAATTAACTCTTGTAGCATGAGGCAAAGGCGATATCGGCAATTCCATTGGTTACTGCAGAGAATAAAAGTGCAATCCAAATATTCAACAACAAAACAAAAACCATAAATTAAGGTATAATTAAGTCACAGCTCCATTTCCTTTAATAATAATAATGGAAAGTTAATAAGAAAATGCAAGCATTTAAATTGTATCACTAATTTCTAATATTAGAAAATAAGAACAGTAGGCACACTGAACTGCAAATGTCATCCTAATTTACAATCACAGTTATAAAATAAAAAATCTCTTTGCAATGCCTGATAAGTTTTAGCAATGACTGATTCATCAATTACATAAAATATAATTACTTCCTCTAATATCGATTTTCGGTTTATTTTTTACTCATAAATTAAAACTGCATGTTCTACAGTATAAGTACAGCTAATTCAGCTACAATTCGCCAACCAAACAAACCAGCCTCCATATTTTTGAATATACCTATTCACACACACAAAAAAGGTAGACTATTTTAAACAAAGATAATTACATTCTTATTTCAAAATGCAGAATTAAACAGCTTTCAGAAATTTCATTCACAAAAGTTGAATTAAAAGCAACATCTAAATAAACTGAAAAAAGAAAAACCTACTCCTATTTAAAAACTATTTCTGTATTTCACAGCAAATAATGCCAAGTACAGCCATAAAAGCAATAATTTAAATTTATAAGATATTTACAGAAACTGCTAATATGGAATTAATCTAAAACTCTAAATTGAGCTTGATCACTTACTTTCAACCTTTCTTCAGCAGCAAGCATTCCATAATAAGCGCAGCACTGCTCTGGAGATACCATAGCTCTGATTTCATCTTCAGTAGGAAGTCGAAATTCATTTTTCAGAACCCACCAGTTCGAATCAATACCTAAAAAGTAAAATTCAAAACAGTTATCAGATGTCATATTTAAAAAAAAAATGTTTTCATTGAAACAAAAACAGTAAATAATACAGAAACTATTGGCAACACGAAGAATTTTTTTTCCAAATAAAACTAAGCTTTAAAAAAATTAAATCTTTTCTTATTTAGGCAAGTCTGAGTTTCTTTCCTTTCAAATATCTTCATTTAATATCAGTTTTCTAAAAATCATAGGTAAATACCTTTTCAGAACGAGAAATTTGAGTTAAAATCAAAACAAATATAATCTAAAATGCACCATCGGCCTGCATTAATTATGGCAACAAATATAGTATATGAAGGTGTCCCCAAAAAGTGAAGCAAATTTATTTCCTTAAACACCGCTATTAGGTACATACTTTTAATTGCGAAATTTCTTTAAATAATGCAAGCAACTAATTGAAAATTTGCCTTTTTGCAATCTTCATCCAAAGCCAAGGCGATATTGATACCCTCACCAGTCTTATAGAATGCCTTTGAAACAAATCATTAATGAATTTATATTCTAAAATGAATGATCACGAAGGGGAGAAAAAGTAATGTTATGCCCCTGGTGCCATCTATATATCAGAGAAATCATTAATCCAATTCCTTTAAAAGCCGTATGTTCAAGTCGATTTAAATAAATTTCTGAAAATTTGTAGCTGTTAGAATGCTTTTAATATGCTTTGCAGTGTGGTCCAAAGTCTCTAGGATAAGTTCCAGTCAGAAAATTCCGTTTTGAGACCTGATCCGGGTCGATCAAATATTACAACTCTGTCGAAGATTGCTTTCTAGAAAAACATTTATAGAAGTGCTAATTTTAGCACAGTTTAGTAATTTTAGCACACGATTTTCAATTATCTAGCAAAATATGTACACAATTACAGCTGAGTTTGTCCCACTACGTTTCTTGTAAGTGAGCTCTAAGCACATATACTTTAATTTTGATCATTTTGGACTTTGCTGATCAAATGCATTAGTAGCTATAAATAATTAGATTGAAATAAAAAGGATGACCAAGATATAGCAGACCATGAGATAATTAATATAATATTTAAAAGCAAAATCATATAAAATATGCACAAAGAAATAATAAGTAATACTCAAATGACAAGAATTTTCGTGCCAATAAAAAACAATGTTTTCAGAAATGTAAAGACAATACCTGTTCGCTTAAAATCTGCGCAAAGCTTTAAACGTTTCCGAATGCTACTTTCTGAATGTGAAGGAAAGGCCTTCTTGATATCCTCCATTTTTATTCGACGTGGATTATCTTTGCTGTTCCAAAATAGTCGATAAATAAATACCTGTAAATGAGTCAATTCTTCAATTTGGATTCAGAATTAGAAACAGGAAAAAATTATTCGTGTCATGAATTATAAGACACAAAAGGAAAAATCAAAGAAAGAAAAGTGACCTTTCAAGGTCTAAAGGTATAAAAAAGAAATGCATTCTTTCCCAAATTATTTGAACTAAATGTTGCTTGTTTAACAAATCTCAAACGGAAGGTATATAGCTTACAATGTTACTATATCAGAGGCGCCACGAGCATATATTAAAACAGAGCATCTCGATTTTTTAAACGGCATTTCCTATGCTCCCATACCTGAAACTTTAAACTATGGAGGTATAATATTAAATTTCGATAAATTCTAACATTATTTACTATATGCTATTTACTATATTAAGTATATATATATACATGAGGAATTTCAATTTTAATACGCCTCATATGTTACAAAGTAGACATCTTCTATAACCAGCTAATTCACCATAAAATAATTGTATAACGGCATACTACTTTTCCTGCCACTAGATGGCTGCACTAGTCAAACGACTTTAAAATAAAATGATACACATACAGCTGAAATACTAATAGAGGGAATGCAACCTTACAAGATAAAACCACGTGCTTTAGGGATAGAATTTGTGTTCACTGTAACCGCATTATCCATTTCTCATTATATTTCAATGGAAGATACATTTTTAGTTTTTAACTGTTCAACCTTAACCCTTTTTAAGGCTGTGGTAAATATCTTACCACCACCTTAAAATATTTTCAAATATTGTAGCTCCAAAATCAATCAGAAATGGACAAAAGTGTTATGTTCATCATGTAATGTTACTTTGTGTTCAGCTCCTTTTTATGTTGTTTCACCAGAATAATTTAAAATAATGCATTTGGTAATTTACATTGTATTTGATTTTCCTATCACTTAATTTCATGTGAAATAAATACATTTTAAATTTTGAAATAACTAATAATAAATAGTTTTACAAAAATCATATTTACTTGTGAAATTATTTATATTTCATATTTTACTATTGAATAAGTCAGTAAAATGTTATTGCTTGGTTTGGATTGTGGAAAATGTGTTTCCACCTCTGTAATAAACTACATTACAACAAGATTTTAACAAAAATACTTTTTTTAGTCATAATTTAGCTTCTTTTTTCCAAATATAACGTAAAATGAAAATTTTGAAAGAAAACAGCTTGTGCCCGTTAAAGGGTTAAAGCTTATTTGAGCCATTAATTATCGCTATGCAATTGGATGCAAAGATAAAACTTTGAAGGATAGTCCTCTTTCATTTCACAGGTATGTACATTAAGCATATTCTATTTATATCCATTTTAATTCAATTTAAAATTTCGTAACCTTGATCACTCAGTGATTTTGATGTTATAACTGAATAATATTTCATAGTTTGGTTTACTTATTGTATTTATTTACCTTGTTATTCAGCTTCATTTAAACTGATGAAATTGCATTATATTTTGTTACTTGTTTTATTTTAAACTCGACTGTACTGCCAGTGCTTGGCTGCAAGTTTGGCGTGATTTTTCCTCGCCAATACATGTTTATATATATAAACATTATTGATCGATTAATAATTATGTATTTATTTTAAAGCAAATAAATTTCCTTATTATTTATGTTATTTCTTTTTTACCATAAATATTCGAATCGTATTATACCATGAACTACATTAAATCCTCATTGTAAAAGAAATAATGAAACTAAAATGTATGTTTTATTGAAAATGATTTGTAGTAAAATTTCATAATGTGGCAGTAATAATTAAATCTTTCTATAAATTTTAATTAAGATCTTAAAAGAAACTAGTGGATATTCTAACGATAAACTATCAAAGAAAGAAATGCTATCATTAAAAATAGAAACTTTCATCTGGATGTCAAAGTTTATTAATCATTTGTGGTATGTACCAACCCTAAAATCACCATTTTCATAAATATTTCAAATTTCTTTATAATTTTTTATTAAAAGTCAACACATTTACGATTCCAACAATGATTACTTTTTTTCTGTTGTAGTTAGAAGCAAAGTTACTGGCAAAATTATAAACCAGAAGTGCTTAATATTTAAATTGGGTGTGCTTATGTGACATATTACAATTAACTGGTACGGTATTGTGTTATTTAATCATTGCGTTACATAACACATTTTACGATTGTGTTGTGCAAATTGAAAAATTAAATTACTTGTAAATGCACATTATATTTATTATTCAGAATTGAACTGGTGGTTTTTGCGTATAGATGTTGAATATTCTTCTAAACACAGTTCCTGGTCCATTGATGGTTTTAGCTCAATATTATTTTCAAAACAAGAATAATTCAGTTTTGATACTTTAGCTCACATGTTGCCTACGTGTTTTCTATTACAATTCTCTGTTGAAAAAAAGCATGAAGATTTTTTAATGTCATTGCAATACTAATTTCAGATAACGTAACAAACAAGAGTGTTGAAAGTGTGTATATTGAATTGTGTGATAACTGTTTATATATTTATTACTCATATATATATATATATATATATATTGGGTGCAATATTGAATATATATTTAATAATCATTGCATACTTTATGTAAGGTAATATGTTGTTACCTTTATTTTTCTCCTCGGGTTTCATACAGTAAGTTTAATTTAATTAATTGTCAAAATATGCCTTTCCGTGTATTTTCTGTGCATCGTAACTTTCTTACTAACAAGGAAGTAATGTAACGGCATACTAGTTTTTCTGCCACTAGATGGCTGCACAAGTCAAACGACTTTAAATATGCAGCGATACAGCATTTTTAGTAATATTAAAGTAATGATTAAAGAATTGTAAGTTACATATAACATCTATTCAAATAAAAAAAAGTTATTTTTACAGCAATATAATAAGTTTATAAAGCATTTTTGTTATTTTTAAATATTTTCTGTGAACTTATTGTAATAACATTTTTAACTGTTGACTGTAAAAATAAACTGACTTGTTGGTGACACGAATATTGATTTTGGCATTTCTGTGTGTAACATGTACATTTTTGGAGTCAGCAATTTGAGGAATAAATCATGTGAAATTAAGATGTCGTATTTTTTAAACCTGGTTTATTTCGTAAATATTTAATTCTGCATAGTAGTAACACCATCGAAATTTGTATTAATTTTGCAAACCAACAAACTTCAATTTAGATATAGAACTTAATTTTTGATACTATGAAAGCAGAACTTGCTACAAACCACCAAGAAATGAGTAAAACATATACAAAACAAAACATATACAAACATAAACAAACAAAACAACAAACAAACACATATACAAAGTAAAACAAATATAACTGTTTAAATTAAATTGTGATACGCAATAAATAAAACATCTTGCAATGAATATTTTATAGCTAACAGAACTTATGATTTAGGTCAATACATTCCACTCTTAGAAAAGCGTTTCAACAGGAGTTTCCAACATTTTCTGAACTACTTCTCTGTTTCAAGAAAAAATACTGCAAAATCATCATTTTCCACAATATTGTTTTATATTATAAATACTTAATTTATATGTCAATTGATCTATAAAAAATTACTAACTAATGTAGCAAATTATTCCTTAAAAATAAACACAGAATCAATACGAAATTAAAAACATGAGATGATTGAGATGGATAATTTGTAGATGTGGGATTCCCATTTCGTTAATGTTTAATTCGTTTCCAATCGCCTAACGCTAAGTTCAGTGAAGTGTAGATTATACCTTTAACCATAATAAAAAACTATTGAATTCAATACAATCATAGATAAATAAATGAAGGAAGCACAATTACAGAATTTTGTATTCTTGCCTCAATCAAGAATAAGGAGCTGGTACTGATTTTTGCAGTCGAAACTCATGGCATCCGTTTCTCAGTTTTAATTTGATGGTTTTATTTGTTGCGAGATCTTTAAATGTGATGATGCTGCAGTATTTCAATTTGTAAAAGGATTTAAAAACAAACTTAGTATATTGTAGCGAAAATTGTTCCTTCCAACCAAGCACATCGTGGCTGAAAGGTTTGATCTGCGGACTCGTAAGCGGAAAGTTGCGGTTTCGTATACAAGCGGCAACTTGGCAGGCTGCCAAGTAATAATAATGATAGCTCTTGTTTTAATTTTCTTTATATAAAATTTAAGTTAATTAAGCAAATTTATGTTGATTATGTAAATTTAAATTTCCAATTTTCTGCGGGCCTTCAAATTCCGGAAGGTTCCTTAATCCATTCCCTGCCAAGTCTAAATTGCATGAGGTTATTCCCATTGCAATTTCTGTTTTGAGTGTTATTGTTTATCTAATTTTTATTATTTCAAAATAAATACAAATATTATTTTGAAATAATAACTTCATAAATAATCATTTACATGTATAAAAATCAAACACGAATATACTCGTGGTTGGCAATGGGAATACAATTTAGGCTCGGCAGTGAATGGATTAAATAAAATAGAATTTTTGTAAAAACAATTTATTAGAAGCTTTTTTTTTCAAGTTTTTACACTTGTATATTTATGTTTGTGGCTATAAAATGTTTGAAAGTTTGACAAGTTGTACGTTTTAATATATTGAAAGTATCACGAGTATATTCGTGCTGGCAATGGGTAACATATTGCCAACCACAAGTATATTCGTGGTTGGCAGCGAATGGGTTAAGAAGTATATAAATAGTTTCTCAAAGAGCTAGACAGCATAATAAAGTCTTGACTTGATCTTGAGTGCGTTCATTTCCATTGGCCTCGCTACATTTACCTCTACTACGGGACAGTTTGGCGGAGGCGCTGGGTACGAAAACGGAAGAGTTACGCCTAAACCAACGTATTCAAGGACTTGATCCTGAATTTGGTCTCCTACCAGATTAGACTAGAAGATTAAGGAAAATGATCGAAGATGGGGAAAAGATCAGAAGCTCTCAACTGGAGACAGTTTTGCTTCGAGTAACATTATTCCAGTTCCCATTTTAACCTACCAGCTCCCTAGAAGCCCTTGCATACTCTCTGCAGACAACCAGGAAGATGCTAACCGCTGGCTCAAGGATTTTGATAGAATAGCGAAATATAATCACTGGGATGACCAAATGTGCCTAGCGAACATCATCTATTACCTCGCCGGAACAGCTCAACAATGAATACACCTTCACTGACTGGACTGTTTTTCGGAATTTGCTGCAAAACACATTTTACTGTGCTGCTGATATAAAGCGCCAGGCTGAAAGCTTGCTACGCACCCGCGCACAGCGAGTTGTTGAGACATCTGAATCTTACATTTTTTTACATGTCTTTACCGGAAATTGCATATCTATGCTGAAAAGTTTATCTCTCTGTGGTTGAAGACGAAAAAGTGGCCCATCTCATGAAGGGCATTTCCGAGGACTTGTACCAGATTTTGCCATTTCAGGAATATGAAACTAACGACGTTTTTGTAAAACGATGCCGTCGCATAGAGAGCCTACGACGAAGACGTATCGTTCCACCACGATTTCAGAGGCTGCCTAATGTCTCTGCGGAGTCGGCCGACACAGATGCCGATTATCTTGAATCATTGGTACGCACCATCGTCAGGGAGGAGATGCAAAAGACCCTGCCGAAAGTATGGGCCTACACAGACTACGAAACTGAGCCATCACGTCATATTGCATCTATGGTCCAGGAAGCGGGCATGGAGGCTCTAGCACCTTTTACAAGTTCAAGGAGAGGCAAAACCACTCCCCGACGTTTGGTTCCAATCAGGCCACAGCCAAGGCGTGAAACCATCAACAGACCTACTACTCAACGTAGAACAGAATCTCGGAGAACTGATAATAATGTGTCCCTCTGTTTTCATTGTGGACGCCCATGACATGTGCTAAGGTACTGCCAGGAGAGACGTTTGAATATTTCAAAATGCACGAGCTGCAAGAACCATTAACCCTCGACAAAATATGTACGCTGATTCCCTCGACGACGACTATATACAGCCCACTTCTTTCAGAATAAGAAGCAGTTCACCTTACCGCCGACGTTCCCTCAATCGTCAAGTCACAATCACCAGTACGCCGTTCCAATCTTTCTTCACGCTGATCCAATAAGGAAAATTAACTCGAGCGACCTGTACAGGAGGTGAGGCTTCAGCGGAAGAAAGTCCTCCGACGTACACCACAGCCATGTTAAAAGAGAATACCACCTATATCATCGCAAATGAATATTGTGTAAAAAGCCCTCGTTGATTCTGTTACCGATCATTCTGTTATATCCGAAGAATTATGACGACAATTGAATGCCCCTAAGTTTGTAGAGAATAGGCCTTAACCGAAAACTGCGTGTGGTAAAACTGTAGCCGCCTCTGGACACTGTGTATCAAAATTGGACCTGAACAGGATTGTGAAGCCGTTCCAATTTCTCGTGTTTTCTCAGTGTAGTCTTTAAATGATACTTGACTGGGACTTCTTCCGTGCCACCGATGCTGTCATAGATTGTGGAAACCAAGAGCTCCAACTTGCCGAAATCCTTCCATACAATTCGGGTTCAAAGGGACCAGATTGCTCTTTAATGGCTGCATCGGATTGTTTAATTGCATCTAATTCAACAAGACAAATATGTGCTTTGAATTCGCAAGTGCAGGAAGAAGCTGGATTTATGATTGTAGGTAGTACAATTCTGAGGTTCGAAAAGGAATAATTTATACCAGTTTCAATTGCCGACATTGAGAATGGCAGTTATAAGATGTGGATAACAAACTGTTCCCGACGAACTCAACTGATTTAGAAAGGGATGAATATAGGGTGCTTAACGACAATAGCTAGTGACGCACTCTGCTCCTGGAGTTACAAAAGGCGAGAAAGCTCTCATAGACAAAAAGCCAGAAAGAGAGTAGCAAGAGAAAAGTTGAAAGAAATTCTCGATTCTGATCTAACAAATGCCGAAGAAGACGAGCTATTGACCTACTAGAAGAATATAGTGACATTTTTTACTGTCGGGGAGATTTGAGAAAATCTCGATGCAGTTCCGTGAGGCATAAAATCAATACAGGTGACAACATTCCAATCAAGCAAAGACCGTATAGTGTATCAGCCATTGAAAGACGCGCGATTGTCGAGGAGGTGCAGAGAAGGTTAAAAAAAGACGTGATACAGCCATCAGACAGCCCATGGTCATCGCCAGTCGTCCTTGTGAAAAAGACAAAATGGTAAATAGCGATTTTGTATCGATTATGGAAGACTGAACAAGATAACCAAAAAGAATGTATATCTATTACCTATCATCGATGACGCTTTGGACTGTCTAGCCAGTGCGAAACTTTTCTCGATAGATCTAAAGTCAGGCTACTGGCGAATAGAGGTTGATGACAAAGATAGAGAAAAGAAAACCTTCGTAACATCAAATGGTCTTTATGAATTTAAAGTTATGCCATTTGGGCTAAGCAACGTCCCTGCTACTTTCAAACGGATGATGGACACAGTGTTAAGGGGCCTAAAGTGGAGCATTTGTCTTTGCTATCTAGACGATATCATCGTGTATGCACCGAATTTCCAAGAACTTCGAATACGCTTGGCAAAAGTTCTGAAGTGTATCCAGGGAACAGGTCTGACACTGAATTCAAAGAAATGCTCATTTGGCAAAAAGAAGCTAACGATACTGGGACACCTAGTTGATCAAGATAGAATCTATCCCGATCCACAAAAAATAGTGGTCGTAGCATAGTTCCCCACCCCAGAAAATATCGCCAATGTCTGAAGCTTTCTTGGTTTATGCTCATACTATCGACGATTCATCAAAAATTCCGCTGATATCGCTAAAATCCTACATGACTTGTAGAAGAAGGACGCAAAATTTTCTTAGAATCAATCACAGAGGGAGTCTTTCTCAACACTCAAAAAATTACTGACCAGTGGCCCTGTTTTAGAACATTTTCTTCCTCATGCAGGAACAAGGATACACTCAGACGCTAGTGTGATGGCATCGACGCAGTGCTGATGCAAATCCAGGATGGTCCAGAAAGACCCATAGCCATCCAGGTCCCTTACTGCAGCTGAAAGAAACTATTCTACAACCGAAAAGGAACGCCTTGCCGTGATCTGGGCGATCAGTAAATTCAGACCGTATCTCTATGGGAAAACCTTTCACGATAGTTACGGACCACCACTCTTTGTGTTGGTGGGCCAAAGTTAAGGATACATTGGGAAGACTAGCTCGGTGGGCTCTCAGGTTACAAGAATCAATATTACGATACAGAAGGGGCCGCAAACATTCAGATGCGGATTGTCTGTCAAGGAAGCTCCTCGTTGAAATAACTGAGAGCAATGATGAAATCCCTTCCCTTGCAGCTATCACAGATTATGTAAAAGAGCAATGGGAGGATAAACAATTGAAGTCCATCATAACAACCCTCAACAGAAGTGAAGCTACCAAAGTTATCAAATGAGAAGTGGTATACTGTATAAAAGAAACTATGATCCGATGGGACAGCAATGACTTATGGTGGTACCAAAGCAGCTTCGTAGTGATGTACTAAGAAGTTTTCGCAATGCTCCTACCGCCAGTCATCTCGGTTTTGCCAAAACGTATGACAGAATAAAAAGGAAATACTTTAGGCCAGGATTATAAAAGAGCATCGATATGTGTCACACTGTCGAGAATGCCAAAAACGGAAATCATCTCCATAACTTCCACCGGGGGAGCTTCATCCGATAAAAACCCCTGACATACCATTTACCAAAATTGGATTAGATCTATTAGGACGCTTTCCAGTTACCCAAAATGGGAATCGGTGGATTATCGTTTGCACGGATTACCTGACCAAATTTGCAGTCACAAAGCCAGTGCCAGCTGCTGAAGCCACCGAAATTGATAAATTCATAGTTGAAGAAATTGTACTGAAACACGGGGCTTTCAAGGAAATGATAAGTGATCGGGGACGTAGCTTTTTAGCCAACATTGTTAAAGACATCAATCAGTTATGCCAAACATCACATCTTCTGACAACCGCCTACCATCCACAGACCAATGGGTTGACAGAAAGATTCAACAGGACATTAGCAGAGATGCTATCTATATATGTAGACGTTGAGCAAAGAAATTGGGATACCATTTTACCCATTGTGATTTTTGCAAACAATTCAGCAAAACAAGACGCTTCTTGACGTAATATTCCCATCCAATGCCGAAACTTCCGACGACAGTTATGTGCATTATCTGATTACCAAGGCTGAAGAAGCTAGACAGCTTGCAAAACTACACATCCGTGAAGCACAGGTTAGAGATAAGCGCCGATATGATAAGAAACATAGACCTGTCGTCTACAATATCGGGGATTTAGTCTGGGTGTTCACTCCGATACGAAAGGTAGGATTATCCGAAAAGCTCTTTAAGCGCTACTTTGGAGCTTATAGAGCAACACGACGACTATCTGGCTTGGCATATGAAGACGAAGGTATGGAACGAAATCGAGGGCGTCGGAGTTCAAAGGACGTCGTCCATGTACTACGATTAAAACCTTATCTTGATTCAGGAAGACAATTTGTTGATCAAGGAATGCCTGATATTTCCAGGAGACCTGTTACTAGGAGCCACACCAGATTGGAGCGGGACGCTGCTTCATCCTCAGGAAGGGGAAATGTAGCGAAAATTGTTCCTCCCGATCAAACACATCGTGGCTGAGTGGTTTAATCGATGGATTCGTAAGCGGAAGGTTGCGGGTTCGTATTGAAGCGGCTGGCAAGCGGCAACTTGGTAGGCTGCCAAGTAATAATAATAATTCTTGTTTTAATTCTCTTTATGTAAAATTTATGTTAATTAAGCAAATCTATGTTGATTACGGAAATTTAAATTCCTAATTTTCTGCGGGCCTTCAAATTCTGGAAGGATCCTTAAAATGTATATAAATAGTTTCTCAAAGAGCTAGAGAACATAATAAAGCCTTGATCTTGAGTGCGTTCATTTCCATTGGCTTCGCTACATTTACCTCTGCTACGTGACAATATTCATAATTAACATTTCAAACTCATTAAACAGCAATTGCAAACTGACTTTATTAAAATTTCAAATAAGTCTATCAACCAAATGATGTCATTTATGGATGTAACGAGGTTTTAGTTTTATCATTTTTGGATATGACCAATCCAATATAATACCAAATAGATTTAAAAATAAGGCCAATATAATACCAAAAAGATTTAAAAAATAACTTAGAGAAATATCTTTTGAAAGATTATAATCTTCACCATCTATTTACAAAATTGATCAAATAATCCCTCATGCACTGAATTGCTTCTAATCTTATGGACTTTCTAATAAGATAATAAAGCAGTATATCTAATTGCAGATGTAGAATTAGATTTTTGCAAACAAATACTAACAATGAACAACTCAAAACACAATTATTATACTTGGCGTAGCTTTTTACTAATGCCTTTGAAACTTCTATAATGCCCTGTCATAGAGGTGCAACCTTCAAGCCAGCAACAGCCACAAGAATTCCCTTGAAATTGGTTTTCAATGCAAGCTCTTTTAGTTCTAATGGAGTTTCACTGGATGTTTTATTAAAGAGTGACGTTGAGGATATTTTTGGGTTAATATTTAAGTCCAGTATAATTTTTTAACACTCCTATATTTTTGTTAGAACATGTTTGATTGTTAATTGTATTTTTTGTTTACCAAATTTCAAAAACTTGTCGCCAGCCAATTGTAATTTTGATTACTCTAGGCAAGTTTCCACAGCACGAAACCGAGGTCAATTGTATATTCATAGTCATATAGTGAATCAACGACGAATTATTTGGATCAATCCAATTCAAACAATTAAAGGATGGAGAACTGAGCTATGCACCTAGTACTGGGGACAAATAGTTAAGTAGCAACGAGTCGTGTGTTGAGTGTATAATAGTGTCAGCAGTTAAGTGCGACTAAAGCGAGGAGATAGTGGAGAATATCAAGTGGAGCTACCCTAATGAATATTCGATTCCCTGTTCCTGCTGAGTTTTGTCTGACGGCTTTGAGGGGTGTGGTTGTCGTTCACCCCAATTACTACTTGTGGGCTCCTATTTGTTCTATCTGTCTGTGCATTGCTTGTTTACGTCTCGACAGTGTTCTGTCGTCAATGTATCCCAGTCTTCGTGTTAATAAGCGTCGTTATTTGTAATTGAGGCTTGTTAACTGTGTCATCATACACCCACAACATTGAACCTGTCGAAATTAAATTTACAATAGTATACATTACTTTTTATTCATAGAAAAATTAAATACTGATAGCTAATTTTACATTTTAACTTAATAGGATTAAATAAATAGAAATATTTGGAGTTACACAAGGAGAAATGTTTCTTTTCACGCTTTCCTCTACATTTTGAAAATAAGAGAAAAAAAAGTTTGTTTTTACAATAAACATATGTTACAATGACATGATAAATGAATTATGTGGAGAAGGCAGATTTAAAGTAAATAACTAATGCAATGCGTTAGTATACAATATGAATATAAAAACTAATTAATAATCCCTTTTATATGGTAATATCAGTAACATTGAACATATTTACATACAAATTAAATACAAGATGTAAAAAATTCACCTAAATAACTATTACTGACTCAAAAAATATGGATGCAGTATACATTTTGGGATGTAAAACTCACAAAAAAACTTTTGAGGAACTACCGAACCAGACTAGAACTTCCAATAATAATTAATTATTAAATGATTTAAACCAATAATTTAATCATCAGTAAGCACATCTTAAAAGTTACAAGCAGATTAATTAATTCTTACTATTTCATATTGTGTCAAAGATTTAAATTGGCCAGCTTTCAAAACTGGATAATTCATTAAAAATCACCTTTGAATTTGGTACTTTTACGGAGAAAGGCAAACGAAAGACATAGCACTCTAAAGTAAGTCAAAAATAAAATAATATGCGATCAAAAAATTACTGATATGGCTAATTCTTCATATTTGCAATTTATCCACTTAAGTGCAATTAAAAAAACTTATTACATTTAACTACGATATTTAAAGATCACTTAATGCATTATATCGAATAAAAAATATGCAACATAATCAGAAATTTGATTAATACAAATCGCAAATCTTATTTCATATATGTAAACCGAACCAAGAAAATAATACCTGCATTGTTTGAAATTAATTCCGCAACTCATTGTTTTGCAACATATTTATTTTATATTTACGTAATATTTTCTTAAAGCAAATTGGAGGGGAATGAAAATATTACCAAAGATATAAATAAATTATAAAACAGCTATATTAAAAAGTATTTTTAAAAATAATTTGCCAGCAAGATAGAAAATAATACTTACTTGTAAGAAATCACGAATGAAATTATTTGCTTTCTTTGAATTTGGTCCAGGAACTTCAAATAATGGCAGTTGTTGCCCAACAGTAAAAATAGTTTCAACTTCTCTGATGTAATAACTAACAAAGATTCATAATACAAATATTATAGTCATCTTATAAAATATACAAACAAATATGCTAATTAAGAATATCTCTCAAACAAAATATTTCATTTTCATCATTTATAACAGGCAACTACTGTTATATGAATGGATATTACCATATTTGCATTTAATAACAAGATTTTCTCTGAATACTGCTGGTGACTGATGGATAAATAACTATTCATCAAACGCAGTAGAGAAACTCGGTCATTTAATAAAATAAACTCAGTCTTGCCAAATCTACTAACTATGCTTGTGACCAGAGGTGGAATTAGGCATTTTGCGATGCAAGACAGGGTACATTATGAAGTACCATTTTGAATAACTAATCAATATTCATGCTGCAAAATTTTTTTAATTTAATGAATATGCTAATGAGTTATTTTATTTTAATAATTTATATTATATATATTATATATCATAAAAATAATTAAGGTAATAAAATTCCTATAAGTTTATCGCAGTTACTAACTAACGATTTACTTTCTTTCAAATAAATGCATTTCATTAGTTTGATAGGTTATAAGGAAATAATAAGTTTTACTAGAATATAAGATTAAAAATAATATAATAGAAAATGGAATATGACACTCATTTAAATGAATACTTAATGTTGTAATGCATCATAAATAAGTGATATAATTAATTATACTTTATTTTATTTTATTAAATAATTATCTTAAATCTAAACAGACACTTCATCCATTACATTTTAAAATTCATAGAATTTATATTTTTATAAATATATACAAAAATATATTATAAATATATACAAAAATACATACAAATAAAGAAACAAGACAAATATACAATCAAAACTCCAAAGAAAAAAAGATAAAAAATTAAAATCTTAGCCCCCTCCAAGTCACTTAAAATTGACTAACATTACAAAATGAAAGGAACATAAATGATTAGAAATGACAATACATATAAACGGAACGAACAAACAACAACAAAAAAAAAAATATCAACCGAAATAAAGCGCAAAAATAAACATACACCATACATTTTCGTTTATCTATCTTACAAAAGTACTTACTGCTGTCTAGTCCGAATAATAATAAAATCAGTTTCTGGCAGCTCATGCTGGTATATGGGTGATCGAAAAAGATTATTTTCAAATGCCTGAAGACTCTGACCTGGCGTCAAAGATCCAAGAAATGGGGACGTATGAGAATAAGCAGTTTCCCCATATTTATATTCAGGAGCTCCAGTATCTTTTCCTGGTTTCTATAATATCATGAATTTGTAACAAAATTTGAATGATTAATTGTCAAATAAGTTTTTAATATATAATAATTTTAATTAATCCGACACCTTAAAAATAATTATTTTCCAGTTATATGGAATCAAACCTCACTTTTGAGTAGTGCGCGTGTTTAATTCCAAAGATTTCAGACCACATGTGCGTAAAATAAATACTACATTCCTGCTCAAAATATAAGCAACAAACACGAAAAGGCGAAATACACATGCAAAGCGGTGAACTAAACAAATAATGAACATACGAGAAAAGTTGCAAAGCCGAATACTAATGAGGGATCAAAATTATCATGAAACGCTATCTCGCAGTCACACCTTAAAAAGGGTAATGTTTCAGTTCGCAAGCAGCGATAATTCCACGAAATCCGAGATAGCCAAAGCGGAAATCACGAATAAAAGAATCCTTTTGCACGATGAGATGCGTAGGAGGGTTGTCAGTATGTTGCAAGCTAATCTGCTGTTACCAAAGAGCTGAATATGCCTCGTAGTGTCATCTTCAAAAACATTATCAAGGGGCTCAAAAAGCCAGTAGAAGACATGGGTCTGAACACCAGAGAATCTCTAAATCGCCAGAAGATCGTTGCCTACTGAAATATGTTAGACGCTGGAGAACTCCAACAGAACGACAGGTCCTTAGTCCGCCAGACTGTGTAGCGCAACTACATGGAGGCGTACTATTCGCATAACGACCTTCCGTTTATGCGCCTTTGTTCTCAGCACATGTCAGAGTCTGGTTGCACAGAGGCCGTAAACACCACAGTTGGGCACTAGAGTAGTGGGGCCACATACACTTTACGGATGAGTCTCAATTTAACATTGAGAATTATTCCCAAAGAATAAGGAAATAGCGAGAGCTAGAGATACCTATCAAGCTACAAAAAATGTCGAAAGGGACCATTGCAGACAGTTTACTGGTCCAGGAAGGCATAACAATGAACATCCAAACCGACCTCCCCGCGTCCACTGAAAGTTCCGTCACAGTTATCCGATACCGCGACGACTTTTGAAGCGTCCTTTCATCGCTGCAAGTACTGGTGCGATATTTTAGTATAACGCCAAACCGAATAGAGCCAACACCTCCTAAAGTACAAAGCCTCAGACTAAAGTAAAAAGCCTGACTGGAATGACACACGATGAGTCACAGGAAGTAATCTCACGGGTAGCAAGAGTCTGCGAGTTACAGATACGTAGAATGCATTCAATACTTTGGAAGTTGGGCTGCTTTCTTCTGTATTTCTTTTTTTAAAAAACAACTCCAGTGCATTTTTCATAAATAGATAATTTTCTTTATGATATAATGCCTTTCCACTGTTCAGTCTTCAATTGCAAAAGAAATTATGATAATGGTCCAAAAGTGCCCATTTTCAAATTTCCTGAGGACGAAAAATTAAAAGCTCATAGGTTGCTTTTGTAAGGATTTCAAGCCAAGCAAAATCTCGAGTAAGCACAACTATTAAGTATCTTCTCAAATGATAATATTCAGATAATTTCCAATTAGAATTTTTAAATATTCCATATTTTTAGCTTTCCATAGTGAATAATGTTATTAGTAACAGTTTGAATTGTTTCTTTCGTTTTCTTTTTGTTTCGAATCTGAAGTCCTCCAACAGCAAAACTATGTTTCAGTTTAATTTATAGAATTTATTTTTTATTTATAAATAATTTGAAAGATTGATTGAATAATAATCTTCCATATAGCATAACATAATTATAGACAAGCATTATTAGCAACAATATAATGCATTCCTATAGTATAATTTTGATTATATTTCAATATTTTTTCTTGTTATAATTTTATATATTTAACAATAAACATTTCAGCATGCTTTAATAGTGATGAAAATTTTAATTAATCTTCAGCTCACTGTCCTATTATTTGAAGTGCAGTTATTAAATCAGCTGTATAACCAAATAGTAAATATATGTTCAAATATGATAAAAGCAACATCTGAATTTATAAATTTTAAAAATATACATTAGAGAAAACTAAATTATAATGCAATATTTTTTTTAATTCGTAGACATTTATCTACATCTTAAAAATAATTATAGATAAAATTTCCTCGTTAGTTAATTCTAATTTATCTCCTACATTTTCATAGGTCTGTGAACTGCATTTTAGAGAGAAATACATAAGAAATATGGAAAATTTTCATGATTCAAGTGGTTGCATTCAGAAAGTTCCTCTCAAATATCCAAGACTGAAGCCTGATGCTTCCCAGTTTAAGTTCAAGATTATCTTTAGCCTACTATATTCCAAGCAAGAGAAACTCCTGGCGATAAAAAAAAATGAGATTAGAAGCTACACCTGTTAGAAGAGCTATCGCTGAAAGCAAAAGCAGTTGCGATGAAAAAGTGAACTTAATTCAATTCCAAAGCTCATCAACCGCCTTAAATATCAAGATTTAAATCCATTTTGGTCCATCATTGAAAAAAAAAGGATAAAATAATTAGTAACATTTCTTATGAAATTCCAGAAATAATGCATTCTTTAATGATGAAATCAGATTTAAAGCGTGAAGTTTATTTTTTTTAAAAAAACAAGCATTGAAAAACTAGATAAGTATACATTTCCTTTAGTTATTAATAATATAAATGAATTATGTAAAGTACTTAATTACTTAGTCATTTGGAAATATCAATAATAATGATAATAATGTTAACTCTTTTAGAAATTATAATTGAATTACTAACCAAATTAAAAACTTTTGCATCTGCAAATCTTTAAAAGATTACACTTTTTTTAATTTCTATTTTAAAACTAATTTAGTGATTTTAAATTGCACTGATTGAATTTTTTCTTGTATGTTAATAATTCATTTTTAATGTTGATTTGCATAATGTATTTTTGCATAATTTGTTGTAAAGTATATATAATGTAGTTAATCAGTAATGTTGTGTACATCTTTTAATCTAATATGTATGTTTGCTATTATACATTTCTAACTTATCTTGTTAATAATTTAATTTGCATTGTTGGAATTCATTCAAAATTTTAAAAGCCCTGATTTGCTTTTAGGAAGTAAAAATCTTTTTAAATAAATTGACTTATCATATCCATAATCTTTTCTACGAAATTTATGAGAAATTGTAATTAGATTACTCCAGAATATTTTTTAATTAGTTTTGCATTTTATCAGAACTTGCATACTTTAATTTAAAATGATTTAAACTTGCTTAACTTGACAATTCTCTTTAAAATTTATGAGAGAAATTGTATATGCTGTATATACAGGGTAATCATAATAATCTACTTTATCATAAAGTACCCTACTTTAAAATTGTCTACAAGCGGAAACATTTATCAGAAAAATCTGAAATTTTGTGGAGCACATAGTCGAAGGATGGGAATTTTTTTCCGCGAAAAAAAAAATTACCAATGTCGCCATCAGAGGGCGTTGAACTTTGAAAACCTGTAGTAAAAATGCAAACGTGTTTCGTCGTCACGTAGCAGTTGTTATAAAAGGAAGAAACATTTGCAAATATCTTGTTTGTAAGGCGCTTGCTATTCACAATGACATTAAGACTGCAAGATTGAGCGCTATTATTGAAACTATTCTATCAAAACTGTAATTCCTCCGTATTTGCTCTTCAGAAATTTCGGAATTATAAGGGAATATTTTGGAGTTGTTTTATGCAATATGGATTCGGAAAGGTCCAATGAATGAAAAGAGCCTGCGTAAAATCATTACGAAATTTGAAGAAACAGGATCATTGTCTATTCGTCCTGGGAGAAGAAGAAAACCCATTTCTGTAGATGCAGTGGAGAAAGTTGCGCTTATTGTCGAAGAAGACAGAGCATCAAATGCTCACGGTAGCACTAGTGTCCAACGTGTGGCAGATGTGTTGAATAAGTCATATTCAACTGTCTATAAGATCTCCCGGAATATCCTCCGCTACTATCCTTATAAACTTTCATTTGGGCAACGGTTACTTCCTGGCGATTTTAAGGCCCGACACAGATTTTCACTTGAATCTATTGCTCTCTGTGAGGTTGACGCAGAATGGCCATGGAATAACCTCTGGTCAGACGAAGCCCAATTTCACTTAGACGGTGCAGTGGACACGCACAACTACCGCATTTGGGAATCTCAAAATCCACAATCTGTCGTTGACGTTCCGTTACATTCGCCAAAAGTGACGGTATGGTGTGAATTTTCTGCATCTTTTATTCTTGGTCCTTATTTCTTCGAGGATTTAACGTTTTCAGGTCCAGTAACATGATTCATCACTGGGCGGCGCTGTGCATCGATGTTGCAGAACGAAATTATTCCAGCTCTACAACAACGTCACTACCTTGACCGCACAATTTTTATGCAATATGAAGCTCCTCCACACATTGCATTGTGTGTTAAGAACGTTCTTAAAACACATTTTACAGAAGAACGTGTCATCAGCCGACACTTTAATGTGTGGCCTTCCCGATCTCCTGACTCGAATCCATGTAATTTTTGGCTTTGGGAACATTTGAAACATTTGGTAAGTCGCGAAAACACCAGAACGTTATCCCATCTTAAAGACAGCATTTCACGCCACGTGCGGAACATTTCTCAAAACACACTTCGGTCAACTGTGGAACATAGCATCCTGCGATTTCACATGGTATCTGAAAATGATGGTCATCATGTGGAACATGTGTCCTTATAATTAAAAAAATTGTAATATTTGTAAAATTGATAAAATATTGTAACTTTTGTATAATTGATAAAAAAAAATTGTAACATTTGTAAAATTGATTTTAAAAATTTACTAAACTGTGGGGAAAATTGATAACGAAATGTGTAATTGCTTAAAAATTATTAAACTTTTGTAAAATACGTATGCCATTTATTAATACAAAGCCCTCTACGTCGTTGTATTAATAAATGGCGGAATGGTGGCGACATTGATAAGGTGTTTTTTTTTTTTTTTTTGCGGAAAAAAAAATTCCCATTCTTTGATTATGCCCTCCACAAAATTTCAGATTTTTCTGATAAATGTTTCCGCTTGTAGACAATTATAAAGTAGGGTATTTCAATTATGATGACCCTGAATATACAATTTAAAATTTAAGATTAATATAATTGTGTATATATAATTAAATTTAAAATTTAATTACATATATACAATTAAAATTGGTGAGAAATTGTATATATATTGCACTTCAGAATATCTTTTGATTTGAATTTTTCCTTGTGAGAGCTTGTATACTTCTTGTAGAAATGTTTTTAAATAAAATGGTTTCGACTTTCATGCTCATAATTATATCTTTAAAAATTACGAGAGAAATTATATAGATATTGCACTCCAGGATGTAATATAATTGCTAGAATAAAATTTCAAAAATCAGATTTGAATGTTAAGAAGTATTAAAAAATTCAAAATGCTTCGTTTTTAATTTAACCAGTATTTTAGAACAGCCAGAGTATAGAGAAAGATGTAACTACATTACGCTCTTCGTTCGGCTGTTGTGATCGTCAGACTTCCGTGGATGACTCATTCCAGTCGTCTGGAGGCTTTGTACTTTAGGAGATGTTGATAGAGTTCGATTGGTGCGGAGGAATCTGATGAGTGAAACCATTTCACAGATGGTGTGGCTTGTTAGATCAAAGGACCTGAATCCCATAAAGAATGTGTGGGACAAATCGAGAAGACGAATTGCAGTTCGCCAGACACCCTGCACGAAATCTAACAAGCCTTATAACAGGAATGGGTATTACCGCCACAACACACAACCAATACATTATTGCCAACATGCCTAGCCGTTGTGAAGCATGCACTTCAACTAGAGGATATCATACTTGTGAATAGCGTGAGGTTCTCATTGCACCATCTGCTTATTATCTACTTGTACTATCGCACCGCGATGACGTAATATATGTACTTTCATTTCACTTTGCTTTACTGTTTGATATGTGGTCTAGTGATGCCACAACTACCTCGTGTACAACTGCCATGCATATCCACTCAATAGTTTTTGTTTTATCCCAAGTTTTGCATTTTCTCTCTTTTTTTGAGCAGAAATGTATATCAGATAAATTTGGGGAAAATTCCCTTCAAGAGCTGTATAAGCTTTGAGCGCATCTTTACTCTTTTGATGATGTATTTAATGTTGCACTTACTCTTTTGTAGTAGTTCCGTATCTTTGTAGCCATGCCAACTTGCATGATGAGAGGTGGGTGCTCTTCTGCATATTCAGCTAAAATTAATTCACCATCCCTTCCAGTTAAATCATCTGGTGTTCTCATAAAAAACATTTCACCCCCTCCTGAAGCTTCTCTTTCCTGCTCACGAAGCTGTGAAAGGCGTTAAAACATTAATAATAGATATTTTTAAATATACATTTAGAGCACCATCTTTCTTTTAAATTATTCTATTAATACAGCAAGCAGTAGATCAAATTTAATGCTACAAAAATCAAGTTCATAAGTGCTACAAAAGGCAAAATGTGCAACACAGCCATACCTGTAAAATAGAAGAAAAAATTACATGGATCCTTACATGTTTAAAAATATACTTACTTTTATTTACAACCATTGCGCACCATCCTTTCTTCTCTTTAAATAAAGGTAAGTAAACGATTAACTCGACAGCTTGAAATGGAAATCTTAATTCAAATGATAATTTTTGTATGTGTTATTTAGACAGAATGATATACCGCAACTAGCTATTAAATTGTTTTCTTTTCTTTAATAAGAAGAAAAGCCTGTTTTATTTTAAGATTTCAAAAGTCATTTTTAAAATATTATGATATTAAAATAAATTTCAGAATTTAAAAAAGAGGACATTATATAAAACTTAATTAGGGTTAAAAAAAACAATTCCACGTATTTTTTTTCTATACCTTAAGTTCTTAAAGACCTCGTTACTCACTTAAAATGTCAATAAAGTTGCTGACACTGAATTTAACATTCTTTATTAATAATATCAATATGTCTTAGCTAAATAATACAGATAATAGGAAGTTTTTATTGTTATTGGTGACATCACAACGGATTAGAGTTAAGGATTAGTCTTAAACTTAAGAGTCCTTTCAAAAAAAAATTAAGGAAATGTCGACTGCCACGTACCTGAAGATATATTTGCTTAAAGTAATAAAATTTATTTTCATTATATTATTTTTTTAAAAAAAGATAGCGTTATTTTAAAATTATTTGATGGATGTAAATCCTCCTTTTTGTGTCAATCGAAATACCTATCAATGACAAATATTACTAGCCCAGCCGACAAGCAAATGATAGCAAGAGTAAGGATCTAAACTTCGACATTCGATGGATCCTTTCAAGAAAAAGAGCTACACTGTTCTGTATAGCTGATGAATTTAAGCACAAATTAGCAAATGAATTTCTTTCAAAATTTGCTCACACATTCAGAAGATTATGTTAAAATTTTTGTGTTAATAGTTTTAAAGGATTTTCAAAGTTCCAGGTTTTTTTGTTTTCAGATGAACAGTATTCCCTCCCCTTCACCTTTCACAATGCCGTAGCATTTTAGCATTGTACGTTTAAGAGAAAATCTACCCTACTTGAGTATAAAACCTAATTTAAATTATGTTTATTGCATCATCATGGCGCAATGAATATTAGCAATTTTAAGTACAGTTGTGTTCATTTTTGACTTTTGCTTTTGATAGTGCTCTTGTTCCTAATTGGTAAATTTTTATCTGGAACAAAATTAGATACATCAATTAAATTGAGATATGTTGCATTTAGATCCCTACTTTTTGAAAAAGTTATCCAGAATTTCCTGACCTACTTTCGGTACTCCATATTAACGATTCAAAGAAAAAATAAAATAGGCGAATTCCAAAAATGTTAACTGCTATTACAAACCTTACAACTTGGTGTTCTTCCACAATTTTTAAGGCAGATGAAAGAATATTTTAAAGTGTTTACTTGTACTCACCAAATTTCAATTACATAAACGTTGCGTTTTTGAATTATCGTGTTAAATGCGTTTAAATGCACGATTGTCAGGCCTTTTTCAAAATTAGTTCAAATATGATATGGATTTACATTTCAGATAATAAATCTGTTTATTAAATTTTATCCATCTAGCTCCTTTCATTTTGTATTGAATGTGTTTACTCGCACTTGGACAGCTAGACTTCCAACGAATGGATTTCAACAAAATTAAATATTTACAAATTTGGTGTACAAACACATGTCAAATTTTATTCTTCCAACTAAAGTATTGGAGTTATCGATTTCAAACACAAGCATAGTTACAAAAATACGTTTTTAGGCCTCAGGGAGGTTTAGAGCGTGAAAATTTGTCAAAATGAATAAATTATTTTTTTTTATCTATTACATTACTTTGACTTTAAGTAAGAGAAAGCATAAATTACTAGCAGACTGATAATATATTTAACACATTTGCATCATGCAGAAAGAAAGTGGATCATTGTCACTAAATTCTTTCTTTAGTACCATATAAAGAAAAATGCTTTAAAATTATAAATTATAAAAATAAAAAAGGCACAAATGAGCTTTGTAAATATTCTGTTAATCTCATCTCTTTTAAATCATAAAAAAAATATGTTATTTCTTTACTTTCTTGAGAAATTACATAAATACGCACTGATAATGCATCGAAAATTTTAAATTAATGTGTTCAGCATTATTCAGAACATTTTCCTTAACATTTTGCATAACAGAATTTTTAAATTTCAAAGGAAAATATTAACAACTAAGTATGTCAAAAATTTTATATGAAGATCTCTAGTTTAGGGAAAAGAAAAAAAAAATCAATATTCGCAATGTTTGCGAATACTCGGAAAAAAAGAATGAGAAAAAAATAACAAAAGGAAAATAAATATTTAAAAAAAATGATTCAAGAATATTTTACCGATAACGTCGGATGCTTCATAATTCAATAAAAAGATCTTCGAGAAGTAGAAATTCTGGTATAATATTTATTCATAATTAGCCACCTTTGGTGATCAGCTGGTTCAACAAGAATATCGTTTGTGTTATGTGCAATCAGATTTCTTATATACTGTTTAATGTTCATTGGCCCTCCAACAAATATTTTCATGCTTCAAACTGAGAGACTTCAAAGTCGTGTAATTTCACTGTATTAATTGAACCTTATGTCAATTTGTCTATTATGAATATGAACAAACCGAACAGAGTCAAATTCCATGGCATCAGAGTGTTTAAAAATGTAATTCAGGATAATTAGCTGCCTTAGGCGACCTCCTTGTTCTCTAAAGTTGATTTTTTAGGCTATTCAACATTAAATGTGGAATGTATATTTTTTCTTCAATTTCACCTTCGTATTTAATATGAGCGAAAAAAATGAGTTTAACTGAATAAATAAATGTAAAATATAACGCAAGCAATTTTTTAAAAAATGTGTATAGATTATGATATGAAAGCGGAAATGAAAATTTTACTTAGGACATAATGCCCAAAGAAAACATCTTTTTAAATCTAAATTTTAACATTTGAAAAAGGACCCATTGATGCTTTAATGGTCAAATTTGAATTGTGTCATCACGAATTAAATGTTACAAATTGTGTATTAGGTTTTAAAAGAAATGTTAAAAATAAAGATAGCATTGAAGAGAGAAGAAATTTATATAATTAAAAAAGCAATTCTTTGAGTTTTAAAAACAGTGCAAAAACCATTTTTTCAAATTATAGCTTCGGAATATTATAGATTTCCACTGGTAAGTTCTGGCAATTATTTGGCACTGGTAAAGCCTATTTCCGTACTTGATTCAACTCTGTTTCATGCCTATTAATTTCCCCCCATCTTGTTTCTTTTAAATGAATCGAATTTTTGTTAACTCTAACCAGAACATTTGTAATAACACTTTATAGCTTCATTCACTAGCAAAAAATTAAATTAACCACAGTTTCAAAAACATTCAATGGAGTAAACTAAAATGTTTGAATAGAAATTCGCTTAGACTTAACGATTGTTATTTGACAATATGTGATAAGAGTGATTTCTGTATCATGTACGTTATTGTTTTATGTAGACAGAGATCTAACTTTCGTAGCATTTTAACTTGATTTTCTTATTTCTGATGTAAATTATATAAATGCAAAACAAAATCGCTATTAACTTACCAGTGTTAGAAGATCATGTACTAAATGAAATTTATTGTTAAAAATTAAGTAAAAAATTAGTAAGTATAAAAGTAATTAGTAAGTATATTAGTAAGTA
This sequence comes from Argiope argentata, assembly GCA_026289955.1. Classification (NCBI taxonomy): domain Eukaryota; kingdom Metazoa; phylum Arthropoda; class Arachnida; order Araneae; family Araneidae; genus Argiope; species Argiope argentata. The sequence continues at coordinate 3,505,447 of JAOUZG010050968.1, read as the reverse complement.
AAATTAGTCAGGAAAAATTTGTCCATTAATTAAATTCACATCATTAAAAAGATTTAAATAGTGTTAAAAATAGTTTTGTATTTCTCTCCGATCGTCACAAATCGAACTCTGACAATAATATGGAAAACTATATTTGTTTCCTCTTTAAACCTTCAAGTTAATACTGAATTTTATTATTTACTTAATATTAAATAAGTCAACAGGAAAATCCATTGTAAAACAGTCCAGCAACTTTAGTAAAAAAAATGCGTGTTTCTCGAAAAAATTTTAAGTTCTTCACCCCCCACCGACACTTTATGACCACTTTAATGATGTTTCAGAAACCTCCGGTAATCTACAATACACTTCCCTATTTTGGAGGGGGAAGGGGTAGAAAAATTATATTTTAGTAATTTGGGCAAAGATTAATGATAGACATTTAAAATTGAGAAAAGCCTTAATGCTTTAATCACTTCAGAAAGAGTCCAGTAAGAGTCACAAGTTTCCATAATTTACTTATGTGAAGCAGTCAATTACCTAAATCCTGATTCTATTCAAAAATATTTATTTCACATGTATATCGATGCATTAAAACTAGATCCCTAATGTAGTATAGAATTAGAAATTCAGACGGGTTTTTACCTCCTAATTCACCAAGTTTCAAAATCATGAGGCTAATACCAGAATAGCTTCCATCTAACTTCTGAAAGGGACTAATTATCTAACACTAAAAAATTACATTACAACTTCTGGATGACATATAAACACAAACACTAAAAAACAATTAAACAAAAATATAAATGAAGAACAGCTACCAGACCGCATGGCAAGATTTTTCTAAGATTAAAACAGAATATCTCACCTTGATGTTTTTCATGAAAAGAAATAATGAGATGGACTGCACATTCTTAACAAGTTGGATAAACCATCTCCGGCCTTTTCCTTAGTGTGTCCAGTGTCAGAGAAAGGCCTAAAAGTTTGGATTATGCCCGATGTGTGAAAACATTTCAATAAGATCTAAAAGACTCAAAACATGAGTTGGATACGTGTACCCAGGAGAGTATTGAGGGGCAAGAGGAAAAATGTTCATTATTACAAAATAAAATTTCATTTAAACTACACGTAAACTGTCGAAAAGACTATGTTTACAAGGACTTGCGTGTGTAAGAAAATCAAAAGATGATTAAGCTAGTGCATCAATAAATCCCATAAAAACAAGAAAAAAAAATGAACATCAATTTTTTTTTCTATGTTTTATGGGGACAAAGTTGTAGACGGGGAAAAAAGAAGAAAAAAAAGGCAAGAATAAAAAAAAAAAGAAACGATGATTGGACAAATTTATGAAGTTGTGTATTACTGACGCAACTCATAGCAATATCATGATGCATATTAAATTTTCAGCAAAATTATCAGAGAACAGAATAAGTCGACTTTCCAACGAATCTATAATGCAGACCATAGAGAGGATTTTTTTACGCATTCAAAATAATAATGAATGCCAACTTTTCCTTTCTGAATGGAAAGATGCAATTGATGATATCGGCATGAAATTTGGCAAAAATTATTAAGTTTGCTGTGCGATACGGTAATAGGCTTATAATTGCCGACAAAGTCAAAGGACCAACTCATCTCTCCTTCTGAGACATAAATTATTATATCATTGGTCAAATCATGGTACGAAAACATAAGATCCGATTCCCAAAAAGAAGGTTCAAGAATCGTATAGAAAGCAGGTGAATTTATTCGTTAAGATATACTTTCATTATTGTGTAAGGCCGATAGTTATCTTTCCAGGATTAAATTACTCTCTAATATCAACTAATCTGGTTAACTGCTTTGCGACAGCAGAAATCATCTTGAAAAACAGAAAGAACTTGACAGGGCCTTTAAAAAGGTAGCCAAATGCAATTTGACTTGTCATTAAGTCCACAATTCATCCTCTGACCTTTATTTTACTTTTACTCCTCGGAGAATCCATCAGTTTGTATAGGCATTCTACTCAGAGCGCTTAAATAGATAAATTATTTTCTTTCGGTATATAAACAATTTGACAGAGACGTGGCTTAATAGAAGAAACTTTTAAGTTTTAAATTTGATTTATATCCCCACGGGAGTCATAATTTGTACAAAGAAGCGATAAGAGATGCATCAGTTAACATCGCTACACAAGAGCAAAAGAGGTGTAAATTTGTCCTTCAATAATTTTACTATGAGATACTAATAGGGATTTCTTTTCCTCGTATCGATTTAAGTAAGAGAATTTCATGCATTTTTAAAACAATATTGTAAGCATTACGGATTTTTATCCCTTCGCTCTGAGAGAAGGAAATGCAAAAAATCCTCAATCTGGTAGAGTTTGTGTAGAACTAAATAAAAATGTGGGAATTGGATTAGAAAATAAGAAAGCATTTCAGAATGAAATTAACATGAACTAATTTCAGATAAAAAAAAAATAGGAAATTCATTAGGATTTAAATTAAGACACTTATTTTATATATAAGAAGCAGTTCTAGTAAAAGAATCTTTGAATATACTGTATCATCAGCCTTCAATTACCCTCCTTCCTTTATCATTCATTATATTGGAGACAATGCAGATCACTACAACCAAAAAACTGATGATATGAATACATTTCATTCATTAGGAATAATCAAAATTGTTGCTTCTCATGATAAGGTTAAAGATTTTCTACATTATGAACCAGAATTTAAAGGATATCGGGTACCTGAGAATTGATCAAAAACATACTAAACAACGATGCAACAATTAAAAGATTGTGAAACGACTTAATTCTGGTCTAATACCTACCTCCGATCAGTGGAATTTTGAAGTCTTAAAAACTACTGCTAAATGTTCGGAAGTACTGAGAATTTCTGAATGGAAGATTTATGAAGCTACTGACATCAAATATTTAGTGAATGCAAACTGTCATACGAGAAACTTGAAAACACTACATTTTTCTTTTTGTTATCCAAGTTAAATAATAATAACAAATTTGTCAAGTTCCTGCAATTGGTTTAGGAGAGTCGAAAGTCCAATTTAGAAATTGCATGGAAGCTGTTTTGGTAAGAATCTCATAATTTTAAACCATGGCAAATGAATAACCAAATTTCCACACCACCAAATCCCTAACCAAATTTCCACACCACATTAAAGTCATTGTTTTGATATACAACTATATTAAATAAGAAAATGTTTTTCAGAAGAATCTTTTTAGACAAATTATTTAAATGTAGGCGTCCTTTTTCAGAAGTTAAAAAAAAATGGAAATAAAAATGGGAACATAAATCAGTAGCACTTATATTTCTCTAGCAAAATATACAATGCTGATATTATTACATATTATCAGAATACCCAGATTAAATGTTAAGCCGATACTCTGCAATTGTTTTGTTAACCATTTTTACAAATGAACGTCGTTTTTAAGTTATGTCAGAAAAAGTGAACATTTCATCTCTTAGTAAGGGAAAATTTTGGGACCGTCATACTGAACTCTAAAGATAATTAAAGCAATAAAAGCGTAACTCATGATTTTCTTTTTTTTTTTACTTAAAATGCCCAGTCGCAAGTCTATGCTCAAATCATCAAAATTCAATTTTCTTACTTCCCCCCAAACGGGGAAGCGTACAGCAGAATGTCGAGTGCATTTGAAATATTATTTAAAATGGCACACATAAAGTCCCTGAGGGAGAAATGGTGAAAACATGGCTTAAAATTTTATTGAATTTAGTTTAAAAGTTATTGTATTTATAGTTAAAAAGTTATTGGATTTAATTAAAAAGTTATTAGATTTAATTCAATAAGTTAAATGGGAAGCATATATTTCATCCACACCTAAATTTAAATATTCACTATTTGTTCATATGTCTTCTGTCGTTCAACATTTTCCCATTGTGGTATTTTCAAAATCAATCTCTACTACATCAAGTGGTTTAGCTAAGTGTTATTGATATATTTCTAAACGATGTCTAAATTGCTCATTATTTATTTTAATATTGTAATCTTCAAATTTTCAACAGCTTTATAAAAAGCAAGTTTTAACAAATCCGTTCGTAAAGTGATTTTTTTAATGATAGAAATATAATTGTGCATGAGTAAAAAAAAAAATGTATTGGGACCAAGGAAAGCAGTAAAGTGTAAAAAATGAACAATCAAAAAACAACTTGAAAAGTAGTCTTGTACACAAAAAGGTCAAGAAATAAAATGCAACAGATAACTAGTGTCGTGAATAACTCGTAATTTTTCAAAAACATTTCAACTTATTTTATTCAGTAAATTGAATTGTGAACATTATGAAATCTATTACTTTAAAAATATCATATTTAAAAAAATGAAAAAGTATTTTATTTTGAAGAAATTTTACCGACTTTATTATGAATTAAAAGTTTTGATTTTTAAGACATATGGCGCGGAAATTTTGCAAAAATGGAAATTATTAATAAAGTATTTCTATATTTTGATGTTGAGATCAAGATAAATATTAAATGTTGTTATTAAACTATCTTTAAACTGACAGGTTGATAGGATTGATTTAATTCAGGTTAGGTTGATTTAAATTCAGGTTGATAGGTTTTGAATTATTGCTTGAATTATTGAAAACCACGATAAGTTGGTATTCATTGGTATTAAAAAACGCTATCTGTTTAAAAGATATTTATAAAATGTTTGATAACACATTAAAAAATTTTTGTTCTAAAATATATGTCACCAATTTTTAAAACTATACTTTAAATATTTCCTTTAAAAATTTAATTTGGTGCAAAGTGTTAAGTTATAGTCATTGTTAGAGTATGGAAATTGTATATAAAAGAAAAGTATATATAAATGCCTACCTTCTCAGACTTCTGAGAATCAAATTTACTACTAACTGCTGCGTACAATATGGTTATGATACTTTTTTTAATAATGCTAAAAATATCACATTATCTACCTACCTTCTTAGGCCTCTTTATGTTTTATTTCAGAATTATAAAGAGAATGTGATTTGGTATTAATCTAAGCAGGAAAAAAAAAAGTTAATTTTCTCAGGAGTTACACAAAAGTTGGTTAGTCCAGATTTGATCATTAAAATACCTCATGTGTCCATTTATGTAAGTGAAGTTCCTGACTATCAATAAATTAATGATTTTCGTTGGATGTCAACAATGTTTCATTCAACTTATACAAAAAGACTAGAAATTATTGAGTCCAAAATGAATGAAGAAAAAAAATTTCAACTTTAGATAAATTTTTTTGATTTTTCTCTTAATTTAAATAATTTCCAAGAATTCTCTGACCACTCTACAAAGAATTAAGAATAACAAGAACTTACAGCAAGGTCCAGTTTCAAATCTGGCAAAGTGTTTTTGATGATTTGGTTTTAAAGATTGACATTTATGTTCACAGAGTCAATATACATCAATCTCTTAAGCAGCTTTATGATGGACTATACAAAATTTTAAGCAGCATCAACAAAGTGTTTGCCCTGCCATGCATAGACTAACGATAATGTAAGGAAGACTCAATCTTGCCTCCATTCTGAGAGGCAACTTTCACTCTACAGAAATCATTCTGTTAAAAATAGCATCAAAATAAGAAATTCTTTAAAAGTTGCATCTACTAGATGCTGAGTGTATTTAGAAATAAAGTAAAGCTGAATAGCTTTCCATAACATTTATTTATTAATTAAAGAAGACATAACATATCGAAACTCACAGTCTATTCATATTACATATTATTCGAAAGATCCAGCCTTTTTGTATTTTCACACACCTCAGGAGGTGAATATTTTTACTATATTATCAGACACATCATGAGAATTAGATTGCTCTCCCTTTTGTTCCTTATCAGCAAGTGCATAGAAAAATGTATCTAAAGGGTAAATGCACTGCACTGGTCATAGAAATACTTCATGCTGCATTTTAAGTTCATATGTTTAAATTTTCCTATTGTGGCCAGAATTCAATTAAACACTTTTCAACCAAAATTCAAAACGAATGTCTTATTATTGTCTCCGACTAAAAATTGTTTCTTCAACCTGAAAACCTCGCTTTTTTTCCGAGGAAAAAGATTTTAGTTATTGCTTTTAGTTATATTTTTGCGCAAGTTAGCCAAGATAGTCTTTTCTAGGCGTTAACATTGTTTACTTTGGTATTTTATTCTTATGTTAAAACTAGTTCAATTTACTTTTTAAATATCCACAGGATTGAAGCTTCTATTCTCGATAAGGAACATATTGGTGGCGAGAGAAATCAATTCTTGCAAATTTTCTGAGACATACGTTAAAAACCAGCATTTAATGAAGATTCACAATCAGAAATCGAAGTACAGAATTTACATCATATGCTAATATTGAATATCTGAAATACACTTTACAATTCCTTTACAATGCGGACCTACAACTTTCCCATCAGCCACCTTAATAAACCGAGGCAGGTGGAATAACTAACATTCTAATATGCAGAGGTTAATGAGCACAATCACAAAAAACTCCAAAGATAAAATAGGAGATATAAAACATTAATTTTCAAGCAATTGTATAAATTTATGAATAGGTGTAGTGATGTAAACTAATATACAAATAAATAATAAAAACTTGAAGGTATATTAAACAGCAGCAAATAATAATCTAAGAGTTGATAAGAAATAATAATTTACAAATCTTAGTGATGGATATCACAACAGAAATTAACCGAGTTGAGTATTTGAAATTAGTGCAAATAACATATTAAAATCAAATCAACTCAACTCAAAATAAATAATTTTGAAAGAAGGAAGAAATATCTAAAACATTAAGGCACATAGAACATAATTCAAAAAATTTAACTATCCAAAAACTTATAAAAGTGGGCAGTTATTTGGAGAAGGTAGGATTTAGAGTATAATTAGAATATAGAAATTAGTCAACTTATTAACCTTCGATATTTTATTATTATTAACCTTCCATGTTTAATAACCTCCAAATTTTTTTAGGCCAGAATAGTAGTCTACAATAGATGTTCATTAACAGTTTTCACAAAATATGAAAACACCAATGCTGTTGTTTGTTTTTTTACATGTATGTACCAGGGTGCGTAGCTAAATTTTATTTTAAAAATACCCCATTAATACACATTTGTTAAGTACTTTTGGTGGAAAATAAAAATATCATTATCATCGTTGATTATAGAAAATGTATTATGAAGGCATGAAATAAATTAGGTGTTAAGTAATTAATTATCCAGTTTAAAAAGAAATTATTATTACATTTTAATATAAAATAACACTAGAACAACTTGCAGAATATTTTTCTTCAAAGTTGAAACTAAATTAGCATAAACTTTGTTTTTTTAAGTAAATTTCGTTTAAAAATAAAATATACGCTCAATAATGCATGCAAAGTCAGAGGAAGTAATTTCACCGAAATTTTCTTCCAATTTGCCTTAAATATACCTATATACCTATAAATTCGTCACGGTGGATAAGATCATAAAGGCTACAAGTACTAACATTTTTATTAACAGAGTGCCGCACATGAGCGTTTTCTACTTCTCAATATAATGAAAAAATTTAAGTATGCATTTTGGAAACTTTTTGGTAAGCCAACTAAAACCAAAATGTGACAAAAGCCAATTTTAATAATAAAATTGTTTAATGCGTTTCATTTACCTAAGTTTAGAATTGTAGTAATAATATATATGCAAATGAATGTACAGACATACTAACGGTCAACTCGTTGACAGATTTGGTTTCAATGTTGATACTAATTTACAGTCTGTATCAAATTTTATTGATATTGCTTTTCCAGTTTGTGGTTGTGTTCACTTGCACCAGGACAAATAGACTTTAAAAAATCCTATAAGCGGATTCCATTCAAAATTTAGAAATCTCCACATTTGATGCTAAAACAACACATCAGATTTCATCGATCTAGTTCACATATTGTCGCTCAGATTCACAGCATTCAATTGTTTTGTTTTTCACATGTCCACAGATAAAAACCACAAAATTCTAAAATTAAGTTCATTGGAGGTGGCAAATGACCAAAACTCCGAACCTTTTGATGATTTTAATCTTTAAATGTTCGATTATTTCGCATATGAGAAAAAAAATATTGCCATTTATTTTTGATATCTTAGGCACGAGTAATAATGATCTTCAAATAACTTTGGAGCACCATGAATATTTTTTTTCTGGAGCCTTGAACAATTCAGAGTAGGCACTTTCAAAAGCCAACAGTGGATTGCACATTTTCTACGGACTTCCGGATTCCTTGAGACCTTTTATAACTCATAAATTTTGGTTAACATAACTTTAAAGACTTTGGATGGATGGGGGAACGCTTTTAGCTGCCAGCACACAGGGGAAGTTACTGAGGGGTATCTCGGGTAAGCTATAATTTTGACAATTAAAATGGATGGTTATTTTCTCTAATTTCAGATAATTCCAACGGAAATGTCTACTCCTCAAAAATGAACCAACCATTTATATCAATGTCGTCGTTGGCATGGCAAATGGAAAATCTTTCTCCTTTTTAATTCACATCAACAATAGATGTCAAAAACTATGCATGGCCATCGATGAAAGAACCAAAGATCCGTCGTTATTTAATTGAACAAAAAAGGTATTTAAATTTCCTCGAAATGTGTTTTTAAGTGACAAAGTTTCAGTACTCATTTGCGTTAATGTCTAATAGTTTTTAGCCAAATAAATTTCAGTGATCTCCACTTTGTCTACAGATTTTTTTAAGCCTAAGATATGAAAGAAATCATTTAACTCTTTCACACAATGAGTTTATTTCCTGAATATTTGATGCTATGCATAATGAAGAAAGTCTATTTTTAAAGAATGCTGGCTTAATTTGTTAATTGCATTATTAAGATACTTATAGCAAGAACAATTTCTGGAACAGCAACCAGAAATATCCATTAGGAGATGTGAAAATTGCAGAACGGAAAAATATGCTAAATGTATTGATCGGACGTGTTGAATTTGAAAAGTACTTTTATATAATACGAAAAGAAAATTACAATATTTCATTTTAAAGGATAACTTAGAACATTTTTAATTTTACAAAATTTGAAATTATTTATCGTCTTAAATCAATATTCTAGTTTTTAACTGTAATGTTAACGTCTAATTATCAGATTTGCTTCAATTTTATGGTGATTCGTTGCTGTTCTTCGATGACCAATGACGGTACAGATATGTATTTTATAAATTCCACCGAAATCTATACAATGAAAACGGGAAACGGTATGAGATGAAACAATCGGCGATGAAAAATCATATACCACAAAAAAATGCAGTTATATAAGCAGAAAGATTTAGTATGGATCTGTAATCTGGTGGATTTCTTTTTCCCCGGAAAAAAACTGAGCACTTAGGCAAAAAAAAAACCCAGTAATTTAAAGATCCTTAGATAAGGACCATTAAAAATAAGTAGTTTAGTTTTAATTTAGACTAGTTTTTAAAGGCTTTTGATAACGCTACGCACCCCATGTACATTGAATTTAATATAAAAAATATTAAACACGCTATTTACTATTAATTCTTAAAGCTGTATACAATGCATAGCTATAATAGCAATGCATCGATTTATATAAAGATAAAATTTTCATCTGCCTGAATGAACAATGAATAACATTTTACGTCAGTGATACGATGTAAATATTGAATTATAGATAAAATATTCACATCAAATGAATTCGAATTTTCAACAAGGTAACATATAAAGGCTTTTCATTTGATTTACATAACAAATAATAACGAGATATTATTTATCTTAATACTAATAACAAATGCAGTAAATATTGCTTAAGTGTTAAATATAGAAACATTCATATGCAATAATAACTAGGCACTGATATGATTCAATGAGTTTATGGATTAATTCATATTTGTATTTAATTCATTAGCCGCAAGTGTTTGAATCTGAAATAATGTTCACTTACTGAAATGTTTAAAGAATAATAATCTTAATGGCACTAGAAATATTTGCATACAAGAACTGAATAAATATGAAGACTCATTTTATAGAACATAACATACAATTTATGCATTCATTAATAAATAGTGCATGTAAGCATTTAGCTTATAATAAGCATAACAATTTTTAAAAGAAAGAAATAAAGATTTATTATACAAATCTGGTACACTGTATGAAACTGAAGTATGAAAAAATAGTACTTTAAAAATTCAGTTGTCTTTTTAATATAAGCTTAAAATGTTTAGGAATTTAAATTCCGTATAAATACAAATAAAACAGCACTTTTTACAGTTATTTAACTTAATAAAATGAATTATAATCTTCAAAGAAGGAAAACTCATTGAAAAGATTGCACAGGTGAAACATTTAATAATACAATTTTATCACATTATTTAACATACTTTAGAGATTATTAAAATTATATATATATATATATATATATATATATATATATATATATATATATCCTTTTATTATTTTGCCTCTCTAATTGGATTATGAATAAAAACTTTTCGTAAATTTCTATCATATATTCAGAACTTTAGGCTGTTTGTAAATTATTGAGTCCCTCTTAATGTCAAATAGTGAAGACTATTTCTACTCCTTCACAGATACTTTTAATATGACTTCAGAAAACGAAGCTAGACAAATTCGAAGCCAGCCAAATATGCACCAATATCAGGCAGCGCATGTTAGCTAACGTCCTGTGTAAACACAACTAACTTGCTTTCAACCATCAGATATTCCTTAAGAATGTACTCTAAATTTCCAAAGTATTTCAAGAATTCTAGATTTCTTATTAATATTTTACTCCATTTCAATATTGGTAAATCAGTAAAAATATTCCCAAAATTATTTCTATTATCGCAATAAAGTTTTCGATGCCGCCTATGTCTAGCGACAAACATCAGAAAATTGAGCAGATAAATTCAAGGTAAATGACATGAGAACCACAAGTAAACAGCTGCCAACAATTTTTAATTTTAAAAAAACAAGGGGTTTGTTTATGCTTACTACATCAAATGGTGCTTAATCTATAACTCGGTCTGCTGAAAAAGATGTAGGTTCACATAACAAAGATTTAGCCTTAAATCATTTGCAAATATAATAATAGGGCACATTTTCATACAGCTTTCCAAGCTTTGAATATTCAAAATCCTTCTCTTAAAAGGCATTGAATCATCTGAATCTTCATATGAAAGTTTTTCTGCATGCACATTACTGATTAACAGATAGGTAAAATTCACATTTTTCAGATAATAGTGCTTGCTAAAGAGAAATTCTTGCATCATTTTAGTGAAGTATTTTCATTTCCACCCTTAGAATATACTCATCATCTATAAAAGTGTTAGCAAAATTTAAAATTTTGCAACAGGAAAATGGTATTTCTTAATGAAACCAATTCAATTACTTTCTGAATTTTCAATTTCAAATTCTTCAATTTTCAGTTTCAAAGCAAATTTTTCAACCTTTATACAATTTTCCGGCATCCCTTTTACAATTATTCACAAATCTCAATATCCGTGCAAAAGAAAATCTATTTTTACCAAAATTTGATACAGAATTTAGAAGGTAAGAGGGGAGGGGAGGGGGTTCTTTTTAGACCAATATTCACTACTGCCAATTTTTTGCTTTTCTTATGTACTATTTCTGATTCACAATGTGTTTTTCTAATGGGGAACAAGCAGGGATTTCTTTTAAACATAAAGCCCCTTCCCACTAACTAGAAAGAACAGATGCTTGACAGCAAATAAGAAATACTCACATTTCCTGTAATTGTCTCTATAACTGACCAAATCAATTTACAATTTTGTATGATGAATTATTTCAGAGGGGCTATTCTGAACATCGTTCGACGTGCGTTATATATACGCCTCTCCTCTGCTTGCATCACAAAGACACGTAGATCAGAAGAAAAATTAAATGCCATAAATAGCAAAAGACATCTTTAAAAACATGCAAGTTTTAAACTACTTTAAAAATTTATTCACATTATTTGAAAGCAATTCATCGCCTGAAACACTTACGGTGGCAAAAAATTCTCAAATGTGCATATCAAAACAAACAGCTATAACTCGCAGCGAGGTCACAAAAAGTATCCCATACCATATAAAAATCGAAAAAAGATAAAAATTCTTCTAAATAAATTAACTGTCGACCTAAGACTGAGCTTCTGTAACTGCGTTCTGGCAAATAATCTCAGTTGACAGATCGTGAACATTATTTGTAGCATGTCGTTAGCGATTCTGTGACAAAAGCATCTCGACTAGCGTAGAAAGTCGTTCCACTGCACGTAGTTAGCCAGATTTCGTCATCTTAAAAATCTTGCTACAAATGTTTCGGAAGCAAAATAGCTGGACCATTAAACCGAAAGGTCCAACTACTTTGCTTCAATTCTGAGGAGTTACCAAAACTATCGAGCAGCATTTGTAAAACACTTCATAATTATTTAAATTCCAGATAAGTCTCCAAGTGGAAATATCGTCGGAATGTTAACATTTTTATCAGTCACATTGCTTTCAAAACTATGCAAAATAAAACATCCGTTTGGCAGGATTAATTTAACATGCTCAATGAAACATTCCTATTCATGATTACTGAATACTCCAAAAAATATAACTGCCTACAAAGACAGAACGTTTCCGTTTCAGAGCAACATAAATATACTGAAATGAACAATTTTCTAAAGGATGATTACAAAAACATTCAGCCGAAAAGGGCTGGCAGAAACTCTTAAGACAATTCTACAGTATCTATAAATGAGCTGCTTTTCATTGTATGGGGGGGGGGGGGGTATCTCGATCCGTAAAGTGCAACGGAAAACAGAGTGAATTTTTTCTCTACGTCTATATTTGTAACGAAGGCAAACACCCTCAACCGATCAAGAATATCAGATATCATTTCAATAAGATTTTTTCTCTGAAATTAACACTCGTTCCAAGAAGGCGTTCCTTTCTGAGAGTCAGAAGCGTCGAAAGCGGACTCATTTTTGTACTCTTGCTATCCAATTTAATAATTGACCTGTGTCATAATTAATGTTATTCTTTATTCAATTTCAAATCTAGTAGGTGTTCAATAACATTCATCTTTGCATAGTCAGGGAACAGGTTCTGACTGTACAGAAAAAATTCTTCAAATCCAAATTTATTAATCATTTATTGTCTTTTCCAAACTACTTGTTTATTCATGGATAAATTTATAAAGTCATATTTCCCACCAAAAAGAATATTGAATTTATCATTAAAAATCATTTAAATTACGATCATATTAATCTCCTTGATGATACGTTGTATCGGATATTCCTAAAATGTGAAATTTCCAAAATTTGCTTATTGATAATTTGTGTTATGTGCTTATTTCCGATGGTACAGTTATTATCCTTTTCACGAGCATTTATTCCAAATACAGTCCATCCAGTTTAAGTTTCTACAGCAAATAAGCAGAATTGTAATTCAACAAAATTTTTCTATAATATCTGCATCCGTCAAAAAATAAATTTGTTTCCTCTCGAAAGGAATCCGTAAAATCTATTTCTTTCTTTTTAATTCATTCAAAAAAATTTATGTTCAATCTTAGGAATAAAACGTAAAACTTTTATTCCACAAAAATTTTCACAAAATTACTGACTTCAACTTTAAACACCTCATATTATTTTAATTTTTTTTTTTTAATCCCTCCATCAAAAAGAGCATGAATAACTTTTTCGCTTCTAAGCACAGATGTATTAAGATGAGTCATAATATGTTCCTTTACGTAAAAACTTTCGCTGCTTGTGGCATTAGTGAACGAATAATTTTCTCCTGACTTTGGCACAGAATAAATATGCAAAAAGTTTGCAAAAATGTAGTTGCGCTTTTGCTACAATTTAAGACAGAATTTTGATTTTGTAACACTTTACAGTTCATTACTTTGTTCATCCGAACCCATTATTTGTAGAAGAAAAACGATTATGATAAAAAGAAATTAATGACAAAATTTACTAAAATGATCAGTTTTCTTTACACAAGAAAAACTATCCTTTTTGATGATAGAATTAAGAAGCTAATCATTTTCTCCGAGGAAAAATCTGCCTAACTACGGTATGGTTTATAAAAAGAAATACAATTTTGAATTCTCTTACCTGCTCTATAAAGACTTATTAAAGACGATGCTATCGACTCTTTTACCTGTTCTACGTTGAAGTACTTCATTCGTTGACACTGGTGGGTGTAGGGACGTAACAGACACATGAAGTATCTTGGGCACCATAATGGATGGCACGAAATTCTTTAATAATTAGTAGTAAGGTAAGAAGCGCAAGTGCGCTGGGTACTATTGCCGAACAGCGCGAAATTTAGTAATAATTAGCAGCATAAGTAGTATTAAATTTATAATTAGTAGCAATAAGAATAAAGCATGTATGTAAGCGGGAAGAGAGTATTAAGGGAACTGGGACGGCCTCGACAGCGAAAACTGTCAAAATTTTAATTGTAAATAAAAGGATTGTATACAGAGAAAAAAATTTCAATAAAAATATGACACATATGGAAAGAATATACTGCTTTCAATTAAATACAATAAAAAATAGATATATACTAAAGCATTTATTTTTCCATAGCAAATCGGAAATGTGCTATAAAGCGACTATCCACACATATGCAGGTAAACTTAAGTACGCTCAGAAAAAAATAATTCTGTTTAACATCATCTCAAACTTAGCATAATATGTGCGTAAAAGTGTAATAAATATAAAAAGCTCATTTTTGTTTTATTAGAAAAACAACAATTTTTTTTAAATATGAAATGTCATAACTGGAAAACCTCAAAAATGGGATATTTTTCATCATAAATATCCTCATAAAATTATATTATTCCCCAAAAATATATTTTAAAAAAAGTTGCTTAATAGATACATATTAATTATATATATCATAGTATAAAATTTTAAATCTCTACGATGAATAGAAATTTCTATATGCGTACCTAAGGTTGAAAAAATCATGTTTTGGGAAAACTGTATATTTAATTATAAAATAATCTATATTAATTTGTAAAACCTCAAAGGGTCATATTCATCTTGATTTGATATTTCCTGATGTTCAGAAATTCTTTTAATTTGTCTTTTAATTGTTCTTGCTTCCTTTAACAAGTTTTTTGTGCACATCAGCTTCTCGAATACGAAGAAAATCTTCTTTTTTTTTTTCAATGCATTCACAAGCATTTCTACCAGGTGTAATACCTAATTTTTTTAGTACTTCAGTTCGACTACAAACTCATCACTAAAGCATATTACAACATCTATGACACCTATTTTTGATGTAAGAAGCCCAGCCAATGTGTTTTGGGAGATTTTTTCCCACACACAACTGTTTAACTCTCATTATCGTTTTGGGTTTGCCCATGAATACATTTTGCTAAGAGCCCTTAATTAGTTAGCTTTCTAAGCACTAAGTAAGTTGCTGCCAGAGCTCGTAGGACAGAAACCATGTTGAGACTTGTCATCGTTTGAGAGTTTGTGTAAGTATATTGCCCATATAGATTTTGACATCTCAGCAACTGATTTGGAAGTATTTCTTCTACTTGCTGACCCATGATATTTCTGAATTAACAGAATTTCGGCATCCATAAGCCGGCCACGTCCAGAATTTTTTTTATTCCCCATATGCGAGTTTAACTGACTAATTTATTTCTCAAGGATTTTAATCGAGCAGACTTTTTTTTTTTTTTGAACATGCCCAATGCACTCCAGGTTTCAATAGAAAATTCGTCTCCATAAACTTTGGATTCACTTATTTTTAGGAAACCTTTTGAGTCCCTTACTCTAGATATTTTGCATAGCGAACATTTTCAAGAAAACAGAACGCTGGATGAGTCGAATGGCACCATCACTTCCTATTCCCCACTAAAACCTTCATGGGTTTTATGGCAAATCTTTGCAACCATTTGTTTTATTCTTACAATCAAAACCGTATTTTTTCAATTTTAAAATTTTAATTTCTAGACTTTCCTATCTACAAAGACTTACATACAATACATTGCTCGATTCAGCGAATTTTCCTCTATTTTATAAGGCAAAAATTAAGAAATCGATTTTTGTGCAACATATTCAAACATTATTACTACAAACATCGAAAATTCTTTCCATTTTTTTATTATTAATTAAATTTGATCCGAAAATACTCTTTCAAAGTATTTTCGAAAAGTCGCTGTGAGCTCCACATTTCCACCCTCCAAAGTATATTTGCACCAAATTCAGTAGATAAAGTCAAATGGTTTCGCCTGTATTGAGCAAACGGACATTTAAAATATATTTTCGCTTTAATTATGACAAAAGATAATTGAACAATGGATATTATATATGGCAGCCCTTTTATCTAAAAAGCACCATAAGAGTTTATCATAATAATTTTCATAAAATCTTTTCGAAAGTTTTCAAAAAATGTTTGCGAAACTTGCACTGGAAGTTTTGGTCAATTAATATTTCAAACAATTCAAAAGGGCTTAAATAAGAAATTCGAAAGATATTTGTTTGAAATGTTAAATATATTAGAACGAAATAAAACAAATATACATTCCAACGACTTCTTCAAAGAGAGATTTAGTATCTCTTAGGAGGATTCTCTATGAAGCAAACATTTCAACTTGCCAGTCATTACATTTCAAAAAATATTTTTAAATGCAAACATTCAAGTAATATTTCTATGAATAGCAATTGCCTTGTAATTATTATACTGTCTCACCTCTATGTGCTAAAGAAATTATTTTTAATTGATAAATTGTTTTAAAAATTAAAACTTGTTCCTTGCAAAGTTAAAAGTTCTTAGTCATCAGTTTATCATACTCGAACTCAAAAGTAATATCGATAATTGAGTCAGCCAGTAGCCAGTGCGAATTGATTCTTAGAGATGTATCTGATATTCTGGGGTGCATTGAAACAATTTCGAGATGGTGTAGCTGTTGAGAGATGTCTTTTCGGAGTGCAAAGGGTTACACTCTGCAGAGGTTAATTTCGTAGCGGAAAATTTAAGTTATTGGGTGTTACTAGAAAATTTTTATTAGATGCTTCTATGCTGCATAGGATGACTTCCAAAAATGTTTTTATTTATTAGATGCCTCCACTACAAGATAAAATTGAGATTTAGAATTTGGAAATGCATGGGCGATCCAATTTTCGCAAAACTGAAAATGCTTGAGAAAGCTGTAATCAAGGGTCGATTTTCTGCATGCCTTCCTGCCATTAACGCAGTCGTTTAATATATGTCTTATATTTACACATTGTGAATAATATTACAATAAAAATAAAATATTGCAAGAAATCATCCGCAGCAATCTCATCTTGTTGCTGTGGGCCATAACTATGTCTTTTTAAAGGTGAAATGTCATCCTCGAAAGTCTCAGTCAAGAAAGGGAAGTTCATAATCCCCTTAATACTATTATCGCTATTTAGGATTAAACCATATTTATTTAACCTTAGGAAGATCATCTCCAAATTCTTGTAATACAATGCTATAGTCCACCGACGCTAACAAGATGTCATTAAAGTAGGCAAAATAATATAAATTTCGCAATGTATCATCAAAAACCTCTGAAAAGTTTGTCCAGCATTTTGCATCAACAGGAAATAAAAAAAATCCAGCCTTCAATAATCAACAACAGCAATAAACTATTTCACTCAACGCACAGGAGAAACAAAGACACAACGCGACAAATGCGCTCGGATTTTCAAAGCATCTATTAACTATATCTACTTTATCACTATTTTATTCAGGCATTTATATACTCTTGAAGAAATTCTGCAATTTCCAGAATGAATTAGAAATTTTGTGATGGCAAATCGCCATTTCTATCGTCAAAAATGTCCCTAAGTCGTCGAACTTGATCCAAAAATCTCGCTAAGCTGTCAAAATTCTTTCATTTTACAGAAAATTATAACAAATATTTTTGAAAAATGCATAGTATAAAAGTAAACATTTTTTATATATAAATACCTGTTAGTGATTATTAGCTTGTAGTGTTATTGGTCAAATAAATAGTTTAAGGTTTTGTTAGTTTGATAGATACATAGCTTTTCATACAAAAAAAGGTAACCTCCCTTTGAAGGAAATATTTGTATTCTACCTTTGCTTTTCTTTTGATATGCTTAAGCAGAGGAATGACGCCATGAAATCCAGGTTGAGCAAGAGGACCATGTGAAAAGCGTTTGAGAGGTGGCCGATGGAAATGCTTCAGTTTCAAAGGGCCCATGTGAGTTGGAAAGAAAGGAGGGAGTAACTCAATTGCAGGTATTGAATGCTGCAAAAAGTATTAAATTAGTTAAGATGTAACAGATCTTTTTTCAATTTTAATAGATAAATACTAGTAGTAAACTAAAATAAACACATCTCACCTGAATAAGATTTCCACCAACATTAGGTTTCAAAGCAGTATCTTGAGTCATTTTCGGATTATAGTATTCATCATTAGAAATATTAAATTGGTCTTTTTTTATGCTCTGTGGAGGAGGCTAGAAAAAAATTACCGTATGTTTTAAAAAGTAACTTTCAGATTAAATCACATATAAATTAACAATTATCAAATATTACCATAATAAAACTTAATTTTTCGAAGGATAATTCAAAACAATACTAATTTAATAATATTATTCAAACATTAAAAAAATATTAAAGGCAATACTTACTGGACTTGGTGGTTCAGGTTCAGATATGACACCAGCCTTTCCCAAGAGAATTCGAGACTTCCTAACCATATCCTACAAAAGAAAAATCCCATTTTGAAAGCAGAGAAAATAAAATTAAAAACAAAACAAATATTATAATATTTACTTTTCTTTCAAACAGAAAACAATAAAAAGTATTAAATTTACGTCCAATTTTAAATATTACGAATATAAAATAAATAATAAATTTTATCTCTTATTTAATTTAAAATTTTACCTTCTTTTCCTTCACTGGTTCATTTGATGCTATTGAATTAGGATCGGGGTCATCTGGTATACCCAAAATTATGTTTTCATCATTTGGATCAAGAGTCAAAACCTTTGGTTCAGGAATTTTTGTCATAGCCTATAGCGAGAAAAACGAATAGAGACAGTATAACTCTGAAAGAAGTAATCCTTAAAACAAAAGTATGATTTTTCCTAAAAATTGAGTAACTCAATTAATAACCAAAAATAAACTAAACATTTCAATGCAGATTTTAAGAGGAAAAAAATGTTTCATAAAAACTTTTCAGAATATGCAGTAAAGTTAAAATCACTCAATAATTGATAACCTAATAATAACCCAACTAGAAGGTTTGGAAATTCACATTAAGCAAATTTTAATTGGAAATAAAGTCATATCCCCAAAAGCTTTTTCTGAATTTGAGCATACACATTTCTGGTATTTGCAATACTTATCATCACTTAAATAAGATTTTTTTTATCTTTGCTATCAATTATATTTAACTTTAGAACTGCGATTTATTCAATGTAAAAAATATTTTAGCACACAAATATATTTGCCAGAAAACAAAACATTTACACAATTCAATTAGTCAGCTAACAATGGCCTTTATTTCCCTCTTATATTATGCACATTACTCATGAACACTATCCGATTAGAATCAATGTTTCAGAGCTAAGATATTTAAAATATTATACTGTTGTCCTACACATGGTCTATAGAATAAAATTACAACTGCTACAGACATTCATGCTCTTCAACATGAGATCACCATAAGAATTCCTTCCCCCCCCCCATTCTTTTTAAGAGAAGCAAAAATATTTGAGCAGCAATAGATAGCAGTTCAAAATGCTTAGGGAAGCTGGGTATCCGATTGGTACACAAATCTAAAGACACTTTTGATTAAATAAATATAGAATAAGATAATGAAGCATCTAATTAGATCATATCTAATAGAATTATGCTAAAAAATATAATGTAACATAAAATTTGTGTGACATATTCATTCAGTCACATAGTTCAAAACTTGAAAGAAATTACAATACTATTGTAAAATATTTTGAAAACATTTACCAAATCATATAAAATAAGAATAAATTTTTATATCATATAAAAATTTATTAATAATTTTTATATTCTAGTATTTCTTCATTCCCACATAGGGTAATATGCATCCGATCAAGAATATGGCTGCAGAGGATTAAATCTCAAAGTGCCAGAAACTGTAAAAAAAATACTGAAAATAATTGTTGATTATAAAGAAAATATTTTGGAATAGAAAACAAGAAAAAAGTTAAATAAACAATTAATTGTTAATTTTCTTAAAAATAAATATATAATCTCAAAAATGAATGGACAAATTTGGAGAATGGGCAAAATTTATTTTTGCGCAAATATAATTTATACAATTCCCTCTTATCGTATATATCCGGGTTCTTTTAAACTTGCAGACTTCTTGAGCTATCATCTTTTCATTTACTTTAACCCAACATCCTAACAAATAATCACTAATATGCATACATATCAATGCCCACCATAACTATTTTTCATACACCCCTTGCAACTATTTCGTATAACCTTGTAGATATGTATGCTTCAGACTAAAAAGCACTGGTATTCTTTTTATTCATTCCAAAGAAATCTCATACAAAAAAATACAAACAAAATCTTATACAAAAAATGATTTAAAAATCTGATTAAAAAATTCTACAAACAAAATTCATTCAAAATAAAATAAAAGAATATGTTAACTACAAGATAATTTTTAACACTGCAAATTCATATACTTATGTTCAGTAAGGATATACTAATAAATATTTTTAATAATATGAAGTAGACACCAAAAGATAACGAGATAGCAAGCAAATTTAAATATAATATTGGGTTAATTTAAATATAAATTGGATCATTGTATCAACTCACATTTTATTTAAATATCTTACTGTAAACAAATAAATTAACTGCTCAAGTTCCACAACTGATTTTAAATAAATGTAATTAAAGATAATAATAAACAGTATTTAACAATATAATGTACCTCACTATTCCATATAACATCATCTTCCCAATTTCCATGAATTAGATCTTCATTTTCAACAGGGAAAATTGACCACCATGTTTCATCTTTATCTTCATTGTATTCACATTCTTTTCAAAGCAAATATTAGTAATAAGATATAAAGTAATGATAGCAAATTAATACATTATACTATTCAAATACATCATTTTAATTACAAAGTTCTATGTAATTGTTAAAAATATCAGAACACATAAAAAAATACGGCTAAATAATTATACCAGTTACAGAATTTCATATACACATTTCAATCTATTAAAATATAACATAGTAGATCAGAGATCATGATTTAAAAAATTCAATACTAATAAATTTATTACAGATATCAAATACAAATCAAGCATTACATCATAATTTCAACAAAATTTTAAGAAAATAATAACTTGCAGTAATGTTTAAAATTCCATCTAGTAATTCAAAATTAATTATATAAATTAAACGAGAATTTCAATAATAAAATTAATTACACCAAACCTAAAAACATAAAAAAGTGTATTTCAAATAAAAGTAAAAAATATAGAATAAATATTTAAACTTAAATGTTAATTTAAAAAAAAACCACAAAAAAATCCAAATAATAAAATATTTATATTATCTCCCGATTAGAGAAACTTAAAACCCTCACTTACCCTGCTCACTAAATGCTGACGCTGTACGGTTATGGCTAGATGGAACCCAACCAGCTGCATTATTTCGATTATTGAGCTTAGCAAGCACCTAAAATTTTAGAATTATGATCATCATACAGTGAAATGATATGAACGAAATTAACACTGTAATATCATTTTGATGTGAAGAATTAAAGTCAAATTATAAAATAATTTATTGAAAAGCTAAGTTTTCTTTAAAAACACATCAAGAATTCTTTCTTACTATTACACATATGACATTCAGTAACAATATCATAAATTTTTGGATCATAAATAAGTTTAAGGAGAAACAGAATCAAGCTAGTTTGTATTTTATATTTATTTAAACTAAATTTCAACAGAAAGGAAAAGAATGCTATAAAATAAAATGTAATGATAGTCGTTTTTAGTGATTACAGCAATAATCAATACATATATATATATATATATATATATGTATATTAATTAAAAAATTTTAAAAATATCAAAAAGAAGTTCATATGAGAAATAAATGAATTGACATTAAAAGAAATGGTAAAAACACATAAAACATCTATAAATAATTAATTCAAAAACTCAGCAGATTTAAAAACTGGCACAAAAAATAGCACTGATAAATCAGATTTTTTTAATTGTATTGTATATAACAGACTTAATGGGAATAAACCAAAACATTCTCATAGAAAAGCTTCTTCGCTTCTTATTTCAAACCTCTTATATTGAAAAGCTTGTTTAGTTTCTTTTCTTATTGTGTGATTGAATCAGATAGTTATAAAATGAAATGTAGAATTTGATTTTTTAAAAGTAAAAATAAATCTTCACTACAATTAATTAAGGATAGGTGTTGAGAATCTCCAAGTTTTGTGTTCTGTAACCATAACTGTGGGTAGTTTCTCTTCTACTGATGGCAACGCTTATGCTGGGCGTTGGTTGTCGGCACTTCATGTGTACTGTCAGGTGCGTGACTCTTCTGACATAAAATAAATAATTCTGATATATTTGGCCTCTGTTACTGTTTTATGATAACAGCAGAGCACGGTGGAAATAGTAAACATGGTGGAAAGGAAGCATAGTGCTTGTTTTGTTTTCGTAGTGAATCAAACAGAAGAAAAAATTGAAATGGCAGCACGTGAATATGACAACACGAGATACTGTGTGCAGCCATTTAGCGGGAAAAATTTCTCTCTATTCAAAAACGTCGTGTGGAGACTATATTTGCTGAGAAAGAATCAGAAAAGTATTTGGAAACCGAGGCTGATGAAACAAAAGATGTGGAAATCAAAACACAAAAAAAGGCTTGCGCCTTTCTGCTTATCCTTTTGGATGATGCTAATTATAATAAATGGCGGCGGAATCTTCTGCTTGCCAGATAAGGACTAGTTTGAAACAGAAGTATTTGAAAGCCTTTAGTGCCGTACTAATTTGGAAGAAACTAGCAACTTTAAAGAAACATGATTGTGGGATATGTTGTGCAGATAGCTGCATGCCTAAAAAAATCGGATTCCATATCAGACTGTTGGAGATCTACCTTTTAAGCTCAAATATGTCAAGATACCAGGGTTGAACTTCATCTAGGTTATTGGAAGCAATGCATACATGAGAGATCTTGATAAGTTAAAGAAATTAGATCCAAAATCCAAAAAGATGACTTTCATAGGATACTCCACTATGAGTTATCGTTTATCGAATCCAATCACTAACCCTGTTGTAGTATCTCGAAATTTAATATTTAATGAAGAGAAAAAGAAACATATTGCAATTCATGATGGTTTCTCCATAGAAAATAAAGATCTTGCTGAGGAAGAGGTGATCTCCAAACTAAGTGATGAAAAACCTGAAGTTTCTAAAGAGAGTTTTGTGTATGAAGCTAATGTGACAACTCTTGACTCTGTATCCTTTGAGGATATAGAAACATTGCCAACGGAAGATAGGGAAAAAAGGGATGTACAAGAAAATAGTCTCTCAATAAGAATGAAGTGTGGAAACTATTTGAATTGCCAAAGGATAAAATACTGAAATCATGTAAATTGGTGTTGTGCATCAAACAGAACAATGTTAACAAAGCTAGGCTGGTTGCTTGTGGCTTTGAACAGTAGCCAGGTATTGATTTTTTTAAACCTATGTTCCTGCAATTAATATGTGAATACTTCAACTTGTGCTGGTTATAATTATTCAAAAGAATCTTAAAATTTTTACATTGGATGTGAAGACTGCATTCCTGAATGTTGACGTTAAAGAAAATCTATATGGAACAATCATTGGGTTATGATGACAACAGTGGTTATGTGTGCAAGCCCTTCAAAAGTCTGTATGGACTAAAGCAAGCATTGAGGCAGTGGTTCAAACGATTCAATGATTTTGTAATTCACTTGAACTTCCAACAACTGAACTGTGACGCTTGTATTTTTGTGAAAAGATCTAAACAGAGTGAAATCTTAATTGCGCTCAATATTAATGTTCTGATCATTGCTGGTTCTGATGATTCAGAAGTAAGAATTATTATTCAATTGCTTGGAAATGAATTTGAGATGTCCAAGGCTGAAGTTCTTAATGAATCTTGGAATAAGTTTTGAATATTCTCATAACAAACTTTATTTAAGCCCAAAAAGCTTATGTTGAGAAGATATTGAATAAATTCAGAATGGTAGATCGTAGACCAATTGAAACTCCTCTAGTGCCCAAGTCAACTTCATCAGATTTTGAGAATGGTGAAAGATTTCATGGTCCCTATTATGAACTTGTAGATGCTTTGCTATACCTATATATGACAACTCGCCCAGACATTTTGTACTCTGTGAACTGTAAGTCAGATTCAAGAACAACCCACTAAAAGTGCTTGGGCTGGTCTGAAAGAATTTGGTATTTAAAAGGAACATCTGAACTCTAATTATTACTTTGTAAATCTAATAGTGAAAATGTTGAAATTAATATTTATGTTGATGATGAATGGGGAAGATACACATAACAGAAATTAATGTTTATGTTGATGCTGATAGGGGGAAAATACATATAACAGAAAGTCTATTTTAGGTATATTACTTTCTTTAGTGATTGTCCTATAATTTGGTCTGTCAAGAAGCAAACATCTGTTGCTCTGTCGTCAACTGAAGCAGAAATCTTGGCTTTAGCAAAGGCTAATTAGGATCTAGTTGCACTTTACAATGTAACTAAAGAAGTTTTAGGGGTTGATAACATAAGGATTTATGTTTATGAAGATAATCAGTCTGCAATTAGTTATCCCAAATGTAAATAATTGTGCTAGACTGAAACATTTGGATATTAAACATAAATATGTTAGGGATATTGTTAAATTGCTCAATATAGATCTTGTTTCTAATGAAAATCAATTTGATTTACCTAAACCTAAGTTGTGTAATTTAAGAGTAAAGCATAAGTGAATTTTTGATTAAGGGAAAGTGTTGAGAATAATCCCACCTTCTCCATGTTTTATGTTCTGTAACCATAACTGCATGCAATATCTCTTCTGCTGACGGCAACCCTGTGTCTGGATGTTGCCATTTTTTGTGCACTATCATGTGTGTGATTCTTCTAGCATGATTAAATAAATTATTCAGGTATATTTGGTCTCTGCTACTGTCTTATAGCAACAGTAGAATAACTTTGTGAAATCGGGGAGAAAGGAAGCAACAGTAATAAACAAACCTTAGTTTTTACTTCTTCGCCATTCCAAATAATATCATCTTCCCAATTATGTTGAGTCACCATGAAGAAGGCATCATCAGGTAATTCATCAAAAACTGCATCACTTTTAGACACTCCTTCCTCTGAATCAGATGACTGGTAAAGTTTTTTTTTAAAAAAACGTATAATTTTTACATTAACTTCATGTAAAATATTGAATCTTTGTAGAATAGCTAACTACAATAATTAAAGAGCAAAATAAAAGCTTTATGATTGCCTTATCTCTGAAGCTGACATTTAGCAATTAATATCCAACATTAATTATATTTATTAGTAAGTATAAATATAATTTTATATTATATATATAATTATAAAAATATAATTCTTTATACATATTTTTTTCAACTTGAAGTTGTCCATAATTCAAAATAATGAAAAGATAAAAGATAAGAAATAATCAATAAAAATTCTTCACTGAAATAAAGTATCAAAAATCCAAAGAAAAATAAATATATTACAAAATTTTATATAATCGATCATAAGCAAAATTAAAACAACTTTAGCTTTTGAATAAAGAAAATCTGGAATGTGATTGTTTCCGAACCGAAGAATTTTGATAATTTTAAAAAATGGTAATTAATTCGATAAATTCAATCTATAATTATCGAAAAATCTATAATTTATTTGAAAATAAGAATTAAATTTTTTTTAACTGCTGCTTATCGACAGATTCTTGCATCTTTAATCATATATTGTTCGTATACTTGTTTTATAAAATTTGTTGAACGATGCATCACACTGAATTTCAAAGTACCAAAAAGCTCGACTCATTTCAACATGTGTTGAAATGTTTTTATCTTCAGTAGAATTAATTTATATTGTTTGTTCCATCATAAAAACTTTTAATGTTATAAAGAGAGCGCAAAAGTTTTAGCTGTCATACAGCATTACGGTTCCCACCTTTTTGGTAAACTTTCATACCTGTTAAGTATTTCAATTTTGTCTCTAACAGCTTAATAACTTTCTTTATCTATTTTGTTTTCTTAGTTTAATAGCAGGCTACAGTGGTTTATGCTTGTTCATCAGATTCCTTTTTAAGATGATTTTAATTCAGATAAAAGAAGAACCCCCACCTCATGGAGGGGGATAAACCCCAGATATTTCTTCACGTGTGAATCATGAAATTCTATCGTTAACCCTGGATAAAACTGAAGGACTTTAGGAATTAGAACTTTTCAGACAATAGTGGAAGGCTGAAGGGAAAAAAAACCTTTTGTGTTTGCAATTATGTGTAAGATATTAAGCTTTCTAACAGAATGATTTATATCAGTAACGAAGAACGTTTTAAAACGTTAATGATTTATATTATCTGCAATATAATGGAGACCTTATTACAGGAAAATTCTAACATCCTTTCTCATGAATCCAACAAAGAAAACGAATTTACTGAATGGTTTAACGTTTGCAAATTACAGGATTTTTTTACTTCCCAAGGTTTTATATAAGTGATGAAGAAATTGACGTTTTAGCTTTTTTATTGTTCAAACTATCATCATGATATGCTTATGGACAGTCAGTTCAGAATTCATTATTCCAAACACGAAAGCGTACAGAATGCTTAGTGTATTTACAATTATCATTACAACATATGCGGCCTTTGAGGATAGTCATAATCCCATCGTGATCAGTATATATATATATATACGTATATATTTACACAAATCTACGTATGAGTATTTGTGAAAGCATTTCACAAAACGGGAGAAAACCAGAAATATCATTCAACATGTATTTGGCATTTGAAATATTTAATAACACTGCATTAATTCTATTAAGATAAATATAAGCTTCATGACTTTCTTAACTGAAACAAAAGCCAAATATGTAAGTTTACATGTCAAGCTTCCACCCGAGATAGTCTACATCTTTTCTCATTTTTTTCTTTTTCAACAAAAAAAAAAGAAAAGAAAATGTTTGGTTGAATTCTGTAACTTAGAAAAACAATCTAATTAAAAGCTGTGTGTTCATTAATATACCTCTTTCAGTCGAAACCCATAATCAAATCCTTCACCACTTTCGGGCACATTCAGCATGTCGTACCACAACTGTGAAGGTCCATACCTCCAAGCAGCAAAACCTGGAGATAGTTCATTTGATTTGTAGGATTCATTTTTTGTTCCTAGTCTATTTTTTTCTTCAGGTTTCAACAGTTTCATCTGAAAAAAAATCATTAAAAATATTAAACAATCTCTGCAGTGTTTATCGTTTATTTGCTCTTAACAATTATGTTATTTTTTATGCAGCTATACGTTTCTGTATTTTATTTTTAATTTTTTTTTCATGATTTCATACATGCATTGTACAAAAATTAATTCCAATTTCAAAATAAAATCTACTTTTCCCATAAGTTGAAATAAACACAATTTAAATTTTCTACAAAAATATTTTAATCCTTCATTGGAGGACTAACAAAGGTTCAATGTAAGAGGGAGGTCCACTTGGATCTCTTTTTTTTTTTTTTTTTACATTTTTTGTTTTATGCCTCTACCTACTTTTCCAAGACTTTTATACTTTAATCTTATCAAGAACAATATTAATAGAACTTTTTTAAAAAATTAGAAAAGAAAAATGTATAATAAACTTTATTAATGATATTTACAACATTATAAAGTATCATAACGACTTTTTTGTATAAAATTGATGGGGGGATTTTAGTTCACTGTGAGAAATCCTTTCTTAAAAACATATATGAGGCAAACCATGAATATGATAAATTCTAAAATCGAAACAACACATTTGAAATTTTGGTCATAATTTTCATCAGATTGTTCATTGCAAAATTTTTCCTAAGGTACATTGGCTTGCTGAAATAATTCTTGCAAGTGAAATTAGACACATTTTATTTGAAAGATGTTCGTAATAAGGTAGAAAATGAAGAAGGTATCCGACGAGTGTGGACACTCTGAAATTCAGAGCCGAAGGTATCGGATGGACGTGGACAGTTTGAAGTTCAGAGCTAGACTCATTAGTGTACTCTGCACGCTAAACCCTCCAAATACGGGTTTTAAAAATTTCATAGCATAAATCAATGGCAGCAAAATTATACGAGACATTCTTATATCACACATAGCTGCAACTATTTACAGCTATGTAAAAAAAAAGTACATTAGAAATAAAAAAAATAATAATAATTACTTCGTCATCAGATTCACATTCCTCAGGAGGAGGAGGCGATGATGAGATGTTTAGAGTCAAACCTTTTGCAAATTTATGAACATTTGAAGATTCTTCAACAGTTTTCTTCTTTTTCTTCTTCTTAACACCTCTCCAAATTTGAGGTAAACTGGTTGGTTTTCCCGGTCCAAAAAGACGTGAAAATCTTAATACCTAAATTTGCAAAAATAAAGAAATATATTTTTTGACTATCACGATAAATTAAAACATAACAGAAGAAAACAATCCTCATTGTCGTATGTAATTCATAAGTCTACCTCCTAAATTCCTCAAAAAAATGGAATCTAACCTCTAAATGATTTTTTGCAATAACTCATTAATTGATTTAAAAAAATAATCACAGGATTGCCACTCAAAACAGGAAAAGAAAATTTCTTGCTTTCCCTGTACATGTATTCAAGATAGGAGGAAATGGGAGAACAGGTTCATGAGCTAGTTACACTGAAATATGGTATTACAGAATGAAAAAAGCAAGAAAAAGAAACAATTCAACATTATTTTAAAAAGCATATAAAAATGGTTTACACTTACATTTAAAAAAAGTTTATTATCTAGAATTGAGAAAAACAAAATTTACATATTAAGGGGAGGGGGTATCTCGCATGTCCATTAATTATAAGTCACACAAAATTAGATTCGGGTGAAATAAGATTCAACATTTTTGTTGTGATACAAATCATTTAATGATTACTCAGCAAAAATCATAAAAAGCAAGGCTGCTTCAGTATTTATTAATTATGGCCGATTCAAGTATTTGGGCATCAATTTCTGCAGATTTATCAACCGTTAGTTTCATGGAGCAAATGGACCCAATCAATAACAAAAAAATTATGGCATTTTTATAAGGCCTAATTTACATTTTCTTAGCTATTTCACTTTCAGTGAACATATGTGAAAATATTGCCGTTATAACATTGAATGCATTAAAGGGCGAATGCGATTCAACAAGTTATAATATTCATCAAAATTCAGCTTTAAATTATTGTTCTCAAACTAAAAAATTCGAAATCTGTTTATTTTCGGGCATTAAATTTGACGTGGCATCTTTTTCTGTATTCCTTTTAGATACATCAATAACGCCTCTTTTGAACTGGCACGCAGTCTTATATGTTTACCTCTTTTGGCTAGATTAGTTAATGCCTATTTTCTGATATGATTTATGCCTTTTATCTTCTTACAATGCGATCAATACGCGATAAACGGATTTTGAGGAAATTTCCGAACCCATTCGGCAAATGCAGGATTTTCTTTTTTTTTTTTTTAAGCAATCCGCATTCGTATTAAATAAGGATTTTGAGAAGATCATTGTTTAAGAAAGATTCTCAAATCCACTTTTGAATAAGCTTACAATTTTCGAAATAATAAATCATTTCATAAAAGCAAGTATGGTAGACTTAAAATCACCGTGCTGTTTCTGCAGATTGAATGCTGCAAATCCTGTCAGTGAAATTTTCCAAATTTTTTCAAGCAGTTACAGAAGTCTGACATGCTCATTAGCGAAAATTCGGGAATATCATGGAAAAACTGTCTCACAAATCGAAACTGAAATTATCTATAAAAAAATAATAAAAAAAACTGGGAGAGAAAAATGGAATGAGTTTCCACATTATAAAATCTCGAATGGTGTTGTTTCGTTTTTGGAAGCTGTGAGTAACGATATTTTATTCTTGTAATCTTTAGAGATCGGCATTTTTTAAATGAACAAGAAATAAACTTTTTCAAAAAAAAAATCTATTTTTCCTATTTTTATGGAAAATTTTTTTTTAATTCCCTGTTTTTTATTGGATCTCCTCATTCCAAGATCAAAACTTAACACGTTGTCTGGAGAAGAAAAAAAAAGATCTCAAAGTTGTCAGTTTTGTCCAGGATGGCTTGTAAGTAATATATATGACTGAATAGTCATAGAAATATTATACATCAGAGAAATAAATATACATTGATGTGACAAAAGTTATGGAATAGCAATATCCAAATATATAGACAGCAGAAGTATCGAATACAAAATGTATAAATGGCAAGTGCATCGACAGAGCCTTCATTTGTAATCAAGTGATTAATCTAAAAAGTCACTGACATGATTATGACAGCATGACGGGAATTAGAAGATTTGAAAGTGGAATTGTAATTAAAACTAGATGCATGGGATATTCCATTTCGAAAATCGTTAAGAATTCAACATTGTGATATCCAGTGTCAAGAGTGTGCCAAAAATGCCAAATTTCAGGCCTAACTTCCCACAATGGACAGTAGCTGCAATTCATCGGTCAAAAGAGGTGTGCAAGTTATTAGGAAGTATTTCGTGATTTTTGCCATCTCAATATAATATGACTGAATCAATTAGTCAGAAGGACTGGAAATCTACGATTTGTCTATTTTTACGGATATATTTTTCTTCCCTTTTCCAAACGTCTTTAGCAAAAGTAAATGCTTTATTATGTTTGTATTGTAATAAATTGATAAGTATTTTTACATGTGTCTTATATAAGTAGGACAAGGATTTTTGAGTGAGGAGAGGGGTCCACAAATCTATTCTCAATTTTAAGCTACAATGATTACAAATATTTAAACTAAATCTGATTTAAAAACCATGGGCAATTTTCAAGCTGCAGCTGAACACAAATAATTGATCCTTGCAAGTTTTTAAATGAAAACTAATTTATTCTCAAAAATATAAATATAAACATACTTGTCCATGCCTGAATTCGGGAAACAATTTAGTGACATCCATATTCTTATATTTTGATGGAAGCATCGCAGCAAGAGGAGTATCGAGTTTCTTTTCAGCTGTTTCAATTATGGAAGCCTTAGAGAATGTAGAATTACTACTTTCTAGTTCTTTAATGTTAGCTTCAGACTTGATATGCATACCAACAGAAATATTTGAATCATTAAAGTTCTCAATACCATCTTTCGGAGGTGGTAAAGCTGGAGGTGGCATCAAATCAGAATCACTTGGCTTTATATCGTCATTTTCATCAAAATCTTCATCTTCCTCATTTCTCTCTTCTAAACAAACCAAATATTAAAAGTGATATTATCAAATTATGTGAAATTTTTAAAATAGCTAAAAGAATACTGAATACTTCATTACTGTTTTTTATACAAAGAGAATTAGTCTGAGATATTTTTTCAAGTAAAATAAAAGGCAGTTTCAAACAAAATTTTGCACAGCTATTAATTTAATGAGCACTGAATTTGTCTTTATACATGGCCACAATGAAAAATGAATAATATAGATTAATTAAATGATAACTTTAAGGGAATGTCAGGAATTATTAAGGAAATTTTAACAAAACACACAAAATACAGCTTCTTGAAGGCCTCTTAAATGCCATATGGTTTAAACCTCATTATTCGAAAAATTTAGTCATTTTCTTTGTTAAACAAACAGAATCGGTATCAACCTTAAAAAATACGAAAAGAAGCTAATTAACAATAATGAGCGGAGATTAAAGCAAATGGAATATATTTGTATAGTAACATCTTTTAAATTCAGAGTATTATTCCAATGCTACCGCAAGTTATTATCATTACTTATTCAGATTTTTTTAAATGATTTTTTAATAATAATATGTTTACCTTTTATTTTAATTGACATTGAAGACATTGATGCTTTATCCACATCCATATCATCATTTTCATCTGCAAGCTCTGTAATGTCTGAATAGTCCACAGCTGAAGGAGATTTCACAGTACACTCTAAATCACAAAAAAACATGGTTTTATTACAGGTCATACAATATTACTCATTGAAAGAGAAATCCTGGAAAAAGAAACATTCTTTTTGAAAAATGTATTTAAAAGTATTTTTATAATAATTCTATTTACTTAGTTTATCAAATTGGATTATTGTGAATAACTTGTAAAAAAAAATTTTTAAGTAAACAAAAACAGCATTATGTTTAAAAACTTGAAACATATTCTGATAAGGAATTTTTATTTCATTTTTACATAGGCATATATGTTGAAAATAAAAAACATAACAGGTAACTATCTAAATTGTCATGAAGCCTAAAATAATTTTTCTGAATGATGAAAACAACAATTTTAAATACTTTTATGCATTACAAATATAGGCTCTTTGCAGCAAATATTTATTTATATTATATATATTATTAATCCAGAAGACATGTTTTGACAAACTTACAATTGTCCCTTATGAGAAGTAGTCAATATTTTTATTAATAAAGATAATTACTTCATAAAAAACCTGGATATAAATTTTTTATGATACATATTCAGTTTCAACATAAAATTAATCATATCAATGCAGCTTCATTAACGCAATATCTGAATAAATTAAATTCATTTACTAATGATACTTTATTATATTATATATATATATATATATATATATATATATATAATTTCATTTAAATGTATTTTTATGCTTACCCTCATGATCATTGTAATCTTTTTGATCCAAATCAGAAGAGTCAACATCATCAGTTATTTCTTTCAATTGTGTTCCAATTCCAAGCTGCCTTAATTGGTCCAGATGACGTATGCTTTCCTAAAAGAAAACATTTTATGATTATTACCTATGCAACTTTCATT
This sequence comes from Argiope argentata, assembly GCA_026289955.1. Taxonomy (NCBI): domain Eukaryota; kingdom Metazoa; phylum Arthropoda; class Arachnida; order Araneae; family Araneidae; genus Argiope; species Argiope argentata. The sequence continues at coordinate 3,472,462 of JAOUZG010050968.1, read as the reverse complement.
TAATTAAATGTATTATTAGTATATTTAATATTCTTACTGGGTCCAAGAAATCATTTTCTAATTGACCATCATCATCAATGTTGCCAAACAATAAATGAGTTAAAGAAATAACTCTTTCATTGTCTCCCTCTTCGTCACTGTCCATGATGTAATTGTTAAGTTCCTCCTGAAAAAAAAATACATATTCTTAGATTTCTAATTTGCCCCTATATTTTATATTATATATATACGAGGGCCATCCAGAAAGTAGATTACGTTTTCGTCTGTGTCCGCTAGGGGCGGGGCTAGCGCGGCCATCTTGGGGTCAGAGCGTTGCGCAGCTCAGTCGGCATCTAGCCGTGCTAGTGAGAGGTTCATGCTGTGCTCCGTTCAGATACTGTGACGGTTTGAAATGTCTGCGTTAATTGAAAATCCCGCGAGGTGCGTGCAGTAATAAGGTTTCTGACTGCAAAAAACTGTAAACCGATAGAAATCTATCGGCAGCTTTGTGAAGTGTATGGGGACAACATTATCACTGAAGGTGGAGTGGGCCATAAGATTTAAAAATGGCCGAACCAATGTTCACGACGAAGATCGAAGTGGGAGACCCAGCATAGTGACTGCCGAACTTGTCGAAAAAGTTGATGCTGAAGTCCGTGAAAATCGAAAGTTCACAATAACGGAACTTGCTTTGAGCTATGCAGCGTTTTGATGACGACGCACAGCTGCAAGAAGAGGTAACGAAGTGGTTGAAGGCGCAGGCGGCCGAATTTTTCGAAGAAGGAATTCCCAAGCTCGTACATCGCTACGATAAATGCCTTAATTTGAATGGTTACTATGTAGAAAAGTAGTATTTGAGTGTGGCTTTCATCTGTATATAATAAAATTTGTTTCCTATACTTTGTTTATTTTTTTATTCCAAAACGTAATCTACTTTCTGGATAGCCCTCGTATATATTAGCTGCAAAAAGGTGACAAAATTATATTATATATGTATGTCATGATATTTTAAAATTAAATTTAGCCATAGTAATACACGCATATATATATATATATATATATATATGAGAAAGAAAGTCAAAAACTTTAAAACCTATCCCTCAGCATCTTCGAATAAAATATAAAAATGTTATTTCAGATCCCTTTATAATATGGAATGAATCCAATGTTCCCACGAATGAAATCAATTAATATTTAAATATATTTAATATTAATGCAGAAGCTTCGAACATATTCTTGTCTTCACTTTACCAAGAAAATATTTATTCTTCGGTTCCGATAATTAAACTAGTTTACTTCGCTATAAATTTGCAATAACTTTATCATCTTCTCATGAATTTGAACACAAAAAAATGTAGCATCTATTTTTTCAGCATTCAAAACAATGTAAAAATTGTCAAAGAAACTTTACTACGAAACTAGTAAACTTTATTACTAAACTACTAGTAGGATTCGGCCTATTACTGAAGGGAAAGGAGGGAGAGAATCACGAATATTTTAAAGCATCTGATATTTTTTTAGAAAATTCAGGAACTAAAAATTAACATATCTTAGACATAAAAACGCAAATGATGAATTTTAAATAAAATATTTTTCACTATTAACATTCCTCAAAATTTCCAATTCAATATTTTTATTTAGGAAAAATCATCGTTTCATTAAGAAATGGATATAGGATAACGTCAGAACTTACCACCCACAACTTCTGAGAGCATTTAGGCTGTAAATATTTTCACAAACTTATCAATTCGATTTTTAGAAATCTTCAAACTTTACACATTTTACTGAATTGCAAGCCACATTATTCAAAGAGTTGTTAAATTCAATTAAAACAGACTTACATCTTTTTCCTTTTAGTTACTTGAAATTCTCAAGAACAGAAAGAATTGCCTTCATAAAGTTATAATAGGAAAGGACTTCTGGGATCTAAATAAATCATATACTTGACAAATATATACAGCAGGACTCAAAATTGTGGGAACATTTTGAGAAAAATGCACTTCTGAGATTTGATAGCACATAACAACAGTTTAATTAAAATAAATACCATGGAAGTATATATCATTTTCAAGATAACTTAACCAATAATTTAATTAAATAATTTTTATAACGGATATTTGTTTTGAAACAGCAGTTTAAAAAAACAGAAATAATGACATATAAAAATTCTCTCTTAAGGCAGTTATTTAATTGGATATTCAAAGACATCAATTAGGCCTTGGGACATTGTCCCATGGAGTTCATTAGGGCTTTTAGATCCTCGGCCATTACTAGTGCGATTGTCATAACCGAATCATTGTTTCAATTATTTGGATTTTAATGCTGATGTGCTTCTCTGTAACATGTTTCTTTAGCTTGTTCTACAGATTTTTTCCAGTATGAAATATGATTATCTCAAAACCAGTTAATAAATACAGTGGCAACATGACACGCAACTGAATCCAGTTCTGTTCAAATATAAGTTCTTACTTTCTCTGAGAGCTTATCTCACGCGGAATGTAGTAATACAGGAACCATTATTACATCTAAGTATTTTTGGGCATTTATATTCATTTGATCACACGAATTCAACCACGTCTTTTTGTAGTTTTAAAATAACCCTAGATCATAATTGGGGAGATTAATTGGAGTTCTGTTGTTGTTGTTTCTTATGGCCCTTGCCATGGACAAGCTCGCTGAGGTAAGCCTAATATGCGTCTCTTGTTTGTAGTAGTGCCAACTGCGGCCAAGAGTACGACTTTGGCTACTCACTCATCACATTCGCTTGCACAGACCCTTTTTTAAGGCGGGGGGGGGGCACATTCGCACTCTTTACAGATAAAACACAGAACAACCATGCCTGAACTGGGACTCGACCCAGGATGCCTAGATCAATGGGAAGACGCGCTACCCTTATGCCAGGATGCTGGCATTGAAGTTCATCAGAACTATTAGAAATTTATTTTGCAACAGAGTAATCCTTTAAAAATGACGGTCAAATTTTAAATTTTCATTCATATGAATATTAAAAGCTATTACAGTCAAATCGAAATTTGTTAATATAGAAATTCGGATACCGATGTCAAAAATAAATTTTTATTATAAGTCTGAACAAATAACATTCTGAAAGCCAGCATATGAGTTATGAAATCATTTTGAAGAATCAACAGCAAAAGTTGTTAAATATTATGCGTTTCAGTCCTTTATTCTTATATTAAGAGGATTTATAATGAGCGTAGCCATCAGAATATCAATGATTGCTGGATACATTCTTCCTCAGGCGAACGTATTAAGGGGTGACTGACGCAGTGATAAAAAAACAAATTTATTAATTATTCAAACATTATCTTTTTTATATTTGATAAAATTTTTCATTTTAAACTAGATTTAATTTAATTTTAAATTATTTTGAGGTGGCTTCTATATAATTCAAATAACCCTTGCTTATTCCTGCCTCTACTCCTCCCCCCGACATATAATAATACGTATCAACTGAAAAAATTACAAACTTTTTACCTTCAAAGAATTTGATAATCATTTTTGAGATGCGATACCATTAATGAATTCACTAGTTAAAAAAGAATTTATGATATATTACAACAGTTCATACATTTCAAATTCTGACTCTTTTAATCCTGTTATTCGTATTTTCTTGTGTAATTTAGTAGTATAAAAAATATATTATGATACGGCATTTTTCAGAAGAAACCCGTTTTTAAAGCCTTTTATTTTAAGAATTGCGTATAACGCTTCAGCATTTTTTAAATTGTCAGTAGAGAAAAAAAAAACTAAGAACTATTTTTTAAACGACTTTTCAAAAAAAAAAAAAATGTTTTCAATGTTTAATGTTTTTAAAAACTACACAGTAGTGTTTTTTAATGTTTTTTTAATTAACTAAGTTTAAAAATCTTAAACCTATTTAAATTTTTAAAACTTCAATGTCTCTTTTTAAAAACAAGGATTCTTTTCACTTTTTTTTAGTTCGGTAAATAATTTTTAAATAATAGTATGCTATACACTCATCACCCCAACGATAAGTCACACCCAAAACTTATTTAAGTTTCGATAATAAAAACTATACTTAGTGGGTGTTTTTTGTTTCCCATGATATCTAAAATAAATTACATTCAATTGTGTTGGGGTGAAGCTAGCGGACTATTTTTCTCGCGTAGAAATATAAGTGTGATTACGTTTCTGTCTTCGTTTCCCCCGCATTCTTTCCGCGAACTGATTAACATGATGAATATGTGTTCTTTTCTTGTCTAGGTCCAATAAAAGTGCTGTCTCCAAGAACCAAGCAGATATTTATTGGAAAATTAACAATGAATTGGTAGCAGAGTGTGGTTCTGGTACGGTTTATGTTTCGTAAAAATTCTAGCGAATGTGTGACTACAACGAAATTGTCAGCATGCATAAATTAAATGTCCCTAAACTGAATGGATCTAATTTTATTTAAGCATTGAAAATACAAGCAGCGCTGATTTTGAAAAGATTGGACTCTGTGATATCTGCGGTGAAACCAGACAATTTAAGTGAAAAAAACGCAGCAGAATGGAATTAGAAAAATTCTGAAGCCATTGCTTATATAAGGTTATCATTGTCAGACGAACAGGCCCTGCAGTTCGCAGCAGAGGAAAATCCAAAAAGTCCTTGGGATAAAATAAAGTCAACATTCACGGGTCAAGCAGAAGACCGCAAAATAGATGCCGGTAATGAAAAATCTTCAAATGAAAAGTAATGAATCTGCAAACGATTATGTTATATATTAATGGTAACGAAGTGTCATTCTTTAGCCCTAGATGGCACACCTATGGAGCTTGTTTATTATACAGTGTGCGGACTGAAAGGAAAATTCTCAAGACCCAACGTGACAAGTCAATGGATGAAGTTTTAGAAATCTTACGTGAAGAAGAAAATACCTGTTATTCGACGACGAGTATCGGCGCTGAAGGAGGCATTGCGAAAGTGTTTCATTCCAGAAAAAAAAAAAAAAAAGTTCAGGTGTAAGGCTCTGTTACATCAGCAGACGTCCAAATCATATCGCCAAGAACCGATTTTACAAAAATAAAAATAGTCGAAATGCTCCGTGTGATGAAAATAGTCTAAGGCGAAATACACGACACCATGTCAAACAGTCAACAAAACAACGAAGTGTTAGTGATAATGTGTTAACTGCTACTCATCAACAAGAAAGCCTAAGTGATAAAATATGGTTGTTGGACAGAGGAGCTTCTTATCATATGGCCAAGGACAGTATTTGGTTTGAAGAAATAATCTCTGAAACCAAGGATATTTATTTAGCAGGAAAAGACTTAAATTTTGTGCGAGGGAATCGGAACAGTTAAAACAAAACCTGAGAGTAATAATCCTACAAATTTAACAATTACTAATTTTAGATATGTTCCTGAACTAAGTTATAATTTACTATTAGTAACTTGTTTGATGGATAAAGGTTGTAAAATTACATCGAATGATAATTATGTTTTGATTTTTAATAAAGATAATAATTTAGTTACTAAAGCATTTAAAAATAACAATAGGTTTGAATTATATTTCAAGAATTGTTAAATTCAGAGTGTCACTTTTCTAAGCAATCCACTAATAATTATGAGATTCGGCATTACAGATTATGTCATTTAAATCCAAAGTATAAGCTTAAAATGAAAAACTATATGGATATTAATGATTTCAGATGTGAAACTTGTGATATAAGTAAGACAACCACACAAAAAAAAATCCCAATGTTGATCAAAGTTCTGAAATTCTTGAGTTGATTCATGCTGACCTGTCTGGTCCTATTCAACCTGAATCATTTGATAGCGCAAAATATTTCATGATTTTAGTGGATGATTTTTCTGGCATGTATTTTACGTATTTCTTAAAAAATAAAAAAGAAGTGTTTAATATAATTTTGCAATTTAAAGCCAAATATGAAAATCTATCTGATATAAAAATTAAGAACGGACAATGGCTTAGAATTTGTAAATGAACTTGATACTTATCTTGCTAATTCAGGAATATTTCATGAAATTTTAGCAACCAAGTATCTATTGTAACACAACGTAAAGGAAAAGAAAAAAATACCCCTTGAAATTTGGACAGGTAGAAAACCGAAACTATCTTTAAAAATTCGGTTGTGAGGCTTATTTTTACGTTCCGAAAGTAATAAATAAATTTGAAGTTCTGGGAAGACGTGGTATAATGCTACGATACGCTACAGAAAGAAAGGGTTATCGAATTTATGACATTAAAAGTCAAAAAATAATAGAAGAGAGATCAGTTAAATTCAATGAATCTTTAAAGGGTAGTACTTATTGGGGGAAAACGAAAACAGAAACTTAGGATATTAATTCACAGCTTGAAACTTTTCCAGCGATATACGAGATAAATCAAAAAACAAAAATTGAAATATTTAGTTAAGAAATTCCTGCTGAATCGGCAGAGGATGAAAATAGTGATTCATCAATTCTATGCCATAGCGGAACTTCACGCCAGACAGGCGGCGCTTTAGGCGATGAAAGCAAAACACCAGATGTTGAGTCTAGTAGTAATAATATAGTAAATCAGATGCCTAGCTCATAAAATTCCAATTACATACCTAGAAGCAAAAAATAGTGCTGATTGGAAGAACTGAGAAATAGCAATGAAAAATCAATTGGATTCGTTAAATAAACACGAAGTAAACAAGCCCGCAAAACCAAAATTAATAAATAGCAAATGGGTATATTCTTTGGAATAATATAACTGGTGAAACCAAATATTAAGTGAGATTTGTAGCAGCAGGTTTTAATCAAATAAAAAATAAAGATTATTCTGAGTCTTATTCACCGGTTGTAAACATCGAATCTTTCAAAAAGTTAATGGCACTTGCATCTAAATTAGTTTTTTTTTAATTCTTTGATGTTAAAACTGCATATTTATAAAGTGAAATTGAAGAAATTGTTTATATGCCAGCTCCACCTAGTTATAAAAAATGAATTAGAGATGAAAAAGTTTGTAAGTTGCAAAAGAATATTATTTATAGCTTATTTGAATCTAGTAGAAACTGGTATATGACTATAAAAGGTAAATTAGAAAAATTTGGATTGATGCAACAGGCTTCTGACATTTGCGTGTTCATTAAAACTGTTAGTAAAAATATTTTTATATTATGTATGCATGTAGATGTTATGGCATTTTTTCCAATAATGGTGATGAAATATATTAAGAGATTGCAAATAGTATCAAAAGTATATTTGAAATGCATAAGAACAGAACTGCTAAATTTTTAGGTATAGAAACTGTTAAACATGAAAATGGTATTAGTTTATGCCAGTCAGAATATATTGAATCATTATTGGTTAAACATAATCTAGATAAATGCCATTTTGACAAAAATGTACTCCTAATGAAATGTAAAACTCCAATAGTAAAAAGAGAAGATAAGAGTTTTTCTTCCACAAATGAACTGATTGACATCACAATGCATCAAGAATTAATTGGTAAGCTTTTATATTTAGCTAATAGAATACAACCTGATATCTGGTTTATGATTACAAATCATAAACCAGAAAAATGGCACAATAATTCAACTAAAAGAGTACTAAGATATTTAATGGGTTCAAATGATAAAAAAATTGTTTTATGACTGTAAATTTGGTTTTCTTAATGCAATTATGGGAATGCAGAAAATGGCAAATCCTTCTCTGGTGGTGTAATTTTTGTAGGTAATTCATTATTTTCTTGGAAATGTCATTAACAAAAAAAGTGTCAGTCAGTCAACATGTAAAGTTGAGTTATTTGCTATTTCTGAAATATGAAAAGACATTATTTGGACTGTAAATTTATTAAACGAGTTAAATTGTAAAAAAATTATAAATGATGCTGTAAACTTAAATTCAGATAGTCAAGCAGCAATTCAGTGGATTAAGTGCACTGGGTCTTCAAATAAATCAAGACTTATGAACTTTTATTTTCATTTTCTGAAATATCTGTTGAAAGACAAGTGAATTAAATTAAAATATTTTCAATTTATTTGATTTTATTATTCAATTTATTTTAATTTGAATTAAATTAAAATGGTTGATTGCAGATTTTCTTACAAAAGCTGGAAGTGAAGAAAAGCAAAAATATTTCATTAATTTTTTTAATTTTTGTATGTATATGTAAGTTTTGTATTGTGTAAATAAAATTTTAAGTGTATTATTATAAATGCTCAAAAAATATCACTCGCCGGAGGGCTGTGTTGGAATGAAGAAGCGGACTATTTTTCGCGCATAGGAATATCAGTGTGATTATGTTTCTGTCTTCATTTCCCACACATTCTTCCCATAAACTGCTCAACATGATGCTTTGTGTGTAACCTTTGTACTTTTCTTGTCTATGTCCAATAAGTGTGCTGTCTCCAAGAACCATACTGATATTTACTGAAAATTAACAACAAAATTTAACTAACTGATTTGATTTGTTTTATTGCTTACTATCTGATATACCTGGAAATAAGGAGATATAGGGGAATATTTATCTATGTGTATTGGCAATCTACAGGACAAAGCATTTACTTAGAACTATCAAATTTAAAACATACGTATTTCAGAGAGAGTTTGTAACTATTTTTCATGAATTTCAAAAATATTATCATACCAAACTGATTCTAATTCCCATCGAAAAATTTTTGTAAAAAAAAGGTCTTTTTAAAAATATTGATTTAGTTGCACAAATTTTTCTTAAACTTAACAGCCTTCTAAAAATACTTTTGTATAATTCTCGACAATAGATTTCATTGTTTCAAATTTTTTATCACAAGATATTCTTTCACTGTTAAAAGCCAAGGATAAAAGATACAATTTATTATCTGAACAATAAACATAAAAGATGAAAAAGTGAAATTACATTTTCATAAAAATATAACATGTTATTTGAAAAAGATTACACAAACACTTAAGTTTTTAATGGCATTATGTCAAGGTACTTGACTCATTAGAAGGATTTAGGTACAGAGACAGACAAAATACAAGACTATTAAATTAAAATAGTGTTAATGTTTGTTTTAATATATTATACTTAAAGATACTTTCTTCAGAGAATATAACATCAATTAATGCATAAGAGATTTAATTGAAATAAAATACAACCAATATTTTTTGTGAACCATTTAATTGCCAAAGGTATCATTAGCAAATATTAAAATGAGTCGAAAGGAAGCTAACCTATTTTTTTATGTTTTATTAACTACCACGAGTTTATTATTATTATTTAACAAAGAGTCACAGTCCAAGAGGATAATTTAGGGATTTTTGATGGTTCGCCTATAGAATCGCATACAGTTTTGCGACAATAAAAGCATCAATTCTTATTTATTATTTATCAATATTTGTTTTATGTATCAATACTTTCCAGATTAATTTCTAAAAAACTGAAATGTTTCAATCTGATTTGACAATAATTACCACAGTATATAAACATAAGAGGAAGTTCAGCTTTTAAAATGTCGAAAGATTATAAATTCATGTACTATTTTTTTGATTAAAAATGATTTAATTCAATGTATATCTGAAAAATAAAATAATTTAAAACTATATTTTGATTCATGAACTCAAAATTTTGATTAATATACATTTTCTAAATATGCACCAAACTTTCTCCACATAGTAAGTGATAAAGGAAAACAAATAGTGTACAGATAAATAAAAAAAAATTAAAAAGACGTCTAAATATCTATATTTTTTATAAAGATTTTGGGAGGGTGTTCCATCCATGAATTGAAAAAAAAATATATTATAAAATGATTATGTATGTACAAACATTCTGTTTAATTTAAAATTTTAAATGTTCAATTTTACGTCTAATTTCAAATACATATTAATTACAGAGTAGACAGGAATTCCTACAGAATTATAAAAAACTTTTTCAAGTTGGAATTTTTTTTTAAACGTAAATAATGCAATTTGTTTTAATATAATGTTTTGTAAACTAAAGTATTAATATTCTATCTCCATCGCATCCCAACAAATTGGAACCCAAGGTATCTATATCCCACTGCTCAAATATTTAACATCGTATTAATGCTAAGGAGACTGCTTTTCCAATAAAATACATAAAAATATACAGAATATCCTGTCCACAAGAATGCAAGTAACTAAATTTGGACAAATTAAGAGATTAAAACTTACAGCCAGAGAAAAAAAAATATTATAAACAAAAAGACCCAAAGAGTAATCGTTATCATATTTGATTCTAGGTGCAAGTAACGAAAATTTGACCATCAAATGGTTAAAGCCTCTCACTGCTTATGCCTCATAAACAAATTGCCAAATAAGGTGAGTGTTCCCATAATCAATGACAATGAGCCAGTGAGAAGCTTTACTTTTAATGTTTCATAATAACTTCAATTCAATCAACCCAAATTTATACATACACATGCATACTCAAATTTTCAATAGTAATAAAGGATTTAAAACCGAATGTAATAGAAAACATCAATATATAATCAACTACACTCCAATGAATCAACAGTAATTCATATTTAATAATCACAATGAATAATTTTTCATTGATGTAACTTGTAACTTTATATAGAGTACCAATCAATATTTTTAAAAAGTCTCAAAAATAAAGAGTATGTCACACCAAAAATTCTTTAAAATATAATTTATATTCCCGAACAATGATTTGAAAATATAAGTACAACAACATTTTATATATAATATCAACAGAATTAACACAACTTTGTGCTAGAGGGCTAAAAGTGATGGTTAAAATAAAAAATATATATCAAAACAAGCATATCAGTGAAAATACTAGTAAATTATAAAAATATTTAATCGGCCCACAGGAATAACATACCAACAAATTCCTTCAAATTGCATGAATTCCTTTTTATTTTCAGTACTTGCATTATTTACCTCCCCCCCCTTCTTAAATTGGAATGCAATAATCTTTTTATTATTCTTTCAAAAATCCCAGTCAAACAACAGGTTGTCTTATTTATCGAAAAATAGCCCCCATATATTCAGTAACAGCCTACTTCAAAACGATGCTTACACAATTGTAATGTAATACAGAGCTAGTTACGTATTTTTAAAAATCATGATATTTAATATTGTAGCTTTTGTGTTTATCTTTTTTTTAAATCCCTTTCCTATAGTTTAATTTATACCTTAATCATAATGTGAAAAACATGCAAATTAAATTTAAGAAGTGTTTAAATTATAACAATGTTTATTTAAAATGAAAATATAAAAATGTGAGTTTTCTAATCAAAATGGAAAACTTCTTTCATTTGCTATCAGAGAGAGAAAACAGAGCTAAAAAAATTAAACTCGCTACATAATAATGCAACAAAAGAAATATACGCTGCTGCCATATGCATACAGTTCATAATAGAAATTTGATTTAAAATATTAATTTTTCATTATTATTATAACACAATTTTTTTTCTTCGAAATTTAATAAATATTGTTATTTTTGACCTAAATTATTTTAATGTTGTAAAATTTTGTTCCGATTCAAAAAGAATAAATTAAAAGCAATTTCAATGAATGGTTATAATTTATTACAAATCTTTAGTAAATAAAACAATCACACACAAAAAAATTAAAGCAGCTACTTTAGTAGAATACTGAAGTCGATTAACAAAATTTCTTTTAAGTAAAATCTTGTGAAATAGAAGCAGAACAATGCTATATAAAATACAGTGAAAATTAACATACTTCACTTATGGATTATTACTTCAGTTCTAATAAATAACACAAACTAAAATAGTTTTCCTTCCCTTGATTATACAGGGCATTGTATTTCCTATTCTATTTATATCTTTCTTGATAGAAAAATTTCTAATAATTTATCCATTCATAAAATATTCATCAAACCACAAGAAATAAGTCAGTTCTCATAAAACTTCAGTATTTTTTACTGAACAATGAAGAACTAATTAACTAAATTAAAGAAAAATTATTTATGAAGTAATCTCCCCAGATTTGCGTATCTTAGAAGTAATCCTACAAAGTTCATTAGAAAAGATGTCACTCTACATTATTTTTAGTTTGTCTGAAACACATAAATAAAATTTCAAGCCAATCAGTCCAGTTGTAATATGTATTTAAACAATTTACTCCCATCCTACCATGAAAAGGTAAGAGCGAGGTTTTTTTAAAATATACTTTTACAATATTTTTTAGCAAACCAATAAAAAGTATGCTCATTAAGTTTCAACAATATTATTCTAATCAATTTAAATTAATACTGGAACTAACACACAAAAGGATTATAAAAATATAAGACAAACTTTAAAAAAAAGTTAAATTGCAATAAAACATGGGATCACTAGTGCAAAAGGTTGCCTGTTATTTTTCAACGAATTACGAAAAGATTAATATGAGATCTGCTATGTATATTTCAGTGTATCATGTCAAAACATAATTTAATGAATGGTCAAGCACCACATGCTTGTGCAAGTTAAATTATATTTGTATTTATTTTAATTGTTTCACTGAATTAATAACTTTGCAAACGATGAAAAAACTTTGTCTTGCCTTTTTTGTTTAAAAAAATTTCACATTTCCTATTTATTTCATTTCATATAATCACGTGCTCAAAATTACAATTTTCTAGGTTTTATTTGCTGTAGTAACTAACTTATTTTTTTTTAATCAAAGTTTTTGTAAATACAATAGTAATATATTATTAAAAGCTGAATTTTTTTAGATGTTTGTGCAAACAATAAAATTTTTATTTTTCACCTACAGATTTTTGTTGACACCAAAATCCTCATCCCCAAAACATGATCTGACATGATAAAAAAAATACTTAACTCCTATAAAAATCCCTCACACTGTTTAAGAAAATATAATGAAATCTTAAATATTGTTACTTCAATGAACACACTCAAAAATATTGTGAAAAACAACTCAAAATTCACAGTCACAAAATTTTGAATAAACACTTTTTACCAGATTGTAATCTTCACATAAAATTATAAGTCATAATTATGGGCATACAGCTTGAAAAAAAAGCTGCCAAAAGACAAAGATTATGAAAAAGGTAGAAAACACACAAGAAACAAACAAAAAAAAATTATGATTATTTCCTTCATTAGTTCAAGACGTCATCATATATAAAGGCAGGCTTCAAATATCAGCAATTTTTTTATAATCATACTGTAATTAACTAATAAAGGGCTTCATACAAGGGTTACTCTTTTTAATTATGCCCAAAGCATATAAAAAAAGGACTTCTTTCTACATGCTTAACCTAACTTTAAGACTTAACAGCAAATAAAGTTTTTCAGAAAACTAAGGACAGTTAAAAATGCTGATATTAAATATCTATTAGCAACAAAATATGCACAGAAAATGAAAAGTAAACCAATGGTTAAATAAAAAATTTACAGCTTTCTTATAAAATAAAAATACAATAAACATTATACATGATAATTGCATTTTAATGCACCAAGTAACCCAGGAGGATATAAGTAATGGGCTTAGGAGAAACAAGGGTTTTGAAAATATATTGCATCCAAATAGTTTTCTATTAGTATTAATGAAAGCATTTAAGGTCATTTGGAAGATGATCATGGGCAATCCAAAAACTTCACCCAATTTCTTATCTCAGCAAAAATTATGTGCAGGTTTTTGAAACTTAATGTACATACTAGCATTTCAGTTCTCAATTAATTATAAAGCCACAAATCAGTTTTATATCAAATTTTAAAATATTTTTTGTAATCAATACATAATGTTTTCAATGTACATCTCGTATTTAATATTTTAAAGAACTATAATCCTTAAAACTCCAGTAGGTACTTTGTGCTTAAAATATTTTTAAATGTGAAATTTAGAAAGTAATATTTACCTGAAAACTACTCTTTTGTATTTCATATATTATGCTTTTATGCACTTAATGTTTCCTCTAACAAATGCCTGGTGAATGTAAGAAAAATATTCTTAAAGCCTGCAAAGGCAGATGCATATCCTTGAGTAAATATAAAGAACCTGTATTTTTTAAGGTTAAAATACACTTACTAATTATACACAACATTTTAATACTATAGTAAGATGAAATCAACTGTAGATATTAAGTTATTACTATAATCAATTTTCCAAATTTTATGTTATTTTTTAATAAAGTTCCAACTAAAAAAGTAGCAAATACATAATATAATAAAATATATTATATTATATATATATTTATATATATTCAGAAGAAGTTATTTAATTTAAAATTTGTAAGCATTCAAAAGCAAATACATACTATAATAAAATAAATATAACAATTATGCAATAATAATAAATACAAAATAATATAATAAATTGCAGTTTAATCTTAATACAGCTGGATACATATGATCCAGCAGACTGTTTCAATTTTATTTCAAGGGAAACTTTATAGCACTAAAATTTCAATTTTATTTAACAAAACATTTTAAATTATTTTATTGGGAAGGTACAATTTTTTACTGATTTGGGATCTGTAATAGTATTTTAATGAGTTATAGTATTTTAATAAATAGAATTCATATGAAATAACAATTTTAACATTTATATTTGACTTTTTATTGTGATAAAACACAAGCTATAACATAATTTCATACTAACTGAATAAATATTACTTATTAATAAAAAATTAAGTGAATAATTAGTTTTAATATTACCACAATATTCATCATTTTGAAAAGAAACATTCATATAAGTAAATTAATATATATTTAAGAAATTTAAGTCTCTTGTTCAATAACTGTGTAAAAATGGGAAGGCAAGTAGAGTAGTATCTATTCAAACCAAATCTTACAGACCATCAAATTCAAAGTATTAATATGCATATTGGACTTTTTAAAGCAAAATATCAAAAGAAAAAAAAGTGGTAAAATATACCCTAAGGCTTATACTTTGTTATAATGCAACAGCCTTTCATAAAATAAAAATGTTTCACTTATTCTACAGAATTTCAACTATTATAAATTTATCATAAACAGCAATTTATCATGCTATGAAAATAATATACTACCTTATTTGCAAGTGTTCAATATAAATGATTAAAAATATTTACAATTTTATACAAATAAAAAATGAAAGAATTAAAAGTATAGGTCCTAAATCCTCACAAGCTCATAATAAAATATCAGTGAAATATTTTATAAAGTGTTTGTTTAATAATAATAATAATTGAAGAGTAAAAATATTCAAATACCAGATTACAATCAACTTTGCCATAAAACATTTTAAATTCAAATATCTTTATTTAAAAAAATATATTATTAATAATACCAAAAAAATTAATTCTTAAATCTACATATATTTAGCAACTTCACTATTAATTCCAAGCAACTAATACATACTACCATTAAATATTATAATACTACTAATATTTATGTATCACATTCTTTAAATGAGCAATTCTCTACTCCACACTGAAAGACTTATTTTTTTTTTTTCAAATTAGATATATATTACAAGAATAAAACAGAAAATGTACTGCATACTAAGCTGCTAATCTATTAAGTAAAATATAAGAACAAGCAAGCACACATAAGTGATATACCATACATAGTGATTACTTTAAAAATTACCTAGGAATCACTTAACTAATAACCTTAATACAAAAAAGTACTGTAAATAAACAGAAGCACAAGGTCTAAATCAGAAAATATGCATTAAATTTTAATTTGAAGGAATTACTTGAAGAGTTATCACAAATTAATTTAAAATACACATTGAAAGAGAGCACACCATTAAATTCCAGTTTTTATCAATTCGGCAATAATTAAAAATTAAACAGCATTCAAGGGATAGTATGACTCAAAAATAAGCTGTTGTTTTTAAAACCTACAAGTGCATGCAAATAGCTGTAGGTAAAATTATTTCATATGTGTTAACTGGCATGTTTATCAAAACAGTATTTACTGATTTTTAATGTGGTATTAAATAAATAAACAATATGTCTGAAAATAAACATGAAAATTTAAAAATCTCATTAATACGTTAAATAATCTTTTTACATGCTCGAATCGGTACTTCGACTAAAGTGATAAAATTTAGATATTTATATTTTTTTTAGGAAATAACTATTCGGAACAAATTAATTTTTATTTAAATTTAAATCTATCAAATAAAGAAATAACGTATTACCTTCTACAAAATCAGTCTGTTTTGTTTATCCTTCAGCTACAAATAATACCAGCGAAAGCTAGTTACCTAGCTTTCACCAGTATTACCCTCACACGAAATGACAAACACGCAACACCAATGATTTTTTTAAAAAAAATATTATCAAACGGAAATATGAATGAAGAATTCGCGCCAAATCTGGGATACCAGATTATATAATAAACATAGCAACCCACTACGTTTGATTAGCTTTCCAATGTACTAGGTCATCAAGCTAATGCAAAGGCATTCAATTACTGTCGCTCTAGAGCAAAAGTTATCTGTTTACAACTAGCTATCATTCATAAAAATAAAAAAAAGTCTTTATGACCTGATTGCATTTAAAAAATCTGTTCACGTTTCAAAAAATATTGAAACTCTGCTATGATATTCAATTTAAGAATGAAATAATTTTCCACTTTTTCTAGTTTAGTTCATTTTCTTTTTAAAAAATTTATGGTGCAAAATGAGAAATGCAGATATAGACTAAATAGGAGCATTGAATAAAGAGCGACAAATACACCATAACTTAAACCTGTGTTCTTAGATTTACCAGACAGAAAATGCTCAAGTGACGTCATTTTCATTGTCGTTTGTTTACGAAAGTGTAGACTAGACAGACGGTAGTTTGCCATGTGATAGGGCCTTAAAAAAGTGGATTATGCATCACTACCACGTGATAAGGTTCTTAAGGCCCTATCACACGGCAAACTACCGTCTGCACTTTCATAAACAAACGAAAGTGACGTCACTTGAGCATTTTCTGTCTGGTCTGGTAAATCTAAGAACGTAGGTTCGCGTTATAGTGCATTTATCGCTCTTTATTCATTGTTCCTGCTTAGTGAATACCTGCAATTTTCTCATTTCATTATTCGTGGAATTCTAGTGAAGATGTTACTTGAATATGTAATTAAATCTGGGAGATTTTTTTTTTAGTGATTCCATTAGCTTTCAATGTATGCTTAGGTCCATGGTAGCTGTTAAAACTCAAAACTTTCAATGCAAAATATAAACGACTCGAAGCGTAAAAAAACTGAACAACTTTACTTTAACAGAAAGGATCATACACTGAAAAACATTATTACATTTTCTTCCAAAAAAAATGATATATATATACAACCTGTCACATTACTCACTCAACATCCGACATGACTCATGCTTAATAGCACGTGCGTAATAAAAATAAAATAACGAACATTTCAGTACATCGTTTTTAACATCCTCCCACCTTTTGATTATGGAGCATAATCAAAACTGTTTTAAGCTTATAAATACAATCTACAAATTTAGTCTCTCTGGAACTTTCAGTCTTCTTCCACGCTTACTAAATTTCGGTGCTTGTTCGAGGATGGTGGTGCCATTGAGATGGTCGAATTCCTCGGGATGATCCATTGATTCTATGCTCTTCAAATATTGAGGACCATCTGAGGTTGCAATCTCCAATGGGTATATCCTTTGTATAGGGCGAAGCAGTTCATGAGTCGACGTCTGCACTCTGACAAGACGAACTTCTCCGTCTCTCCCAGGAATCAGCTCTGTAATGCGTCCCAATGGCCAGTCAATGCGTTTTTTGTTATCAGATCCTACCAAAACAATGTCTCCAATCGAAATTTTAATTCTTGACTGTGTTTTCTGTACTCGTTGTATAAGAGTGCCTAAATACTCTGATCTAAACCTCTCCCTTAGATCTTTAATTAAGTGCTGTCTATATTTTATTCTTTTTGTAAGGGATTTACTATCGACAGCATCAATATCTATTAGTTTATATTCTTGAATGTCTTGCAGAAACATCGACGGTGATATTGGTTTTATAGCTTCGCTCTCAGTAACGTAAGTAAGTGGTCTTGAATTTATGACGCTTTCACAATCAGCTAGGACAGTTAACATTTCTTCATAACTCAAGCTAGCCTTTCCTAGCACTCTTCTTAATAGATCTTTCAAAATTCTTATGAGGCGCTCCCACCAACCACCCCACCAAGCAGCAGTTGGTGGGTTGAACTTCCATTCGATAGCGTTTACAGCTCCTTGTCTTTTAACCTGTTTCCAATCCAATAGCTTTAGAGCATTGGCTGCTCCTCCAAAATTTGTACCGTTATCACAATAAACAGTTGAGCATCTTCCTCTACGCGAAACAAACATTCGAAACGCCATTAAGAAAGCTTCTGTCGTAGCGGAAGTGACAAGTTCAAAATGTACTGCTCGATATACGGCGCAAGTAAATATTAACACCCAGCTCTTTTTATTTTCTTTGAGAAAGAGTGGACCAGCCATATCAATCCCGGTAATCTGGAAAACAGCTGCATCTTTTACTCTGTCTTCGGGAAGTGGAGGGGCAATCGTTTCCATATTTCTTGAGTTAAACCTCTTACAAGTAATACAACTTGTCAAGACTTTTTTCACAGTTCTTCTTCCCTGTAAAATCCAATATTTTTCTCTTAAAATATTCAAAAGTATCTGTACACCTGCATGACAATTTTTCTCATGTGTGTAGACTATCAATCTTTTAACCACTTCATGGTTTGGAGGTAGTATAGCAGGTTTCAAAAATGCATCATTATCTTTCCTGTTGGTAATTTTGGTCTTTAATCGAAGGATGCCTTTCTCATCTTTAAATGCTTGCAGAGTTTTAAGTCGATCATCATTCTCAGATGAAAAACACTCTTTTTGAATCAAGCTTATTAGCTTTTCTTCAGCTTCCTGGAATTCTGAAGCAACTATTTCTCCGTATCTTTTTTCTTTTGGTCTCACACAATTGTGTTTAAATCGGAGAATCCATGCTATAAGTCTAACAATGCTTTCATATCTGTAAAACTTGACGTAGTACCAATTATTATTTTGGCAAATTTCACTATTTGTTAATGTGTATGAGGATTTCGACTTCTCCTTTTCAATATCATCTTCATCGTAAGAATTATTAACTAGATCTGTAAGATGTTTGAACTCAAAAGGATCTTTCATCCATTTAGGACCTTGCCACCACTTTGACGATAGGAATTGTTTTGCTTTAGAACCACGCGAAGGCAAATCTGCCGGATTCTTTTCACCAGGCACATGTCTCCAGGACGTGGGATCACTTAGCTTTCGAATCTCGTTTACACGATTGCGTACAAATACCGACCAGTTATCGTCTCTCTGTATCCACGCCAACACGGTAGTCGAATCACTCCAATAATATCTCTTGATATTCTCCCATTGTAGAGCTTTAATGACAGAATTCGCCAATCGTGTAACAATAACCGCAGCTAAAAGTTCCATTCTTGGAATCGTGGTTCCTTTCAACGAAGAAACTCTAGATTTGGAAGTCAGAAAAAACACTTCGGCTCCATCTTCTTTTTCAATCCTCAGAAATACCACAACTGCATACGCATCTTGACTACCATCAACGAAAGTATGTATAGTACAATTACTGAGATTTTCTTTAGTTATTTTAATGTATCTAGGCACTTCTAGATCTTTTAAACATGTCAGCTCATGAAACCATATTAAAAACTCTTTTCGTAACTCGCATTTTATGTCTTCATCCCAGCTTATTCCCTTTTTCCACGCTTTCTGCAGCATTAATTTCGGGCAGAGCATCACTGGAGATATGAAACCAAATGGATCGAACATTTTGTGAACTACAGATAATATGTTACGTTTAGTAACCTTTTCAGTGTCTACATCATTCATCCAACTCATGTCAATCTTTAACGTGTCCGAGTCTTTATTCCATAACAAACCCAAAACGTGTGTTTCTACTTTCTCCTTAGTTTCGCACTGACCAGAATACTCCCATTCTCGAAGTTCAAATCTTCCTTTGGACATAAGAGTTGTTGATTCTTGTATAAATCTTTTCAGTTCTTCTTTGTTATCAACACTGGTGACAACATTATCAACGTAAAAACTTCGAGCCAACTTTTCCCTGAATTTAACGTCATATTCTTCACTTCTTCTAATGTGATAGTCAATCACTGAGGCTAACAGGAAAGGGCTGCATGTTACACCAAAAACCACTCTGGTATGTCGAAAATACTTCAATTTATTTTTCTCTTCATTCTCCCACCATAAAAAACGAAGAAAATCCCTGTCTTCTTCACGGATGCTTATTTGACAGAAAGCTCTTCTAACGTCTCCAATCACCCCAAATTCTCCTTCTCGAAAACGTAACAGAAGGTCAGGCAACAATTCAATCAAATTTGGTCCACGTTCCAAGCATTGATTAAGCGACGGGTGGTTAGGGAGTCGTGCCGACGCATCAAAAACTGGTCGAATTGGAGTAGTAGCACTACTCGGTTTCAGCACAGGTCGATGAGGCAGATAATTTCCGTAACCATGTACTTCAGTTAGTGGAACTTCTTCTATGATACCCTCTTGGAGCCAACTTGCAAAAATTTCTTCGTATTTCAGATACAAATTCTCATTCTTAAGTCTCGAGGTAGTGTATTCCAGTCGTCTCTGAGCTAAGTGTAAATTATCAGGTAACGGGGATCTGTTATCAGCCCAAGGTAAACTAACTTCATACCACCCATCACAATTAATTTTCACAGTCTCTAAAAAATGTTCTTTTGTTTGAAGGTCAATTTCTTGCTTGGACTTCTTTGCAATAGGATCATCGATTCCAATCAAGTCTAATCGCCATAAATTAGATATATCAAGCTCATTGACAAACAGGGACGTCACAGTCATCGCCAAATTTGAGCTTTCTTTGGGGGTTTCTTCTACGGGTACCTTTCCCATTAATGTCCATCCTAAATGGGTTTCAACAGCTACAAGACCAGACTTCAGCATTCTTCTTTTTCCAGTTAACATTTTCCCCATAATATCGGCTCCAATAAGTATATCAATCGATCCGCTGCTATCATTTACGTCAGATAGAATAATATTATCTTCTTCCAGTTCTCTTACCCAAGATCCGTTACAAACGGGTTGAACATCTTCACAAATTTTGTCTTGATCCAATGCATCAAAATTACAAGCGAATTTTTCATCTAAATCCCTTAACCATATTTTGTAGCAATCATGTGTAATCTGTTTGTTGGAAACACCTCCAAAAAGTGAATGTACTAGTTTTTCTTGTCGAAGAGAAGTATAGCCCATCTCTCGTGCAACATTTTTTAAAATGTAAGATCTATGTGATGCGGAATCCAAAAGTAATCTTACATTTTTCTTTTTATCTCCAGAAATCAGCACTGCCTTTAAAGTCTGTAGAAATACTCTGGTATTACGTTCATTTAAATTAGACATGCTGACGTTATTTTCAACTGGCGCTTTTTCTTCATCTTTCTCAGTCTTTTTTGTATCCAGTTTATCACACATCAATATCACATGTTTTTTAGAACAAATAAAACATCTTAAAGCATCTCGGCAATTTTTAACTGCGTGTCCGATACCCAGACATGCAAAACAACAGCGTTTTTCTTTAACAATATTCTGCCTTTCCTGAAAACTCATTTTTTGAGCCAAAAAACATTCAGAACTCTTATGTTTGCCATCACAAAATATACACTTAGATACAGCTATAGTTGATGCTGTCGTCAACAAATTTGCAGCAGTTGGAATGTTACAAAAGGCAGGATTTTTCTGCCATTGCTTCTTTTTGTAACCTTGTGTACACTTAGGTTCGTTTAATCCAAAACCCGACATCGCCAAGTTTATTCGCTCTTCGCTTTCAACCTCAGTTTTTATGAATTGCATTAAATTGCTCAATCTCTCCTCGGCATCAGCAGAAGCAGAAGATGTAGGATGACGATTCCAAGCTTTCAAGAAATCTTCATTAAAGCAGGATTCTACCATTGGGTATAATATTGAAGCACATTTATCCGTCGTGACTCCTAAAGTCTCTAAAGCTCTCATATGTGATTCCAGTTTATCATATAAAGATGTCATAGAAAACTTCTCATTTTTATGCACAGAAATTACTAATTTCAGAAGTTCCCTGACATAACACTTCTACTAATAAATCATCTCTACCGAAACGAGCTTTCAAGCTTTCCACTGCTTTGGAATAATTGGCACTCGTTGGCGGAAAACTTTCCACAATCTCCCGAGCACGAGATCCAGAAACAGTGGCTTGAATTAAATATTGAAACTTGTTTTCTGGAGCTATGTCGCCATCTTTATGAATGTGCTCGAACTGACTCCAAAATGGCAACCAGTCTTTAATATTTCCGGAAAATTTTCGGAACTCTAATTTCGGTAGATGAAATTTTTTCTTAGCGTTATTTTCAGATAGCTGTGAACTTTCACTTACTTCTACGTTAGACTGAGCCTGGATTCTCGCTAATTCCAGTTCATACTGTCTCTGTTTTTCTTTTTCTTCTAGTTCATACTGCCTCTGATTTTCTTTTTCTTCCACTCTCTGTTTCCGATCTCCAACAGCCATGATTAAAACAGAAGTGACGAAGTCCGAATCCCTTTTATACTCATCGCTATTAAGAATTAAATTCTTTAAGTCTGAAATGGTTGCTTTTTCTGGTATTACTTCACCAATTTCTTCTGCAACCAGTAAAAGATCTTCTTTCTTAAATCCTTTAACAGTAGCAAACATTATGATTAAAAAAATGATCCTGTCGCGGACGCCATAAAATGTTAAAACTCAAAACTTTCAATGCAAAATATAAACGACTCGAAGCGTAAAAAAACTGAACAACTTTACTTTAACAGAAAGGATCATACACTGAAAAACATTATTACATTTTCTTCCAAAAAAAATGATATATATATACAACCTGTCACATTACTCACTCAACATCCGACATGACTCATGCTTAATAGCACGTGCGTAATAAAAATAAAATAACGAACATTTCAGTACATCGTTTTTAACAGTAGCAATAATAGTTGTAATTTTTTAAAAAAATTCAAACTATCGTGCAATTTGCAAATAAATTACGAAGCCAGTGCAATGAAATTCCATTGATTTAATAAATTGTAATTATATTGACACATTATTTAATTAGTTGGAATTGAATCAATTCTGCTTCAAATTTAATAAGAATTGTAAAATTAAACAAGTTGTACATGTATCGAATTCGAAAATGCCTTTCCAGCAATTTTTCTTTTTCATTTCTAATAGTGTCAATCTTATTGTCATTTATTATACCATTCATCTGGTTGTAATGTCTATCAAAATTTATAACAATGAATTCAATAATAAAACCTTTTTTAATTATTCTTAGTAACAGTTTTGTAATTATTTTTGTAGTAATAATGACAAGCAAAAAAATTATACTGCTTCTTTGTTAGTATTTTATAAATTCCTATAAATTTATCTTATCAATATTAAATTTAAAACAAAAATATATTGGAAAGAAAAATGATTTGTGGGTGTACAATTAAGCTTAAAAGGTGAATAGCATCATAAATAGTGCTGAAATTTTAAAGTCATTTTTAAGTACCTTAAAAGTGTTTAATTTTTAATGAGGCCCTAAAAAGTGCTTTATTTTCTAGACAAGGGCAAATAAAACAAAAATTTATAAATAAAACAGAAGAGAAGTGCCAACACTTTTGAAATAAAATTAAATAACTTTTGAAATCCATTGATTTTTGTCTACATGAAAATTGTTATTTGTTGGATCAATCTCGGCAAATTTTAGGCTTTGTGTATGTATATATATATAAAAATTACTATATCCAGACTTGCAGCACAAATAATTAAAGTTAGAAATTTGAAATATGACAAAAAATTGATTCTGGGACATAAAAAAAACATTAATAACTTATTTTTTGGAATTTTAATTAAAAAATAAAAACAATTTAAATGCATTACCGCCATATCATTGGATAAGAAATGTTTTTACGTTGTTTTAAAGTTAATTAATTTCCTTCTTTTCCTTCTTTCCTACTTTTTTTTTTAAACAAAATAGTTTTTGAAAATGTATCTTGGACTCGATTTGTATCTATCATTCCTTTAAATGATTTTTGTTTTCCCAAACCAGTTTAAAATTATAAAACAATTCATTAAATAAGATTCTTCACTTGATAAATTCACTAATTATCACTAATATATAAATCACTAATTATCACTAATCGATAAATAATTTAATGTGATTTGATGAATCAAAGTTCAATTACAGTATCGTCTTCCGATTATATTTTTTTAATCCCTAACGTTACAGATCTTCTTCAGTCACTGTATATTTACTTTTCGAATCATATCGAAAATTCAAAAATCATGTAAAGTTTGAATTTCATGATAATGAGTCTATAACTGGAAAATATTATAATATTTTTAAAACTTGTAAATTCTGATAATTTTTCATAAAAAAACGAAACCAGACAAAATCGGCGTTGGTTGCTCGTTTCCTTCAAAAAAAAAAATGTTTCCCCACCCGTCCTTTTTCTTTTATTTTTAAATTCAAGTATTACTTTCAACCCTACAGCTATTTACTTTGTAGCTGTTAAAGCGAAACTTTCCATGTTTCCCATACTTTTCAAAGAATCTAATATTTTTTTTTCTAATCATTTTTGTCATCAGAAATTCATTCCCTTTTCAGAATATGTAAGATTAATTATAATATTTATTATTAGAATTGTATTTCGGGGTCATTTATAATTATTTTTAAAGCAGTTGCACTCATGAAAATGTATCATGTTCTCAGAATCATCTTTATCTTTAGTTGTTGTTTTTTCTTGTTGTCGTAAATATGCCACTCTAAATAAATAATACCAAATTTAGAAAACTCTCTTTTTTTCGTATGCGTTGAGACGTCGAGTAGCTTTTAAGATGCTTTTCAATAAAAAATTCTGTAGCGTCATAATTACATTATTGTCTCCTGCCTCTACAACATTTTATATCTATACAGGGATAGAAAAAAGATAGAAGGGAAAGAAAACGGTTTTTTTTTTTTGAAGGGAAAAAAAACCTGTCTCATTTTTATCTTTTGCACCTTTGCAACGCTTGCACACTCATCAGGCCATCCATGATTTACTCAATAATGCAGTGGCGGTGTTTCGCATACGCGTTAGTGGTGATCCCCTCGTTTCTGGTGACCCTAGAATACCTTAAAATGTATTCAGTTTAAATTACAATGTTCCAAGGATAATCTAATCGTGAAAAAAAAATTCATTATTATTTTTCTTTAGTGAGATAAGAAATGAAACAGCCAAGATAAGTGTTGTTTGAAATAAGTGCTAATGTGTTATAGGGACATTGAAACTCTATTCTATTTTCTGCCGGTAAGATGGAAAATATGTATGTGTTCTATTCAAAACGAGCTAAGCAGATATTATACTATTCCTTTGAGGATTTAATATTCTTTCCTTGAAACTAGCCAAAGTGGCTTTTTTAACCCTTTGAAATCATCCACTTGTTGAAATGAAATTCTTTATAAATCCAAAACAGTTGAAAATAAAGATAAATGAAAATAAGTATTACTCTCCCTCTATTAGCAACTATTAACTGTTTATTTGAGTCTTGGAGTATTGGGTGTAGCCTTGTTTGTAACATTCAAATCTTAGTTGACTTTAGAGAGATTGAGCACAAATTATAATAACACTTTAGAATTTCATTAGAAGTTTCATTTTTCGCCTTTGTGTATATTAATAACTCGTAATTTACTAAAAGAACAAAGTTGATGCAGAAACATAACTTTAAAGTTTAATGCTCATGCCGATGACATTTTAAAATCATTATATTGAAAGGTCTCCTTTTTTTTACTTTAAGAGTTTATTAATCTTGAGAACTCATTCTGAACAAAATATTAATATTTAAGGCAATTTTATTTTATTTAAATATTTAAAAAAATCATTTATACGCACTTTCGAAACTGCTGAATTTTATTGATTATCATTTGAAAAAGAATAAAACTCGAGGATAGTGTAGAATTCGCAAATCCAAAATTTGTTAGAAATTTCAAATTCCAAAATGATAGAATAGTACAATAGGCAACATAGGACAGATAATATTTATTTGAAGAAAAATAATTCTTTCTATCTTACTATGTACAAATATTGTAAACATGTTGCTAAAAGTAACAAAATTGAAACCTCTCATTTTCCTTTTAATTGCCCTTTTTAATTATTATTAAACACAAAAAATAAGACACAAGATAGTGTAGAATTTTAATGAGTACAGCAATTAAATCCCCCATTTTCTAATCAATCAATATTTAATAGCGTTTAAAAAATACGTTCTCTGATTTAAGCAATGTGTTTAAGAGAAGCTTCAAATATTGATATTAATCTTCACGCTTTAATAATTCTGCTTATAATTAAAACTGTTTCAAATACTGGTAGATAAAAGATTGAATTCTAAAAAATAGTTTATATTATTACAAATATATACTTTAAAAAAACAAATTTTATATAAATCCACAAGACTTTATAAATATGAATATTTAAATCAATGTACTAAAAATTAAGACTGCTTCAAGTTCTATTAGGAAAAAGTGAGCTTTAAGAAATGCTTTATATTGTTATACTATTAGCAATTCCTCTTAAAACAAATCCTGTCTTTTTTTAAAGAATAATATAGCATAAACTTACAATCTAATATATAAATAAATTTATTTTTTTACATGATTCCCAACATTTTTTTAATTATTATTTGCATTATAGCTTCGGAAGAATTAAAAATGACGAATTTATCATGATCACTGTTTAAATTAGAAACAAATTCAGCAATACCAGCAAACAATGTCTAATTAATTTCTTTTTGGAATTAAAATTTTTCAATATCAATAAGAATTTTTTGAGCTTAGCAAACAGAAAGTTTGGTGTAAATTGAGTATCTGTCTTCGGACACTCACTTACTAGAGACGTCAATCAATGGTGGTAATGGGAGGAGAAGCAGCCTTTGTCAAAACGATCAGATTACTCCGCACCGTTTTAGAACCCTCATTTAAAAAGGAGAAACGTATGCTATTTCTGTCACTGGGTCGTGTCGGGGATGTGAGATCGTCTGGGCCGAATTGAGAATCAGAATTTTAATTAAAAATTAGCTTTATTAAAATTTCAAAATATTCTCTTAAAACGGCATTATTATTTTGTGAGTGTATGTACTCATAATATAACAAAGTCTACAGATATAACATTAGATCTATTTTTCCTATTTAAGTATGTGATGCAGTTGACATATGAAAGACAGTAAAATTATCTTTACTTACCCAAAAGATTAATATGTGTGTGTTTGTGTCTGTGTTAGTGTGTTGGCCCATTTCAAACCAGACCTTTGACCTCGAGCTACCAAACTTGGCACATATATACTTTGAAGGATAGAAATGTGTCACTTGTTGGAAAGTATTTTTGAAATTTTAATTAGAACTTTAATTAAAAATGAAATAAAAATTTGTTTTTTTTCCCCACGATACTTTCTGAAAATGTTACAGTACAAGAATGATTTTATACATAATTTCAAAATTCAAAATATTATTTTTTTTCAATGATATTTATCGAATAAATTAATTCCTATATTTAATCAATTAAAAAATATTTAAAACATAATCTTCAATAAGGATAGTAAGATTTCTGAGCGAATATTAAGCCTATCACGAACGATAATTCAATGAAAATAATAGAAATCTCCCGAGCAGATCAAAGTTCTAGATAAAAATTACTATTAAAGTTTCCAATATAAAGAGTTAGCAAGAAATAAGTTTTCCATTTCAGAGAGATCTAAGAAGCTTTTCTTTTGGTCAAAATGCGATAAAATTTGTACTACAGAAAATTCAAGTAATGATCATGACATCAATTAAATAAATAAAAGCACCGGAATGCACCAATAGATGGCAAAAATAAATATGGGACTTATTTGAATGCATATAAAATGTAAAACATCATTTGTACTACATCCTATGCCGATTAGCAATATTCTTTGAATAAAAAGAAGGCGGGTTTTATACGAGCATTAGTTACTTTTATCCATATCCTGCCTTCGCTGGAAAAAAAAACAAAAACAAAAACAAAACGTTATTAGTGAGCTGTCCTTTGAAAATCATACCGAACTTCATTGCTGCTGTAAAGGCCATATCACACGGCAAAATACCGTCAGCACTTTCATCGACAGCTGTCGATTTATGCCAGCAGGCAACCGGTCGAGCAATATTCCCCTCATCGTCAACTTTTTTTAGCCAGCTTGAAAATACGAGTACATTAACGAGGTGCCTAGCCCCGGAACAGGACTTATCCTTCGACGATAGCGACGGAAATATCGTTTGCAAACGAAATTCGACCAATCATGTGAAACTTTAGCATTGACGTAGTGTGCTAGGAATGGCACAATTTGAGGGTTATTTATGAATTTTTATGATGTAAAATTTTTCACACTTCAAGCAAAGGGATAAAAATTCCTAACAAGTTTGCATTTCGTTCAAAACTATCCACCATTCCCTTTCCTAATTTGACAAGCATCAAAGAAATCCCTATGAGAGTTTCATGTAAAATTACAGTTTTACTGTTTTTTTTTTTTTTTTTTTTTTTTTTTTTTGGTATTGAGATGTGAATGGTCGTTTCTCTTTATCATCGATTTCCTTTAATTTGTACAAATTTTGACTCCCTTGGAGAATATTGGAAGTGAAATTTTGAGTACCGTCAACGAAATCATATATTTAACTTTGATTGCCTTAATATAAATCTTAAATAATATTTTTTCATTGTTTCTAATGTCGCAATAGATTTTTCCTCGGCACAATTTGAAAGCAAAAATTATTTTCATACTCATCCATTATTTCTTCAAAAGTACTTTCTATTTCTTATTGAAATGCTGTTTTAAAATGCGGTTGAATTATTCTAAATCCTCCATTCAATTTATGCATTTTAAATGTAAGCATATTTTAATCAATCCATTTTCGAAATTAACTGAAAATACTGAAATTAAAATCATTGTTTTTTTTCTTTTTTGTCTAAGAGTTATTTCATCGTGTCACTTTCTAAATTCATCATAAATCCAAAATTCGAGGATATTTCATTAAATGCACTTTTTTTGCATGTTTTTGATGACTCTATTGATAACCAAACAAAAGATATTAATACGTAAATCTGAATCTCCATTAAATCCTGCATCCATTGATAATACCGAATGAAATTGCTTTTTTCTATTTAATCTAAAAGTTTTAAATTCCGAACAATGCGATATTATTTCATCTTTTAAATAATCATCTGTTTGAAATCTGTAAAAAATCATTTAATAAGACACGTCATTCTTTACTTAAATTTAACTTCTAAATTTCATTCCCGTTATGTATACAGGCTATTTTTCTGCTCCGATAAATAGATGTGATTAGATTCTGACCCTCATTCGACTGTAAAAAAAAGATAAAAATTTCAAATATATCACGATGAACGTATGAAAATAATGAAACCATTCATAATCATAAAATACTTGCAAAAATTATAATGTGAGTCTTATTTCTTTCATCCGGTGCAATAAAATAACATTGTTTTCATGAAATCTGTTTTCAGATTACAAAATAATGCAAAATATCAAAGTAATTACTTTATTCTAAAAATTGCATTTCAGAGTAATGCACAAATATATAATGTCATTCATCTTTAAAAATTTGATTTCAAATAGACAATATATATGCGATTAAAATTTCAAAGAAATGAATACAAGTTTTAGCTCCATCACCGAGTTTCACCGAATTGATTTATCACCATTAATTGGATTAAAAAACAACAACTGTATCTATATTGTTTAAAAGTTAGTATGAAATCCGTCACTTTCAAGTTTATGTACCAACAAGGTATCAAGAAACCAGTTAGTTTCCATTTTATATGTGATACTAAAGTTAAATCTAAAAATCCGCAGTGAGTAAAATTGCTGTTAGAGGGAAAATAAATAAATAGAGCTATGGAGTTCAGTCAACGCGATACCACAAAAGATAATCCCCTTACAAACATTACGCGCTCAAAAGTCGAGCGTCACAGCATGGCAGGAGAAAAGTAAACGCCAAGAACAGGAAATTTCAACTTTAGGGTTCACAATACTTTCAACAGGGTATTCATTACTCCTCAGGGTATTCATTCTTTCTTCCCCTATTGAAGACAGAAAAGGGAGGAGAGAATTCTGTGAAAGATTTGAAAAGTGAATGGACGGGCTATTCTTAGAATTAGAAGAATTGCTATAATCCGAAACCTTGTATCAGTGTAATTGGTGCTATTCACAGGAGTTCGAAAATGTAAAGTAGCGATTATAGATGGCATTAGCGACTTCTTGAAACTATGAGGCATAACATGATTTTTTCGAGCTTAGAAGTAATCAATGGTATTAAGTTGTCAATGGTTAGAAGTTATCAAAGTAAATAGAACCAGGTATATGGGGTTATATCTTAGCCTGTAGTTATATTTAACTTTAAAAAACTACTCAGTAATTGCATTTAACTTTAAAAAGCGACTCAGTAGTTGTAGTTAAATTTAAAAAACTACTAATACATTCTAATGATTCACCTCTGTGGCGCCATCTAAAGATAGGCATTCAGAGCGTTTACTTCTATTGTACTTATCATTACTCCTCAGAGACGCGGACGTAATATGATTCTATCCACCCTATATTATCTTTCTCTTAAAATAATAGATTAGAAGACTGCAGAATACAAGAAATTCCGTTCTAGACTAACCGTTCAGAGGGAGGAAGACTGTTGAAATCGCTCTTTCAGTTTTTATAAAGTTCGAAGGAGTTTCAATGTAAAGAAATGAAGATTAGATTTTTCATTTAGGTATCATCTGCTTAAAAGTTTATTTAATTTAAAAGTTGAAAAATATGAGAGAAGGAAATTATCCTTTTTGGACTCTCATCTAGCAGCACTGAAAAGAAATTTAACTGAATATATATTCTGAAATCACAAGAATTTGGAATTGGTGGAATTTTGATTGTTGACACAAATGCTTAATAGACATAAACTGCTTCATCTCAAAATAGTCTTAGAGGCTTAAGTTGTAAGATCAATTGTACTATTCCATTGAGGTTTTATCTGCCTTTCAGAAAAGTATACTCTTGTTTTAGAAAATTATCATGAATCATTTCAGTATCAAGTAGCACCTAGAAATAGAATTGAATGTTTTTTGATAATCAAATTATTCAGCTATGATTTTATTATTATCCTTCCAAAATTCCATTCCATTCAAGAAACGCGGATTCGTACACTTCTGTTTTAATAAATTCAAACCGGAAATTGCTATAGTAGCGTAGCATGAGTAATCTGCATTCGAAGTGTAGCACGATTTTTTTTCAACTCAAATCGTCATCGATAGTTCAATGAATGTAAATGGTGCTCAGAGCGTGGATTTTTTTTTTGCCTTCATGGTAATTTAATTTTAAAAAAGTCACATTTTTTTCTTTTTTCTCAGGACTATCGTCCGGGACATATGCCCTCCCTTTACCTTAAAGTTGTTATGTCACTACGTCAGTTGGGTGATATGTCTTAAAAATTTGCTGTTTTAAAAAAACTGATGATGTGTAAATAATTTAATAAAATCAGCGTTCTTTCAGCTTTGAGATTATGTCGGAATATGAAAGGCTTAAAGAAAATTGTCAACCTTACCGTCGATGAGTTTAACTAGCTTGATCTAACTTTTGGAATCTTTGGATTGCAATTGATTTCTAAGATTATTCATGATGATCATCGATTTTACAATGAAAATCAAAACGACGCCATTATAAAATATTACAAAATTTCAAAAGTAGTGACAGTAATATTTTTCCTCAAAACGTGAGCTAAAAGACATAACTTCTTTTATATAAAGTTTTTGAATCAGTTACGGTTTATTCTGAAACTTAAATCTTTCGGATAACTTTTCACGGAATCACAGAGATAAATCTAATCAGTGAGATATCATAAATGCATTTTAAAGGCTATCAAAACGTTGGCAGTTCCTGGTTCTGTCAGATTCTTAAATATTACAGAAAATAATTCAGAAAGTTGTATTTTGGTTTAAATTTTTGGCGTGATAATTTTTGTTAGGTTGATATAATAGTATTCATTTTTTATTCCTTTTCACCAGCAGTTAACTTGTTTTTCAGATACAAAGTATACCAGTGATTCAAAGGATGTTGGTAAAATGTCACAAACAGTTTTTGAAGCAAAAATAAGGAAATTACTTTCCATTGTTTAGAAGTACAATGAGGTACTCTGAAGTCGAATTTCACTAAGCAATACTTGGAATCTTAATATTTTACACTATATTGACTACAAAACGCCTTAAAATTATTAATTATTTTCAGTTTCTTATCTCCATGTATAGAAGGAAAAGTACCATTTTAGAAGATAAACTTGCTTTCTTTTATGAGATGTTATATATATGTTCAGTTGGATAAGATTTAAAAAAAAATCATCCTATTGAAAAGGATTCTAACATTTGCTAAAAATAAATTTAACATGTTAATTAATAATATTTTATAAAAAACTCTTTTTATAACTGAGTATTTGAATCTTATTCTAAGTCGCAATTTGTGTTAATAGAACCGAAACAATCGATTTTTTGAAGTTGAAAACAAATTCAGAGACTGATTATTCTTTTTTGTCACCTATTGTATATTAAGAACAACCAACAGAGTAAAAGAAAATTCAAAATATTTTTTCGATTTCCTATTTTTAATCTCTTATCAATAAAAGACGATAATGATAAAAAGATATACTATAGATGAGGTAGGATAGAAGCATCTTATTTTTTATGGGAATGTTAGGGGCGTTGTAGTAACAAATGCTAATGCCCACAAAATGGATAAATTTATATATGATCTGAGAAGGAAAGAATTAATTCCTATAAAGCTTCTGATGTTTCTTATTTATGGAGGTAAGTTTAAAATGCATAAAATGCATCCAATTTTCATGATAATGTAATTTTAAAAAGGTTAAATTGAAAAGAAGAAGTAGATATTTAAATGAGAAATTAATAAAAATTTCTAAGCTGTGATCTACATAATTTTTATAACAAATAGGGATTCATAAAAACATTATCTTCATTTCTTACTTCTTTTTATATGCTTTTATTTAACTTAACTTATTTAATTTTGTAAACATAGAATTTAGTAACCAATTTTTCATTCATTTCCTTAAGTGAGTGTTATAAAAATGTTTTGCACTGATGTATTTTCGATGACAATGCAATATTTTAACATTTTTACAATTTAGCAATCCGTTAATTCTTTAATTTAATTTAAATTTCGCACCGTCAATACCAGTGACGTCTCCTGGTATTGAAATTCTGAAAAATTATTTCGAAATTTTGTAAAATTTATAATAAGGAATTATAAATAAAGATTAAAAAGTAGAAAATTATTTAGAAATTTTCATTTTTAGTGCTCTTATACAAGTATTTTCAACATTACTTTTATTAATTTAATATAAATATTTATTATGTTACTGAAATACCCACTTGTTGTAATTAAAAATACATGGAATTATTTTTGTATTTAATGAAAAAATAATTATGAAGCTATAGTTACAACTTTCATTTATTTTGGTTTTTCCTGAATTCTGAAGATGATTTATTTATAAGTCAAATTCTTTTTTAAGAGCTATGAAAACTTGACAATGTCAAGTATTGCATAGACACTTGGCAATATCAAATATTTTATAGGTGGCAATGCCAAGTATTTCATAGATGAATTTAATGAAAATAATTAATTCACTTCAAATGAAAAAGGGGATAATTTCTCCATTTAAAATAGTATTTTAGGGAATCTCATTCATATTCATTTTAAAAATTTCCAAATGTTGCTAGATATAATTTATTTATTTAATTAAAAAATTTCCATCAATATACAGAAAATTTGACTTCTAGTTGTTTCCTTTTATGAAATTAACAATTGGCAGCTTTTATTGATAAATTAATCAAGACACTTTATATCAGCTTTGGCCTATATTCTTTTATTTATCTGAAACTGTAAAGTAGAGTAATTTATTTAATTATTGGATAATAATCAGTTCATATATATTATATGGAAAACTATAGATAGATAGATTATTTAAAACTTTCGTTTTCTAGCCTTAATGTAAAAAATTAAAATATGTATATAAATATTTAACTCCTGTATATATAATTGTACGAAAACAAGTGAAAATTCAAAAACATTTAATCATTTTCATTTGCCAACTTCATAAATTAAAACTTAAATGATGCATAAGATGTATTATGTAGTGTTTTATATTGCGATTTTTGTTGTTGTATAAGTTTGGTTTTACACACGATTTTGTTGACGTTTTCAACAGCATTGAAAAAAATTTTTAAGTCAGAAAAGAAAGCGACATAAATATTTCCCAAATTCAAAAATGAGACTTTAAATTTTATTAAATTTTTTCTGTTCATTTTAATAATTGAATAAAACATTAGATGAGGCACCTACTTTTTAATTAATTGCTTGTATCTTTCATTCTTGTTATCCACTCATGGCATATGTAAAAGTTTCATTAAGGTAGTAAAGAGACATTCAGTGAAGATTGCAGACATTGTCAATTACATAAATCTTCTGAATCTAATTTGAGTAATATTACTTAGTTCGTTGAAATACTATTGAATAATTTTATAAAAGAAAGAACGTTTTTTTTTAGAACTTTCCAAATCGTGTACAATTTCTAAATGATTTCGTTTGTGTTGTGAAAAGAGGGCTTATAATAAAAATGCTTATTTTTGATAAAAAAAAACATGTAAAAAAGTTTCAAATTTATCTGAATATTGATTATTTAGATTAGGAAAATGAAATTAAGAAAGGATGATTTTTTTTCCGATTTTGCAATGAACCATATCATTTTATGCTTATATAATTTCAATGCTTTGTATCAACCGCATTGAAATTATATCAGCAATCCTGTAAAATGAAAGGGCGATATAAAATTGCTTAGAGATATTATATTATTAAAAAAAATGAGTTTAAGAAATTGATTCAAGTAGCATAATAAACTTATTGAAATTAAATGGCAAAAAGTTCTTTTTACATTTATTTTTTACATGGATTCTCAAATTTTATTAAAATCAGAAGAATATGCGAAGTAAGCTTATGACGAGGCAATTAAACTAATTAATGATTTTATACTTTTATAAAATTGAAAATCACTTGACACCATTTTTTGTTTATGTGAAGAGATAAATTCTAAAATAGTAGTTTTTCAGAAGCAGATGAAATTAATAAATCATGGTAATAAGATCAAAAATAAGAAATAATAAGAATGGTAATAAGATCAAAAATAAGAAATAATAAGAATGGTAATAAGATCTAAAATAAGAAATAATAAGAATGGTAATAAGATCAAAAATAAGAAATAATAAGAATGGTATTAAGATCAAAAATAAGAAATAATAATGGTAATAAGATCAAATTAATTTCTTATAGATCGTAATGAAAGAAATCGAGTTGATATATTCGTTCAGAATATGGGGAGGAGTAGAGGAGAAAGACAAGGACCG
The DNA here is from genome assembly GCA_026289955.1 of Argiope argentata. Taxonomy (NCBI): domain Eukaryota; kingdom Metazoa; phylum Arthropoda; class Arachnida; order Araneae; family Araneidae; genus Argiope; species Argiope argentata. The sequence goes on along the minus strand of JAOUZG010050968.1, from coordinate 3,437,063 downwards.
TAAATGTCTCATGATCCAATTTAAGGAAAGTCGACAACATTGGTAACACGGGACAAACGTAAAGGTCCTCTCGATGGGAGATCGTTGTCCTTAAGACTGATAAATATATATCAGCCTTAAGGACAACGGCCTCTCACTAGAGGACACCTCAGAAATGAGGATGAGTAGCTTCTCGTATAGGGGTTGGTTCTCGCCACCCTGGTGGGTACAGAAATCGTTGAGGTTGGCTACCCTCTCTTGATGACAGGAGACACCTCTAACTCGAAGGGTTGTACCATGGTAGGTATAGCCTTCAGGGCTCAATCATAGTTCCAACTAGTATTATTGTCACGGTGGTCTGGTTAATCAGTTTTTTCCCTAGACCTTAGAGTGGGTCGGAGTATTTCATTTATGATTAAAAACGGTGGATTGTGAAAATATGAAGCCAGTCACAGCCGAAAAATTGCTCTTAGCCACTTCTTATACAGCAATGCAAATTTCTCCATGCTTTAAAGACTAAACATTGGTACAGTGGTACAGAGATTGGTGAGGATGTGAATAGGTCCAGCTCACCACCCTCAACGCTGTGTCGCTGGCATAATTTATACTTGTCAATTCATTTAAAACGAAAAGAAAAGATAAAAAAAAGAAAATCAAATTATGCCCCGGGTGCCACTTACCCTCACTTTACCACAGTATAAATACTTTTATCTCCTCACTTTTAAGTTCAAAAGTAATAAGGAGGATAGGGAACAAAAAATGTTACTTTATCCAGCCATTATTTCTTGAAAGGCTACTAAATTGGGCAGTGTTAGCATTGTCATTAAATAATGAAAACAGATAAATAATCAGAAGACATGATTAAAGAAATGTTATGATTATCAAATGAAAACAACTACAGACAAAAGAACGATGCTTGTTATCTCTTCTAAAAATATTCACCTTTCTTTGTGTGTGTGGCTTTCAAAATGCTTTTCTTTCTGTAATACTGAAAGTGAAGAGGTGGCTGTACAAGAATCAAATGAATGTTTCAGTCAGAGTAAATGATCTAAGATCTGGAAATTATCTAATTTCATAAAATATGTCTTAAATATAGCTTCATAAGAAGCAAGAGGAAGGATAAAATTTTAAACCCCATTTAAGAGATTATTTCCATATTATGGAAAATGTTTTCACAATCAACGCATTTATTCTGTTTCCAATTAAGAAATAAACCATCCTATTCAGAAGAGTGGAGGGTCATATAGAAGTAGCTAATACAGCCTGATGATATCATGACGCGTAATTTAACCCTTTAGCTACCAATTCGGCTCAACTGCCAGTACAAATTTTATTCCTCAGAGTAAGTTTCTCTTTCAAACGAGTGCCACAGGTTGTGAAGTAAAAATACCCTTGGTGATAACTCGCTTCATGTCCTGTATCCCTGTTTTAAAATAGAAATCGGTCAGCCAGGATGGAATATGCACGGCCGATTGGGCCGGTTCAGTAGTGAAAGAATTAAAGGTGGAAATGAAAGAGAGAAGGAGTGTAGAATGAATTCTCAATTGCGGGGAAACTTTAATACCCGTAAGGAAAGAACAGTGACGAAGAAAAACAGTAAGTCAGGATAAATCTGTTGAGGCTTAGTATGTCATGAACCAGTGAAAGTAAAGCAAACAATGGAATTATGCACATAGGTAATGACTTCAAGTTTCTGAAGACAGAAATAACACGTTAGTTAGTTGGGATAGTTTAATTAAATACCTTTGAACAACATTTGATTTAACTTAACAATTCCCAGTCTTACTAGGAAGAAAATCATTTGTTCTGGTGGTAAATATAAAGTTAGCTAAATATCCCAAATACAAATGCTGAACTGGCTCTAAAATTATGCAAAGAAATACGAGTTTTTCTCACTGTATTCTTCGTATCAAAAAGGTTAAAAAATTATGCACATGCATATAAATCAAAGCAGATAATCCTGTCTTTAATTTGCTTAATTAATTATGTACATGATACTAAACTAATCGGAGATGTACAGTTTTATATTTGATCAGGAGGAGGAAGAGAGGAGAGGATTTACTAAACAAATATTTTCATGCTATCTAATTTCTAAACATATTCGCACTGAGAGATATAATTTTCGAATTAAATTTATTTTCAGTTGAAAATTGAAAGATAATAGACATATAGAGTTTATTGCAGTATTATATACTATCAAAAAACTCAAAAAGTAATTAGAGGCCTGAGATAATTCAGTAAAATTAATGATGCAAAATTTTTTTAAAAAAATCATGAATTGTAATAAACAGAAAAGTTTTATGAGAATACAACTTACGTTTATGAATAATAATAAATTTCATAGAATTTTTCATTAAGACAAATTTTAATTCATAGCTTAACGAAATTTTAGTTGAGGACATTTAATTATATTATCACGTATTTCAAACTATCTCTTTGTTCTTTAATCAAAGGAACAATGTTAATTAATTTTGGTTTACAATTTTACTTAACGATACTTTAATTGATGTTATTTGTTTACATTCTCTCATAAGTTCTCTCATTCTCTCATTTATGTTACATTCTCCCATAAGCAGAAACATTGATTAATCCAAATGTTTTTTTCACAAGTTTTAATTTGAATATTGCTGAAAATAAACTTCAGGACATTTAATTATTTTCCCCAAGATTCTGAAGATAAGGGACGATGAGAACATTTTTGAAAGTTGAAGGTAGAACATTTTATAATTTGAACGTTCTTTTTGAAATATTAACAAAATATAAGCATCTTTATTTCAGTACCTGAACAATTTTATTCTTCTGAAAAACTATTGCTTGGAGTTCTATACCGATTTTATTGATTAAATTAAACAATCCTTTCTATATACTGAATATGGTAAACACTGTAGATATAGAATTCAGATGGAGATAGAATAGAGATATTTGCTATAGAATAAAGATATTAATGAATATATAAATACATTAATATATTATAAATATATATTCCAGATTTATTCAGAATAATTTAGATATATTTATTTATACGAGTATATATAGACTTTGTTGGAATCATATTAAGCTTTCTAAACATTCTATTACTATTTTTGATGATACATTTGTATAAGTTGTTATGTGAATTCCATTATGTATAATGTTTCTTTAGAGCACATAATTTTTCATCTCTTTATTTAATACAATAAATTAAAAATAAAACTTATGGATAGAAAAATTTAAGATAAAAAATACCTTTAAAATTTGACAGAAACTGGAAAACAAGTGCTTGAATTTTTGTTCTGGAAAATCACTTATAAAAGTTAATACGATATTTCGAGTCAAGGAAAGGATTAAAAAATTATTCTCTTACGATCACTGAAGACCCAATACACAAATATATTGAAACGATAAAAACAATCCAGAAGGAAATACAATTCTTAGTTTATCTATTGAACCAAAATATATTGATAAATATATTGATTACCCAAATTAAATTCAAATTATACGATATCATAACATTCTTTCATAGGAAATTCAAGCGATCAGAGCAAGAAATATATATATATATATATATATATATATCAAATTATCTACCAGTTTCAGTTAAAAACTTTCAACTTATCCATTGTCACTGTAAATAGAATCCTTTAAGTTATTTCTAGAAACGAATATGTATTGGGTAATTTTTAAGAATGGATGAAGATAATATAGAGAGAAGAGCCTCTCTGACTTGAAAGCATTACGTGGGCATCTCCTTTCAAATCCCTTCCAAGACTGGCATTCAGAGTTCTCTGTAGCCCTAGTAATATACTTGGCAACCCCATTATATTAAAAAAGTGTATTTTGTTGCGGTTGCCTAATTGGGCATCGATCGATATCTATTTCTGGAATAGATTCCTATTCGGCTCTTCCATCTTCAGTGATGACAGAAAAAGAACGGTCCTTGTGACACTAAAATCAAAACAAAACAAACCTGTCTATTGTTGAAGAACTGATCGTTTTGTTTTATTTTGTTTTTTCTGTCCCTGACGTACTTTTTTCTTGCATTTAAGTTTTGTTATAGCGTTTAAATGTATATTTTTTGTGACTTTATGAATTGATGGGCTGAAATAGAATTCTATTTAAGTATTAAAAAAGAGTAAGACCATTTAAAAAAAATTATATGTTCATTGAAATAGTTTTATTTTAATACAATAACTTATCTTTAGTTGAAGAGCTGATAGTTTATTTTTCTTTCAGTGACGTATTTTTTTACTGTTAAGCTTTTTTATAACGTTTAAATGTATACTTTCTGGGGCTTTATGGATTATTGAGTTGAAATTAAATTCAGTTTTAGTGTTAAAGAAGGGTATGACCGTTGTTTTAAATTATGTATTTATTCAAACAGCTTTATTTTAATACAATAAGAAATAAAATTTTGAAGCCTGTTTACCTTCATTTAAATATTTTAGAAAACTTTTTAAAGTAGTTTAGGGTTTGTAGGATCTTTATTAAATTAAAATAGTGATTCTTTCTGTATTGAAGGACACATTTCAATGAAAAAATAATCCTCGAATATTTGCTAATTTTGTATGTAATTTTTTTATAAACTATCTTTTACGACAATTTTGTGACATGTTTCTACTTCAAAGTGAGTTAACTGTTAAACAATATTTTCTTAATATTTAGTATAAAACATTTTAACAAATAAAACTTTATCATATCTTTTTTGAAATACAAAAATTATTAAACAAACTTTTCACATTTAATAAATTTATCAATATTATCTTTAAAAGTAAAAAAAAAATTACAACCTCAAAACAGTTTTTATTATTGTGGTCAATGATGCACTAAATGAAATAAGCTGAAACATTTAAAAAATCCCCAATTAAGATTTTGTTATTTCTGAGGCTGGTTTTAGCAATATTTCTATGCCCTATTTTGTAATCATCAAAATTTCGAGATAAAGATTATATTCCTACAAGCACATGAAAGGTGTTCAATTTTTAATCTTCTGAAATGGAAATCACTTGATTGGTATTGTAAGATTCAATTAAAGAATTTCTTCTTGCATGAAAGGAGAAAAGCTGTGATTTTGGTCAAATACAATGGCCGGTACAATGTGTCCAAATGCTGAAAGAAGGTTATTTAAGTTTTCACTCAGGTGTTTCCTAACTAGTTTTAAGAAAAGATGGTATTCAACGAACATCAAAGAGCCCCAAAAGAATGGTGATTGGTTGGTAAATATCATCAAGGTGTCAGTACTTTCTATAAATACTCTATATCACCCTCAAAAAGATTACAATCAGTCAAGTGAAAAGATCAAACGATGGGAAAAAGGAAAGTTACAGCAACATTCGACCACTGAGGTGTTGACATTTGTTGCATAAATCGCAGAACTGTTGGAAACCCTGATGACTCTCAGATGATTAAAAAAATTATAGAAACTCCAACAAGAGCCAAAAAATTTGTAAAGTGTGCTTTTAATTCGAAAAAAAGAGCAAAGTAAAGAAATACATACAATCGAAATCATCGATGATTTCCTTTAATACAGAATTAATAAGAAAGCAAAATGAAGTTGTACAAAGTTAAAATAATTTCTTTATACTATTGTTATTCATTGTTTAAAAAGTGAAAACACAGTGCTGCAAGCGAAGGCGCGATTATTGTCTTTGAAGTATTGGAAAAGTTAATTTCTATTATTTATTTGATCACACCAAAGTTATGAAAGTATGAAAAAATGGATACAAGTTAAAAACTCCAAGAAATGCTCATTCAGGAATCAGTACTCATATAAATTGATTATGGCTCTCAACAACCACGATTTAAGCACCAATTTCAAACTACAACATATTTCAAAGCTGTTGTATATCTTTAAAACTAATTGCTAATGTAAATGAAAATACGATAGCTTTACCGAAGAACACAACTAACTTTTCCAGAAGATTTTGCAGGTCAATCTGTTTTGTACATGAAACATCAGATATCAAAAATGAAGAAATTCAGTACATGTTAAAGAGCAGAGAAGTACCAACTGATGTTGATGTGTTGAAGCATCTGGCAATGACTGACGGAAAAGTTTTGAATGCTGAAACAGAAGCAACATCAACAATGAATAGTTAAAATAGCATGGCTCATATAAAAAAATAAATTAGATAAGAATCTTCTGAAAAATCTGGGTACTCGGTAATTTAGTCATTTGGCTGTTCATATACGCATACGATTCTTTGAGTCAGTACTTCATTTATATAAAATTCCAAAACAAAAATAATCGACTCGAAGAGGAAATGAAAAAAGAAGAGAATACACACGAAAAAACCCCTCATACACTTGAATAATAAGACAATATTCATATATAGAAATATTGATAACAATATTGGCAAAATGTACTCGATATATATATATATATATATATATATATATATATATATATATATATATATATATATATTGTTAACATTTTCAATCGTTAATAAAATACTTTCTATTCATCCAATGAAGTTCAAGCAAATTTTTTGAAACTTGTAGTTGATGACATTTGATGCTAATACAGTTTTTTTTTTCAAATATTGATTCTTTAATTTTCTATTAATTAATTAAAAACTAACTTTCTCGCCAAAAATCTGCATTTCCCCATCGCCAAATAAGTAACGAATTCAACCCCCCCACACCAATGGGGTTAGGCTTAACATGTTTTTGGCCGATTATTTCAAACGACTCTGGTTTTTTTTTAATGTTGCATTTAAAATTAAACATTGTTAATTAATAGATTTTTCGGATTCATTTTGAAGTACTGTTACAAGCGGGCGTGCGGCACGAAAACTCGCCAAGGTTGGCCACGTTTGGCGAGGAGCCTCACGCCAGCTTAATTGGTTTGGCGAAAGGAATAATCTAGTAGCCGCTAGATTGTGCGCGATGTTTTGAGAATTTTCACGAGACTCAGGTGCACGCGCTTCTCGGCTATATAAGGACGAGTAGCCGGCGTGAGTTAGTTAGTTGCTATAGTGATTTGATCGAGTTAGTTGCGAGTTTGCTCTGAAATAAAAAGCGTCTCGCTGGACTAAAGGATTTGTGAGCTGTATTTGCGTTTGCTGTTAACGCTGTGTTATTGAGCTCGCTGTGAATTACTGTTGCTGTGCTATACTATAGCTGTTTTGCAAACGGTGTTTTTTTT
>JAOUZG010050968.1:3383978-3425161 GCA_026289955.1 Argiope argentata | reverse complement strand
TTTTTTTTCTAAGGGATAAAATATTCTTTGCGCTTCTTTTACATTTTGGGAAAAGTGCTATTTAAATATGTCTTCAATGGTGTTGCTTGTTTTGTCAAAAATTTCGTATGAATTTTATTTTGAGCTTTAGAAATGAAATACGAATCAAAAATGACTTTAGGATGAGGGCATTTTCTTGAATTTCTCCAGAAAAGCTGAAAGAACTGTTTCTGTTCGTCAATAATATAAAAAATATATTTGAATCCACTTTTTATTGTGAGGATTCGATAACAGGAAATGAAGAAAAGAATTGCGTTGTTTCTTTCTCCACAGAAAACGGCTAAGGATTTGAAGCTTTAAACAATAGTTTTATTTACATAGCTAACATTTACAAGAATTTTCATAAAAGTAGTACGTAAATTGAAGATATAAAGTTTTAAAAAAAACTTAATAATTGGTAATTTTTCTTGAAAAATGCAAAATTCAAAGCATCCTTTATATGAGGAAACTATTAATAAAGTATTATTCTAAAATTTAAAAAAAATGTATAAATAATGCGGAAAATATGATCCCTTTTAGGAAATAATTTTCAATTGCACATTCGTGATATGCAGCGTGTTGTTTCTTTTTTTATATATAACTTGGCCATATATCTAGGACAAATTTTATAAAAATTCTAGTTGAATGCCTTTGAGATGTAGAAAGATACCACCATTGTAGGGTGTTGAATTTCAGTTGCTCTCCAAGACAAATAACAAAGGAGTTTACGCAAACTGATATTCTGTAAACTTGTATCGTCTAATAGCTATGCTACATACTATAAAAGGTTAAAAATATATAAATGCTCTTTCATCTCAACAAATGGAATAAGTAATGTTAGGTATAATAAGTAATAAAAATTATTATGGCATTTATTATTATTTTCACAAACATTAGTTTTTTAACATTATGTAGTTTAATTTACAATATAATTAAATGCATCTGGTCATCCTTATGCTTTGTTTATCCTGTAGATGTACCTTTTATTAAAAAGAGGTGATGACCATCATTTGTTGCAGTAAAGGATTTTACACTATGACGGAGAATATCCATTATCTTTAGAAATGTTTTGTCAGAATATCACAACTTGTAAAAAAAATTGGAAAGCCTCACCGTGGCTTTTTTTGCAAAAGAAAAATTGTAAACCCATTACGAATGTAAAGCATTATAACCTTTATTGAATTCTATAATCCATTTCATTCAATGTTCATTGAGTTTTCAAGAAGTGCTATGTATTGTAAGGGGAGAGGTATCATGAGGAATACTTAAGTAGTCAAATTGATTTCGGATAATAATCCAAGCTGGAAACAAGATGTGACCTCTGTCTTGTTGCATCATTATCTGTTAGGCTTCATTTTAGAAAAATAAATTACTCATGGGAAGGATTTAACTAAAAAAGAAAAATACTTAACAAAAAATGTTGTAACAAACCGTTTAATAACTGCTATATAAGCGTTACTTAATAAATCGAAGAATTCGACCTTTGAAAGTTGATATAGTTGATGATAAGAGAGCATGGAAAGTAATTCCATTCAGAAAGTAGAGATCGTATGATGGGTATATTAGATCAGTTCTTTTCGCGCCTAATGAGTTGAAACTGGCCAGAGAATCGGCCTCTATGAAGCCAAACTTTGGAATATCTCATCAGATCCGTTAAATTATGAAGAAAAAATCCTCTTGAAATGCGAAACTTTTCAACGTATTTTTATTAGATTGCTTCGTAGCAATATCCAAGCCATTTTAATGTGGATTAATGATACGTTCACATTTTATCGATTATTAGATCAATTTCTGACAGCAGAGATACGTCTGGTGCAAAGTCCGAATGATCGCGAACAGCTTGCACTACACAGTGGCAATCCACTTAAAACTAGGAGCAATGAATAGTTCCAAGGTAAATCATTCACTAGACAAGTTTAAGAAATTTATATAAAAAAGTTACTGTAACAGAGAATTTTGAGGATAGAAAATGGCTAACTCAAAAATTTTCATAACTGAAGTAATACTTAACTGAAAGATCAATCAAAATTCCTGGGTTATAAATAGTGCAGCTAAGGCAAATTTCTGTTCAGATAAAATAAAGATTCCCTTAGTTTGATCCATCTAATCAATCTGAACACTTCTTGGAAAATAGCGATGAAGTAAAAGAAAGTAAAAGGACCCCATTGAAAGTAAAAGGACTATAAAACTATCTTATTCAAATATTCAGACATTTTTCTTGAATAATGTTTTTTAATTTAGGCTCCTTACAAAGGCTTTGAGTGACGGTGTTTTTAAAATGTATCCAAAACCTTCGAAATCGTCAATGGGGATATCTTTTAATATCTCGCAAACAAAAGACTTAAAAAGTTAGGTTGGTTGGTTTGAAATTTTATAGTCCAAGAGCTGAATAGAAGGCTATACAGTGCCAAACAAGTTTATCTCTAATTCAAATTCCAACAAAAACTGTTTCTAAAAATTAACACAAAAATAACCATTGGTAAAACAATGACGAATCGCGAAAAGTCATAAAGGAGCCACAATAGTAAGCTCAAATTAAGGAATAAAAACCGATAGACTAATAAATCAAAAAGGTTCTCATGTGGATCTCTGCCAAGCAACAATGTCAAAGTCACTGCTGTTGTTTTGGGGTAAAATAGGGAATAAAAAATATAAGCATTTTATAATGATATGATAAACTTTATTCGACAGTAAAAATGTGGACATATTGGCAATTGATTATTTAAAAACAAATGCCGATGCGTGAATCTAGTGCGACCGATTTTCAGACGAGTTAAAACTATGTCATGTTTTCGATAATTTAAGGAGGGCTAGTTTTCTATAATAGGCTTGCAAGTATGAAGTTTGTTTAGAGTTTCCAAAACCAGTTAAAGTAAGGACAGCATTTAACTTGTTTCTTCAAATCGCATGCAGGTATGGGTGATTCTAAAAAATAACGAGTTGCGAACTTGGCACTTTTATTAGCCTGCTCAATACCACATATTCCCACATGGGATGGTATCCAGCAGAATAAAACTGTAAAGTCTCGAGATGCTGTCTTTTAAAGTAAGTCTAACATTTTTATAATATTTGGATGAGTATGGTTTTGAAGGACTTTTAAAGATTGTAAAACACTTAAAGAACCAATATAATAAATACAGCTTCTACTACATCTATCTAAAAAAAGTAAAAGTTTAAAGTATTATTCTAAAAAAGTAAGCTGAAAAAGCAATATGATCCGCAGCGAATCCTGGTAACCTTATTGAATGACACTAGAGATATGGACACATATGTTATTACGAATTTATAATGTTGCTTCCCTAGCGCAGTTGATCTCCTGATATGATAGACAGCATTACAGATAGCTTTATTGATGTATACTGAACGAATGTCGGATCAATAATCGCCACCTTTGGTGACAAACGTGGCGACCATTTGGCGACTTGGCAACGATTGTGACAACTTGAGCTCAAAATCTAAGATTCTAGTATCTATAAGAATCTTGCGATTGGAATCGGGGTTTGTGGCGTCGAATGATCGTGAATGACGGTTTAAAAGCAGAGTGAGTGAATAAACATTCAAATTCTCTTCCTCAAAACAAAATGCTAGTTTGTTTATACTTTTGGTTTGAAACAAAATGCTTTCGAACAAATGTTTAAAAAGACAACTCTCACTTGTGAATGCTCATTAAAACTGTTGTGGAAGCAGCCAGAATGAAAGATGCTCAGTTGCTCATTTCGGATGTATGCGAGTATACATCCGACCATATTCAACATTTTCAAAAACTTCCATGACTTTTTGCGATATCAGGAGCGAGCACTCCTCAATTTACGATTAAAGAACTATACAATAACAATGAATTAGTAAATTATATAATAAAATAATTTTATTTATCATTATCAATCCAAAATAGAAAAAAAGGGAGCAAAGTTTTTTAGAAATAATTTATACTTACTTAATATTCTGCAAAAGAATATTTTATTTAAAAAACTAATACCTTATCGATAAAATATTTTATAAAAATTGGAGCGTAATTTGAAGTACTGTTTTCTTTTCAGGGCAAGCGACGCTATATCCATACTTTACAGTACATTTAAAATCATTAAATGTAAGTATTCAACAGACAGCAATCATATTCGCAGTTCAGCCTGTAATAGCATTAATCGTAGCACCTATGGTTGGCATGGTCGCTGATAAAATAGGAAATTTCAAGCTTATCTTCAGTTTTTTCTTGACTTTTTCTGCAATAACTGCAAATTTACTTCTTCTAGTACCACCTGTGCCTCAAGACAAAACTTCATTTGATTTCAAGTGTGATTCTCACTCTAATTTTACCTTTAAGTCAGTGGTGGAAAATTGTGCATTTAAGCCAAATATTCATAACAGGACTCATAATTTAGAACTGAAGGTTCAGTGTGAACAACAGTGTGAAAACTCAACCGCTTTAAGTATTTTACCCCTAATACTTGAAAAGGATGGAAGTGAATGTTACAACCACTGTACTAACACATCCAAGAGAGGCTGTGAACATATTCACGGTGATACAACTTTAGATATGCATTTGACGTTTTTATTTATCAACAATAGAAGTGATACAGTTTTCCTTAATGATGGTTATCATTATTCATTGACTTATGAAAATGAAACATTTAATCGCATATGGTGTTCTTGCTCATCTCATGACTGCAATACAAAATGCATTTTCTTGAATCAAAACTCCCACGCCATCTGTGAAGAAATAGAGCCAGAGGATAATTTTGGAATTACTTTTTGGTCGTACCTAGGCATAAGACTAGTTGTTACTTTGGGAATAGGACTTGTTAATGGACTTTTTGATTCAGCTTCGATGACAATCATCCATGATCTCAAGGCAGATGTAGGATTTCAGCGGGTTTGGTCAACAGTTGGGATGTGTTTGTTAGCTCCAATCAGTGGTAGTTTTGTCGATGAATATGCCACTTTCAAACCTTGTTTTTTCATGTATGGTATTCTGTATCTCATCGCAGCAGTTGCTTCATTAAGTCTCGACCTTAGTATGAAATTACCGTCTGATAATCCCCTGAAGAATTTAGCTGATTTGTTAAAAAATCCAGAAGTAGATTTGCTATTTATTCAAATAGCAGCACTGGGAATATGCTGGGGATTTTTAGAAAATTTCTTGTTTTGGTTTCTGGAAAGTGAATTAGGTTCTAATAACCTGATAATGGGATTAACGGTCACTGTAGGGAGTGGCGCAAGCCTGTTCATGGCTTTAATTGCAACATGGTTTACCCGAAAGATCGGGTACGTCAATGTCATCATTGTGGCATTTGCTGCTTACACCGTGAGATTCATTGGATATGCATATGCTCAAGATGCAAATTTCTGTTTAATATTTGAAATGATGGAAATTTTCACAGTAACGCTATTGACTGTTGGAGTTACGATGTATTGTACAGAACTTGCTTCAATGGAAATGCTAACAACAGTTATGACTCTTTGGAATGGATTACACGTCATTTCTGGTAAGTAAATTATAAAAGATATAAAACTATAGAAAGAGCTTGTTTATGAATTGAAGTTTTAAAATTTAAAATGATCTTTTGTTGAAAATTTAAATATTTTTGGCATAACAAAAATATGCCCAAGCTTATTCTTCTACTTTAATTTTAGTGCTTAAGAAAGGATGAATTTCACTAAATAAAGAGACATTTTTCGAAAATAAAAAGGTTACTCTCAAAGTTTTATCTTTATTATTAAGTGGTTTCTTGTAAGTAAGTTATAAAAAGAATAAAACTATAGAAAGTGGTAGTTTTAGAATTGCCTTACTAGAATTTAAACAAGTTTTTATGTTCCAAAATTAAAAATATTTTTGATATAACAAAAATTTGTAAAAAGCTTATGCTTCTACTTTATTTTTGGTGCTTACGAAAGGAAGAATTTCACTAAATAAACAGATACTTTTTAAAAACAATTAGGTAACTCTCAGAGTTTTATCTTTATTATTAAGTGACTTCAAAGTCGTTTTAATTATTATCATCTAATTTTGCTTAATACAAATTAATCTGCTTTTATCTAGTCTTATCTGTTTGACCAAATCATTTGAAAATATTTATGAATTAAAAATGCCTTCGCCTGAAGAAAAAATAACTTATAAGAAGAATATTCTTGATATTAGCGCATAAATCATGTTTTCTAGATATAAAATTTTAAGTGATTCTGCTTCTAAGTAACTGCCATTTAAAAGTAAGGATGATAAAGTTATAAAGTTTAATCCATGAGATTACTTCTACTTACAACTAATAATCAAACCTTTGAGAGCCTGAATATTTTAGAGCACATGAGTTTTTCATTGAGGAAATTTTACAGCGATACTAAACGCTTTCAATATTTTTAGCTAATTCGGTAACTAGTTGAAAAGAAAGTTCATTTGACAACTTACCAAATTTTGCACTCATATTTAGGTTTTACGACTCGGTTAATAGCCAACTCTTAAATTTATGTGCTTGTTTAAAATCAGCAAATATTGCTTTAGGAAGATATGTATTAATAAATTTGTGAAGTAAAACATTAAGTAATTAAAAGGTAGCATATTCAATAGATTTTTTTATTCTCTCTCGAAAGTCACTAGCATAACGAATAATTTAGGCAATCGGAATTCAGTAGTTTTATAACATTGGCACTGTTAGGCACTGTTAATCGTGCTTCAAGGGCTATTGATGGCCATGCCTTTTCTGTTTTTCTTCGATACTTTTCATTTATTTTTATTAATTATAGACAATATATATGCAGTATACATAATCAATACGAAAATTAATCTCAATGCATAAAACATATAAAGTGGATATCTTTGCATGTGACCCTCTAAATCAAGCATGACTTTTTGTTTCTTCATTTCATGTTGCAGTGCTTGAAATTTTGTCGTTTTAAAAAAATCTCTTTATTTTCTAGTCGCAGTGAATTATAAAAAAAGATAATTTGAGCAGAGCAAAAAAATCTTTTTAAGCAAAAGTTATGTACATTCATGGTTATTTCGTTACCACAATCTTTCAGCCAGCATAATAATTAGTGGACATAACCACAGGGAAAATTCAGGCATTTGACGTATCGATGAATCATGTTTCTCTTACCTTCTTCGAAAGATACTGTCGGCAGTGGTGTGAGATAGGGCTTAGCATTCCTTTTAAACTCCTTACTAAACTGGAATTTTTTTTTGGTATCCTAGTCACTTCTTTAATTTAGAAATAAAACAATTACTCGCCTCTGAGACTTATTCTTCATGAAAGTGGACAAAGGCGAAATACTATCGCAAAGATGATCTTGATCAATGAGTTGATTAAATTGTTCGAAAGCGTTAGAGGATGCCGAAATCGTAGGGCAATAAGTTTGCCTACTAACATGGCAAAATTGTGACTTTGAAGGATGAATGTTTCAACATTCCTATTCCATATTCTTTCCTTGAAAGAAATTTCAAATTCTCATGAACTGATAGGGAATTTCAGAGTGGTTCAGGCTGTGTCTCATACCACTGATGACATCTTTTTTGAAGAGGGTGAAGAAATCCAGATCCCACGATATGATAAAAGCCAGAATTTTCCCAGGAAGTATGTCAACTATCAGGAGTGGTCCCTCCAAAACTTTCTCGTATTCTCAATTAAAGTTTAACTTAAATTTTAGGTGTTCTTTTCCCAACAGACTGAATCCAAAATTAAACATAGAACTACAAATGCAGTCCCAAATTCCTATACAAAATTTGGAAATTAAAATCCTTGCGTTTTTTAGCTATTGCGTTAGCATGTTTCTAAAATTACAGACTGACAGACATTCAAAGCCTTTTTGGATTTGGCTCAAAATTTGACAGGCAGCTACAAGATGGATGTCAAGTATGTGTACCGAATTTTATAGTTAAGTGCTAACTTATATTCGAGCAGCCGGACAAACATATTTTCTCTGATAAATCTTGCTTAAAATTTGATAGAAATTCAAAAATTTGGTTCAAAACCCATATATTAAATTTTGACCGTTTAAATAAAAGCGTCTTTGAGTTATTTTCGTCACAGACAGACGGTTGTTTTCAAACTCAGAGAGGCGTAAAAGGTAGAGATTCATCAAAATTTTGAGTTTAAATTTTTAAACTATTGCAGTAATTTTTCTATACTTCGTACAAGGTTAAGTAAAAAGTAATCAAAATATTTCATAAATTAACGTTTTAAAAAATCCTTTTTTTCTCTCTATAGTTGTCAATTGAAACAAAAAAATGACCCTTGAATTTGTATGCTCTAATCAACGGAAGAGTGTAAATTACCCATTTCATTATATCATGATATATTCTCAAACGACAATATGATAGTGAAATTGACTTGTTTTGAATAACAATTGAATATTGCCCATATGAACAAAGATAGTTCGTATAACTGTTAATTAAAATTTTAAACTTCCGTCTATTCAGCGTTCAATTTTCATATATTATCATTGTTTGTAAAAAAGTTTGTAATGAGCACAAACATTTTGAATTTCCGTGTATTTTATATTTAAATTCATATAAATTCATTACTGTTGACCTACTCGTTTAGGACGTGCTTTTGGATCTCTTCTTGGAGGATTTTTGGTAAGAAAACATGGATTTCGACAAACATTCAGATTCTTCGCTTATGGATGTGCTGGATTTGGATCATTTTATGCATTGATGTATGTAACATGGCTTCGTAAATGGCGAATAAATAATCAAAAGGAGGCTTCAGTTGATCCTCGGCATAGTAAGTTCCAAAAAGTACATATTAAAATTCTTCAAATACGGGATTGATATTCTCTATTTCCGAAAAAAACTTTTACTTTAATTTCATTTCTGTCAAAAATCAATTATTCATTGGCTATTTCAGTGCTGAATATTTCCCATATGCTGTCTCATTTTAATTACAAAATCTTTCCACTAACTTAAGAACACTTATAAAAATGGAAAATAGAACAGGAATATTAAACACTGAACAATAAAAAAAAAAAGACATTTAAGAATATTCTTTTGTAAAGAAGGGAATTTAAAAATTATATTTCTCATCTGATTTCAAAAAATCTTAGAAAAGATTTTATTGGCATATAACCCCTATGTTAAATAATATGCCTATTTGGTATAATTTATTTAGCGACTTATTTATACATTATCTGACCAAAAGTATTCGGATACCCCTTAAAAAAGTGGTTCTGGAGGGTTCACAATTTGATGCGTAATCGAAAGCGTATTATAATTGAAGTAGTGATTTTTCATATTGTATTTATGCGTTTGAGAGGCAATGAGTAAATCAACGCAGCTTAGTGAGTGTGATCGTGGCAGTATAGTGCGATTCCACCTTTGTGGGAAATCAATTCGTGAGATTGCGGATATTCTACAGAAATCTAAATCCCCTGTGAATGATATTATTTTGAAGTGGAAAAGTTGAGGTAGCGACACTGCAGAAAACCGAACTGATAGACCGAAAAAAACTTGGTGAAAGTAGTGGCAGAACTCTAAAAAAAGGTAGTGAAACAAAATCGCAAGTCCTAGTTGGCGGACATTTCTCAAGCGTTCCAAAGCTCATCAGGCGTTAGTGTTAGCAACAGGACTGTTCGTCGAGTAAAATTTTTCTGCGTTAGACTTTCGAAGTTTATAATAAATGGAGCCACATGGTTCACAAATCACAACGTTTAATCAAGACTACACAAATTACACTGAGAGAACTACACAAATATTCTTCCTCGGAGAGGGTTACAGTAGCGCCACCTAGTGGGCGATATCAATTATTATATCGATATTTAACACTCCCCCCCCGATGCATCCAAGGGATGCATCACAAATTAATCTTGAACCTCTAAATTATATAATCTTTCTACTGGCCTTCTTAAAGTACCATTAGAAACCTTGATTTCACAAGATCTAATTTTGCCATCTCTTCCTGGAAACAAAGTTATAATTTTACCCAACTTCCAGTTGCATCTTTTAATATTATCCTCTCTAATGAGAACTATGTCATTAAGTTTAAATTGGGAGGAATTCCTAGGTATTTTAGAAAACATAGCAGATCTTAGTTCTAAAATATACTCTTTATAAAACCTTTTCCAGAAATGATCTAACAACAATAATCTATATTTCCATCTTTTCATTAGATCACATTTTGAAGATTTAGGTACAGCATTTGGTGATGGCAAAACAGTTAACTTTGACCCAGTTAAGAAATGAGATGGTGATAGAGGATCTGGTTCATTTACATTACAATACAAATATGTAATTGGGCGTGAATTAATCACTGCCTCAACTTCAACTAACACAGTATACAGTTCTTCATAAGTTAATGATGATTTACCCAACACACGTTTCAAACAAGTTTTTACAGATCTTACTAAACGTTCCCAGAATCCTCCCCACCAGGGAGCACCTTCGATAATGAATTTCCAAGTAATACCATTATTCACAATAAATCTAGATACATTTTTATCATTACACAATTGATACAAATATTTCAATTCTTTATCAGCTCGTTTAAATGTTTTTGCATTATCAGAATATATTATACTACATACACCACGACGTGAAATAAATCTCCTAAACGCTTGAATGAAACATTCTGCACATAAATTTGATACCAATTCCAAATGTATTGCTCGAGTAACGGCACAAGTAAACAAAGCAATATACACTTTAGAGCCATCTTTTAAAATTAATGGTCCCGCGAAATCAATTCCACTTACCTCAAATGGTTGCGACTTCTCAATTCGATCAGGAGGAAGGGGAGCTGAAATTTTTTGACCCGGATTAGCATTAAATTGTTTACAAAATCTACAACTATGTAAGATTGATTTTATGAAACGTCTAGCTCTTAATATCCAAAATTTGGCTCTTGTTTGAATTAAAGTTTCATTAATACAACTATGAAGAACTTTTTCATGATTATTTAAAACAATAAGACGAGAAAAATAATCATTAGGTAATATAATAGGATTCACTTCATCTAAATCTAAAGAAGATTTAACTAATCTACTCTTTACTCTTAATAAACCCTTAACATCTAATTTAGGATTAAGACCATATAATTTAGAATCCTTATCTATACATTTTTTACATTTGATACAATTAATTTCATTTGAAAAACACTGCAACTGTGACAATTTTATCCAATAATCCATAGCACTAGACATTTCTTCAGTTGTTAAACGTCCAACTGTTTTTTGTTGTATCTTTAAGTTTTTCAGAAATCTAAACACAGATGCAGTTACTCGTAATAATTTCAGTAAATTGCTAAAATTTTTAATGTCAAGTATTGGTTCCACAATATCAGCATTCGTAGTTAGTAAAATATCACGTTCTTCAGAAGAGGCACTTAAGGGATCAGGATCACTGTCGTCATTAGTAGACACACAAGTCATATCTTGTTGAGTTAGCCATGGCGGACCATTCCACCAAACTTGATCACTCATCAAATTTTTAACACTGAGACCTCTTGTGATTTTATCTGCAGGATTCTTGGAGCCAGGGCAATGCTTCCACACTTCAGGGGGTGTTTTTTCTTGGATTTCTGTCACTCGATTCTGTACGAAGGTCTTCCATCGACGAGGATTATTTTTAATCCAATGAAGCACAATTTTTGAGTCTGTCCACATACAGATGGAAGCGTCTGCAAAATGTTCTCGAATTGAAGCAATTAATCGGGCACCTAATAATGCAGCCATGAGTTCAAGTCTCGGTAACGACAACTTTTTAAGTGGAGCAACTCTGCTTTTGGAGATAAAAAATACAGTTTTAGTCTCATTCTGGTATGGAAATTTGAGATACACAACAGCCCCATAGGCAGTCTGTGAACTGTCGGTAAAACAATGCAGTTCCCAATTGTGAGAGGTGTCGGCACCAGTGCAGGAATACCAGCGAGGTATTTGAACTTCTGGTAATTCTTTCAATTGTTCATACCATTTAATCCATTTGGATAGTAATTCTGCTGGAATAGGTTTATCCCAGTCAATACCAGTAAGCCATAAATTTTGGAAAAGCACCTTTGCTTGAATCACGTAGGGAGAAAGAAATCCTAGAGGGTCGAAAATTCTCGAGACAGCTTTCAAAACAGAACGCTTGGTTTGTTCATTTTCCTGTATAAATTCAATTATGTCTTCTGCATTAAATGAGAAAACATCATTATGATTGTTCCATTCGAGTCCCAATACCTTTGCAGGTGAGTCACACAAAGGCACTGATTCTCCTTGGTTTTGTGTCTCGTATTCCTTTCGTAGTTCAGGTGAATTTGAGTTCCACTTCGTTAAGTTCATTGAAGCCTTTTTCATGATAGTATTAGCATTGTGATAGACTTCAATAGCTTCCGTTTCAGTATCTGTTCCACAAATGAAGTCATCAACATACATGTAGTTATTGAGAAGTTCTACAGTTTTCGGATATTCACTTTCAAATTTCTTTAAATGATGTTTGATACAAGCACCGAGAAGAAAGGGGCTGGATTTAGCTCCGAACATCACACGGCACATCCTGTAAATCTGGATCTTTGGATTCGATAAATTCGAATCATCGTGCATCCATAGAAATCGCATGGCATCTCGATCTTCACAATTAATTGATATTTGAAGAAATGCCTTTTGAATATCCGCAATAAAAGCAATTCGATGCATTCTAAATTTCAGTAAAACTTTCAAAAGTTCAGGAATAAGATTTGGACCTTGAAGTAAACAATCATTTAACGATTTCTGATTTTTCTCTTTTGAAGATGCATCATAAACCACTTGCAATTTTGTAGAAGCGTGATTCTTCCTAAGCACTGCTCGATGAGGAGTGTAATAGGTTCTTTCACTTTCAGTTGCATTGAGATCTACCTTTTCAACAATACCATCTTTGATTTGATCTCGTATAACTTGTCTATATTCGTCGAAAAAAATTTAAGTTAGAGCGAAATTGCTTCAATAGATTAAAGAATCTTTTTTCAGCGTTTACATAATTGTCATGTAATGTGACATTTTCATTAATCCAAGGCAATCTAACTTCGTAACGGCTATTTTTTTTCTCTATCGATTTTTCAAACAATCTTAAAGCCTTTTCATCTTCTAATCGTTCATCGGGGCAATCAACACCCAAGGATTCTACATTCCAAAACGATTCCAATGTTTTTGACAGCTTCTCCTCAAGCAATAAATTAGTGCAAATGGTATCCGCTGAGTTCAATTCCGAAACAGAAAAGCGACCTTGAATACACCAGCCAAAAATCGTATTCAAAGCAACAGCCTGGTCGTTAATTCTCTTTATTTCTTCTTTCGCTATCTTCCATAAACAATCTGCCCCTATTAGAACCGAAATGGATTCTTGATCTACACTGGGATGAGTCATAAGTGGTATTCCTAACTTGAATAGGTCAGATTTTATGCTTGAATCAAGTGGTTTAAGTTCTGCAGTTGTAATAATTGGAGTTTCGATCACATCAAGAGTGATAAATTCCTCTGGCTGGTTTATGTTTCGTAAAGTTAGTTCCACTTTCCGTCGGCGCCAATGTTTACTTTCATTTTCTCCAAACGTATGAATGTTTAGACTAGAATAGCCTTTCGATCGGAGTATTAATTTTTTAGAAATGTCTTCTCTAATGAATGATACTTGACTTCCTCCATCTAGAAGGCATCTTAAAACGCAATTATTTCTTTTACCTTCAGCAACGGCATAGACAGTTTGAAGTATGACGTCAGACATTAGGGTTGTGGCAGAGGAATGAGAAATGGCGGCGGATTCTTCTTTTTCGGGAATGCGGGATGGAATAAGAGCATTCTGATTTAAACATACAGATTCGTGGTGCGGTTTTTCACATTTTTTGCAATATAAATACTTCTTAACACAGAAAGTTCCTAAATGTCGGGAACCAAAGCACAAAAAAACATTTCCCGTTTCTTTTCAAATATTCACGTTTTTTCTGTGCATCTAATTCTTCACATTTGAATTTTCCATGGTCGCTTTTGTTACAAAATATGCATTTATTATTCAGCGTTGATAATGCAGATGCACTCGCCATTTTCTGTTTAAATTCAGGATTATTCCATGAATTCCCGCCTTTTCTTACATCTTGTCGTTGAAAGGGTTTTGAATAGTTCATAAGATTTGCAACTTCATGGCAATTAATTTCTTTCCTCAAAAATTCCATCAGTTCTTTGATATCAAACTGCGATTGTTCTTTACGATTTCGATTGAATTCAAAATTCAATTCTTCTGGTATTTTCTGCATAATTATGGGACAGAGTAAATTTCCATAGCTCCCGGAAGTAACATTTAATGATTCTAGACTTCGGATTTGAATTTCGCATTCATCAAAAAGTTTCCGCAATGCTTTAACGTTTGATATATTTCTAACATGTTCAATACATAATAATTTGTTCATATGCGAACTAATGACAATATCTTGTCTTCCGAAGCGATCCTTAAGTATTTCAATCGAAGAATCGTAATTTTGATCACTAATATTAAATCCAGATATAGCAGATAATGCGTTACCATTAAGCAAAGATTTTAAATACGCAAATTTTTCGGTTTTGCTTAAACTTTCATTATTATGAATAGCACATTCATACTGATTCCAAAAATCAAGCCACTTACTTGAATCTCCGTAAAAAGTGCTCATTTGGAGGTGCGGCATTTTCATCGCTTTCGTTTCAGGAACAGTTCGATTAATCGAAGTTTCGTTTTGAGTAACGACTGCGTCACGATTTCCGGAGTGCTGTTTAATATACCTTTGCAATCTTCCACTCCAAAGAATTGCTTGTTCCTGATATTCCTGACTTTTAACTACTTCTTCTTCCAATTTATCCACGGGCGTATCGGTTTCAATTTGTGAGTCCAAGAGTTTCAGTTCCATCATTTTTGCATCCAACTGACCACTGCAATCTCGCAAGATTTCAAGTTTCTCCTCGACAGTAATATCCGTTTCTAAATAATTGACTTCAATCTCTTTTATTAATTTTGTAGTCAACTGTCTTATTACTGCGCGTTTCTTTTCGTACTTTTCTAACTCCATTTTCAAATTAATTTTTTTATAAGTCTAACTATTTCTTTTCTGAATAATCTAAAGAGTTCCAGATTCCCGGGTTTCGGCACCATAAAATTTTTCTGCGTTAGACTTTCGAAGTTTATAATAAATGGAGCCACAGGGTTCACAAAACACAACATTTAATCAAGACTACACAAATTACACTGAGAGAACTACACAAATATTCTTCCTCGGAGAGGGTTACAGTAGCGCCACCTAGTGGGCGATATCAATTATTATATCGATATTTAACATCGAGAATTAAAAAACTTGGGATTCCATGACCATGCAGCTACGCACAAGCTGAACATCACTCCATAGAATGCGAAGCATCGATTGCAAGGGTGCAGAGCTTTCCGACATTAGACTATGGACATGTGAAAAACTGTTCTTTGGAGTGCTGAATCTCGCTTTACAGTCTGGTATTCGGAGGAACGCGTCTGGGTCTGGCGGCTGCCGGGCGAACGTTACTTTAATGACTGATTGTTCCAACTGTTACTAATGACTGATAGTTCCACCTGTTAATTTTGGTGGTAGAAGCATAATGGTGTGGGGGTGTTTTTCGTGGTTTGGCCTGGGTCCATTAGTTCCTGTAGTTATAAACAGGAACTCTGAGATGTATGAGGACATTTTGTATAATGCTACACTCACAACTCTATGGCAATATTTTGGGAAGGCTCATTTATCTTCTAGCAAAATAACTGCTCCATTCACACATCGAGGATTGCACAGACTTGGTTTGATGAAAGAGTTGTTCAAAATCTGGACTGGCCTTCTCAGAAACTCGATCTAAATCCCATAGAACACTTTTGGGGTGAATTAGAGCTCAGATTACGTAGTCAGCCTAATCGACCTTCCTCACTTTAAGCGCTCACTTCAGTTCTGATGGATGCCTGGAAGTCAATTCCTGTAGCCACCTATCAAAAATTGGTGGAAAGTCTTCCCAGACATGTGCAGCCTGTCATCGATACAAAAGAACGACAACATCATATAAATGTGTCCTTCAGTACGCTCCAAGTCCATAGTACTGGGTATCAGGATATTTTTAGCCAGATAGTATATAATCCCTAAAGGGATCGAATAAATACGTAGTATACTTGAATCTTTCTTAAATTGTATTAGACTTACGTAAGCTGAGCATAATCTCCTTGACAATGTAAAGGCAGTTTAAGAAAGATAATTTTACTTCAATTGACCAAACATATTGGATACTAGCTTCTCATGACAGTTCAAATGTAGTGGTATTTGTATGAGAGTACTAAAAATGTTTTGGTAAATGTTTTAAAACTAAAAATGGCAGCTACGATTTAGCTTAACATAACAATAACTATCGATTGGAGTACAGTTTGTAAACTGTGACATATGTAATGTAAAGATACTAAAATAAGATGGCAAAGTATGATAAAATCGTTCGAAAAACTTCATAATGCACATCATCAGTTGACAAATTCGATAAGTAATTACTTCGTGGGTTAATAGAGGCTTACTAAGGAAGATTTTCAAGCTTTAATTAGATTTTTAAATTAAAAATTATTCAGTACTTAAATTTATACTTATTCAATACTTTTCTTCAATTTAAAATTAGATTCAATATTTTTTTATCAAAATTTTTCCATAGCTTTAAAATAAAAACCTAGTATTACTGCCCCATCAATTTTATTTCTTTACGCCCTTTTTCTCCATTTTTATTAAATTTTACAAAATATTTTTAAGTATATTTTACAACATTAATCATTATTGCTTTAGAAGTTATGTGCATGCATATAACTTGTTGTGACGTTATTATATACGTTTTTGCTAATTTTAATTAATCTTTGTAATCAATTAATAACACATGCTACTGCTATTACATAATTATGTGCAAATTTTTTAACTAAAAGATTGATGAATCAAGCCTAAAACATAACTATGCTTATGCTTATGCTTATCTCGGATTAGAGTATCTCCTTCAATTCATTTGATTTTTTAAAATTTGTTATGAAACAATGTAAAAATAGGAATCTTTAATAAATAATTTTAATAAGTAAAGAAACAATGACCCAAAATTGGAAACTGAAAATAATTTCAAGAAATAATTTTGTAATTTCAACAGACAACTTCAGTCTCCTGAATGTCTGAAATGCTGGCATTTCAAAGATGATATTTCACTTTGAATTGGAATCATAGTAATTAGAAGGAAATACCCAATAGATAACGTAATCTTTTAGCCTTAAACAAGGCCAAATTTTTATTAAATGCAATCATACAAAGTCAATTCGTATAAGAATTCTTAGACCAAATAGAAGAAGGTAGAAGATATCGAATCTAGAAGCTTTCTGCGTGGAACATAGATCGAAAATCAGACATAGTCTTCTCAGTAAATCATAAAGACAATGTCTGTTATTGCATTTAAAAAAGGATTCTGTCTCATTTCTGGTTTTAGATAGAGTATGGGATCATGCGCTCTATACAGAATGTTACGAATCTGTGTTATGTTTTACCACTTCTTACCGTTCGGATTAAATTTTGGACCTTAAGTTTATTAATTTTATGAAGAATTACATTGACCTCAATAACCCTCCCCCCGAGGGGCACCTCGTATTGAGGATGATATGCTTCCGGCATTGTGGTTGGATCTCGCCACCTTGGAAGGTGCGCTAATAGGAGTGGGTTAGATTCCTGCCATCAATGACGGGACGTACTTTCTTCGGAGAGGGTTGTACCGTGGTCGGTGGTGGCCACTAAGAATCAACCACAGTTCCCGCCTGTATTGCTGTTGGGACAGTCCGGTCATTCAGCCTTCGTGGTTTAAATCGGTGTGCCTTTGGGTGGGTCGGTGTGGGTAGAGAGATGACTTACGTTCCACTTCATTGTTAACATTTGAAAACAAATAAATGAATTTTTAGTAATACACTAAAACTAATGTTTAAAAGCTCCTTATAATTCTCATCATTTTAGGTAGTTGCGGATCGGACGAATCTGCGATGAAGATGCAAGCATTCTCAAGTTTTTCCTTGAACTGCAGTGTTGATAGCTCGGGATTTCTGTCTTATTCTATGGAATTCGTAGACGGAGAATTTCGTCCAAGAGCATTCAGTCAAACTCCTGTTCCTACAAGAAATAGTTTCAGTAAAGCTCGAGCTCTTCCAAGACATGCGGTTAGTTTTAATGAAGGCAAGTTACAGAGGCCGCATTTTATAGGACTGGAAACCACACAGGATGGTACTGCTCAAACCAGAAATCGCAAAATAAGTGCAGAAAAGTTTGATGATAAATTAGAGTCTGTAACAAGATTCTGACTTCTAATAAATGGGTTGAAAACATTAAGTAAAATTCATTGAAATGGGAAGTTAGAAATAAAAAAAAAGAATTTCTTAGATTCAGCAATCACACAGGAAAATAGTGACTACAATATCACTGAATTCCTACCTTGAAAAAAGGCATTAGTGGTTGTTAATAAAATAATTCATTCTTATTACCTGAACATTAATATTATACTCGCATTAATTTTCCTATCCAAATAAATTTCATTTATTTGAATATTATATCAATAGCTTTTCATACTTTTAAGATCAAAATTTCTACTTTTCTTTAAGATCGGTTTATTATTCTCTTGTAGATGACAGATGATCACTTCCCATTAAAATTTGAATATTGTAGAAATTAACCTTTGAATTCTATTTTCATTGCAGGAACCCCCACTTTTAATGATCACAAATGTTACGATCAAAGGATTTTTCTTATCAAAATATCATTAAAAAATCTATCATCTCTCAATACATACAAATATTATTCTGTTCTAATAATCAATAGCTGGCTTTTAGAAATCAATTTCTATGATTGTATAGAAAGTCTAAAGTCAACTATAAAGTCAATGATAGGATAGGAAAGTCTAAGGCCGCCTATAAAGTCAAAGTCAATAAAAATCTTTATACCGTTAGTTTTGGCTACTTCCACTCAGCAAGCTGATGATTAAACAATAGCTTTCTGAAGATCATCGTCAGTTTCAAGATGAGCAAGGGTGGCGTTTTGAGCATGACTAAAAACAAGTAATATTTTTTTTAAAATTAAGTCAATTCTTACTTAGGTTAACAAATTTTTTTATTTAGGTTACTTTTTACTAAATAATTACAATAAATATAAGAAATGAATTAAAAAAATCTTTATTTTCTATAGAAAGGATCTCGCATTCTTCACCTGCATGTTGAAAATGCTGAAATTCTTGCCTTTTACCGATTGAGCTACTGCCTGTTGATTTCAAGTTTCGTTACAAACTGTTGAAATTCTATTTAAAGTATTAAAAATAAATTAAATTTAATTAATGAATTATTCTTTGAAAAACTATACTAGCATCAAGTGTCAACTGCAAAAAGTTTTTTTTAAAGAATGTATTTGGACTTGAGTGGATGAATAAAAAGTATTCTAATAGCAATTGAAAATTTTAACAAGATATATAAACATATATAGGGAGAGTGTGAACTAATAGTAGTAATTGGGAAGACATTCTATCAGTTATAAGTTTGACTAACTTCTCTAAGTCAACAGAAGGCTACAGGCAAGCTGAAAACTTGCCAATTGTTGTTTAATTAATTGCTGAAATGTAATATTGAAAACTGAATCTGCAGAGGAATACGAAGAATGACAATTTGATCCTTGAACGAAAGCAACGGGGATAGTATGGGGATGTAGAAAAATCGTTGAAGGAATGATTTCTCATAAATGAGAAAAAAAAAAAAAAACTGGCGTGTGAGCGGACCTTTACTTCGTCCGAAGATGAAAAACTTTAAAATTATTTCAATAGCGAGTTGGATATTTTGATGAACATAATTAATATGAACGCTTTATCCAATACATGCTTGATTGGATAAAGCTATATCGAGATAAACGTATGTTAAACTGGATGTACTTTTAAAAAATTTAAAATTTAAATAAGAATTGTTTCTTTTTTTTCAATTTTGAAAGTTTTGTGGGTTTTTTTTTTTTCAATTAAAATAAATGAGTAATAGGAACGATATCGCAAGGAATTTTTTTTTGGTGCCCATGAAAAATTTACTTTTTAAAAACATTTTTCGGTTGTAGTGATCACTTTGGCATGATCCAAAGTGATCATGACAATATGCGTCTCATGTATTATTTAAAATTTCAACTTTAGAATGAAACTTCTTTGAAATATTTTTTTATGCTAAAAGATTGTAAAAGATTATGCTTTTTCATAAATTAATATTTAATATTTGTCATTTGTGATTTTATTTGTAAATTCATCAGAAAATACATAAATAAACATGACATAAAGCGCCCCATAGAGAAAATAATTTAATATATATAAGCTTTATTATGGAAGAATAAATATCATGATCTGTAAAATGAATTGAAGTTGATAGTATTTTAGATTATTTTATAAATAAAAAACAAAAGCTTCATTTAAATATGTTTGTAATGAGGGATCTTTTTTTTTAAAATTGGCAAATCTTACCAAATCATCGTAAATACATGGTTGAAAATCAAAATGATTTTATTATAGTAGTCTATAATTCAACGAAATAATTGCTTAATAAATTTTGTATCAAACATGTATTAAAATCGTGAGAGCATTTTTTTAAAAAATGGTTTTCACATAATATAAAATATTTCATAAAATAAAATCGAGTGAAAAAATTAACGTTTTAACCGAAATGGCTTTCCATAGCCTATTATTACGGATTTTTATTCATATGCTTATGAAAACGAATAAAAAGAAAAGGTGAAAAAGGAAACAAGATAAATAAATAAATAAAAATTATTTTATAATTAGCCATTTAATTTTTTTAGCTTTTCCAAATTGATGGAGTTTTAACTGTAGTATAAACAAAAAATTGCATAATGAAACTTTTGTTTATTTTAAATAATATTAGTATAATAAAATTTAAATGAAAATAAAAAAATTAAAAAGCATTATTAAATATTATAATTGATGTAGAAAATGTTCGGTGTTAATTGGTGTTCAATGATAGGATTTTAGTTTAATAAGTCTTGTTAATCATAATTCCGTTCGAATTCAAGATTAGAGATATGAATGATATATTAGAGATATGATTAGTTATGATAAATTCATATCTATTTTATTTAAAAAAAATAAGATTTGTCATCCAAAGCTTGAGGTGTCGTCGCTAATCAGGCAGATATGAAACTCAAAATAGTAATTAGAATTCTTTTTGTGTGAATTTCGGCTTTAAGTTTTTTTTTACACTGTTTCAATTTTTAAAATAATTACTAAATATTTTTTCTTGAATTGAAAATTGCAGCGAGAAATCTTCAGCGTTCATATTTGTGAATAAACAAAGTAAATAACAACAGATAAATAAAAAAAAAATGTACAAATGTAGATTTCTTTCTAATTATATTTTTATATCGCATATTTCATGCTTTCTAAATATAATTTTTCCCTCACTTTTTCATGTACTAGAGTTCAGACATTTTGTATAGTTATTAGATTCCGATGAGAATGTAATATTTTAATAATTTTAATGCTGTTCATCATCAATCAATATATTGATTTAGCTAAAAATAGATGTTATAGAAGTGGCACCATCTATTATCTAATTTGAGAAATATCAATGTTATATTCCATATTATTTATAATTATGAATCATGATATATATTATGAATTAAAAAAACAATATCAAAAATTTTATAATTTTTCAACAGGCTTTTATTAATATAGCAAAAAGTAAGAAATGAAAATTTCTTTTATCGAAAACGTAGAAATATTAAAAAATGAATTAACACGAGAAAACATGGGGAAGAAATTCCGATCATTCATCAAAAATTAAAATTTAAATATATTTTAAATGCGATATAATTTATTAAAATATCAGGATTTAAAAGTTTTATTTTGAGAAATAAATTTTTGATCAAAAGTAATAAAAAATTAAGAATATTGTATGAAAATCAGAATTAAAATATTTATCAGAGTTCAAAAATTACTAACTCGAATTAAAACATTTAATCTTCTAGCTGAATATTAAATTTACACAATTAATGTGTATTAAAATACTCGTTTTTAGAAAGCTAGAATTTTGATGGAAGGTATTTTTCTTCATAGATAAATATTAAATTACTGTAAAAATAGGGATGTAAGCGCAGGACATGCAGAATTTTGTATTGTGGTTTTTTACTGCATTACAGTGATGGGGTTAGGGTGACCGCGTCCAGTTACCGAACATGGTTATACATTTTTAAACTGAAAATCACGAGAATTAATGGGAAAAAGAAAAAAAAATTTAAAGACAGAGGGAGTGGTCTCCTCGAAACATTCTCGCTTACTCTCCGATTAAGATTTTATCTCCCCCTCCCATAAAACTGTGGGCTTCGGTAAGACCACGAATTCCTGGCGTGGCATTGGAAAACGATAGTTACGAAATGTAGATTTTGACTTGAATCTAGTGTTGTTGCTGAATCTAGACCAAAAATATGTATTTTGAAAGCCTTTTTTTGGCCGATTTTATACGGAAATATAGTTCCAGTCACAAGATTATATGATTCAGATTTCAGTGATTTAAATTATTCCGTTTACGAGTTATTGCGTTTGCATGAATGTGAAAATACAGGCAAACAGACGGTCAATCGTCTGAAGAATTTGATTCAAAATTTGAATCTGTGTTTCGTATTTTATCTACCCAGGGTTTAAATTTTGTAGTTATTGAGTTCACTGGCAATAAAATATAATGTTAACCAGACTTCCAGTGAATGGATTTCATTAAAAGTTTAATAGAAATTTACATATTTGGTCTTAATTCCATATACCAAATTTCAACAGTTTTGTTTACAGAGTTTTTGATTTATCGTATTCACAGACAAACAAATTGCAATAAATAAATTTTTCACGCTCAGTTAGGTCTTAAACGTGGGATTTCATAAAAAAAATTCGAATTTTTTTAACAATTACAATACTTTCCTAATACTACGTGTACGAGAAAGTTAAAAAAAAACTTCCTGTCAAAGCACTGCCATGGGAATACATTTTTTAATAATAAAACCTATGAGCCAAAAAAAAGAAGGAAAAGCATGAAACGTAAGCAAATTAATAGAAGATTATAAAACCCCAATAAATATCATAAGATTTGAAAAATTCCAAACATTCTTCGTATTAAAATTAAAATACATTAAAATGTTATTATAATTTCAATTCACTTGAAGCTTTTTTGTCTGCCACTCCCACTTTTATAATTCTCGTTTTGATCTCTAGATTTTTGATAGTTTTTTAATGCATAGTTAAAAAATGATTTAATTTTTGTTAATTCCTTTGATAAAAATTAGTTCATTTTTTTACATTTGATATTTATTTTTAAAAAAATTACGGTAATCTTAAAATTATTCTTATTACGAATGATGATACATTAATCCTTTAATGTATCATCATTACTTCTAAATTTCTAAATTTCCGAATATTTGGAAATTCTAAATTTTCGAATATTTGGAAATTCCTTATTTGAGCTTCCTTATTAGAAGTCTACATAAATTTTTTTTACTATTTTAAATTGATTAAGACTTTCATACCATGTTTTCTAAATTAGTTTTTATGAATCACTAAATAATTATTATCTCACGCCATTATTTCCTACCACTTCCATTGACTCTGAGATGAGAGGAGGTGGAAATATGGATGTCCTAAGCAGCAATTTTTAAGAGAAAAGGTTTAAAGTCAAAGTCAAAGCCATAGTACATTTATTTTATTTTTAAAACGAAATATTACGCTGAGACGAATATTTATTTATCCTTGCCGTAATCTTAGATTAATCTTATAACATTTTTTGACCTACGTATAAGATAGCTCGATGCAAAGCTCCACTAGGCTATAGGAAGGTGAGTGGCTATAGGAATTTCATTCTTCCAGACGTCCATCAGAGCTGAAGTAAGTGCTTGAAGTGAGAACGGCAACGGCAACGTCGTGATGTTTCGGAGCTCCGCGATGTGACCTGTAGTGAGGATGGTCGGCAGACTGGCTACATAATCTGCGATCTAATTCGTCCCAAAGGTTCTCTATGGGATTTAGGTCGGGGTTTTGAGAAGGCCAGTCCGATTTTTGAATACTCCTTTCATCAAACCTCGCCTCAAGTTGAGTAAGCTACCAGAACCACTTTTTTAAGGCGTGTCCGTTTACTGTTTGCCAGATAGTGTAGGTGCTGGCATACATCAAGTTGATTGACTCTAAAGTTGTTAGCGTTTAAATAACAATATTGTTGGCAGATTATTGGAAAAGAACCGTCAAACGCATTACTAATTCACTTGAATTGTGAAAGATTGTTTTAATGCATGTTAAAAAATTTTAGAGAGTCTTATTGTACAGAAAGAGTCAATCGATTGTCTTAACAAATTGAAAATAGCAGTTCTTTCCTCGAAGGATGTTCCTAATGAAAATAGGATGTATAAATACCTTCTAAGGAGGACTCTACAAAGTATCTGAGAATTCGTATCCAAGGTTGCAACTACACAACCTCAGTACAAATCGATGAATATTACAAACGTGAGAAATCGATGAAAATTGCAACCTTTGGCCTTTAAACCTCTGCTATTGCAATGATCTGATTTCCCCTTATAGATTTTCTTCCAGGTCGAATTTCCGTTCAATCGTCAAATCTCTCTTGCTAACATAAATCTGCAAAATAAAACACAAGTTAATGATGAATTTTAAACAATTATGGAAGTAGAGTTTCCAATCAATATTTGAAAATTTGAACTCAAATTTTAATCGCGATTTCTTTTAAAGATATGTATGGCAATTTATAATTTTATGTGTTAATAATATCATAAGCTGAAATGATTCAATAAAAAGTTTCAAAATCCAGCAAAAAAGCCTGGAAAGCAAATTTTGAATGCATTCCATATATCTTTCGCAATAAGGTTTACATTTGACACTGATAGCTTTTTGATGGAAGAAATCAACACGTGACAGTGTTTGAGCTTTCGTGTTGAATCAACATTCCTACATTTATATTCGCTTTCGTGACTAGAATAATAAATTTTACAACTCTGCTCTTTCTACTAAAATGATCTAGAACTCTTCGTCCTTCAATAGTTCCGACTTTCAAAACGGCTTACATTATTGTAAGAGTAGAAGGGAGTCTAAATGAATACAACAAAAGATCTCTAACAAAATTATCTTGGTAATGTTGAAATCAAAATTATTGTTCGTTAGAGTTTCTTGAATTTTGAATGCTTTCGATTTAATTGCTCATTATTGCTGATAAAAATAAGAAAATCCCAAAACTGAAGTTAATAAGATATTCAAATAGAAGTTATTAATGAATTTACCTTTCATTAACTAAACATGTTAATGTGTTTGCTAGTCATTGAGTACCAAAACCTATAATATTTATGTGCGAGTTAATTTGCTATTTAATGCTACGTTTATAACATTTATCTATATTTTAAAAAATAGAAAGAATTCTTAACAAGACAAAATTTTATTTTAAAAATAAATTAGTTTTATTATCTCTTAATGTAATTGTACTTTTTGTAATGCTGATTTGTGTTGGAATTTAAACATAGTCGAACTTTATTTTAATACATTTCATTCTTTTCAATTTGCAAAGATTTTATAAAAATTCCTTTTGTACTTAATTTTTGGATTGACGCATTATACAGAGTTCTCATTTAAATCTCTTACACCTCCTTTTTTCAAAACGACTTCAGCTATAAACATGAAAGTCGTGTCTATGCATGTTAAAACAGTTAAACGCTTTCTCTTACATCGCCATCTGGTGACAAACTTCGGAGATAGGGCTACTTTTCAGGAAATGGTAGAAGGCAAAGGTAAAATGTAAGTTACAAAGCCCTAAACGTTATCAAAGGTAGTTTACGCTCGTTAATTATGACAAAGCGCTCAAACTCATACTTGTTTGTCCGCAATTTCCAACACAATTATGAGACGAAATGAATTAAAAAGAGATAAAAACAGTTATCACAAGATATCTTTATTTCTGATAAAAATTTGGACCCTTGCTTGCATTTCATGTTAACACTTTTTAAAATATCAACCACCGACGTTCTGGTGCAGGGGTAGAACGTCTTCCCCGTGTCCTGGGTTCGAGTCTCGATTCGGGCATGGTTGTTCTTCTGCTGTTTTATCTGTGAAATGTTTCAATGTGCCTCCCCCTGTAAAGAGGGGAGGTGCAAGTGAATGTGATACGTGAGTAGCCAATACGCGTTCTTGGTTCTAGTTGATGCTTCTTAAATCAAGAGATGCGCCCTCAGCTCAAAATATCTGATTGTGTCAGCAAGTATGTCCATGGCA
Organism: Argiope argentata; assembly: GCA_026289955.1. Lineage (NCBI taxonomy): Eukaryota > Metazoa > Arthropoda > Arachnida > Araneae > Araneidae > Argiope > Argiope argentata. The sequence continues at coordinate 3,398,908 of JAOUZG010050968.1, read as the reverse complement.
AATACAACAACAAAATAGCAAGAATCATACCTACACCGGTATCAGTAAGATGAAGTCGAAGGTCATTCTGTATATAAGGAATGGTCTCATACATCTGTAGTTTTTGCATCATAAGAAAAAGTCCCTTAGGTTTACGTGAATTAAGCATGGAGGTCACTTTTCGAAACCCTTCTATACCAGTTTTATGTCTGAAAAGTTTTCACCAGGAATGGCTTTACGTTTGATGTCTTCAGGGAAGAGCAAAGTTGTATTGGAGGCAAATTCTCAGGTAAATCAGATATTACTGCAAAAGCTCTAGATACCTTACGTACTGCAAAATCCCTAGATACCATAAAACTGTTATCCTGCTCTGGCAATGTACAAAATAGGTTAGTCTCTTGTTGTAAATACAGCGCCAAATATTAATCGAAAGGGGTGTTTCATTTTTAACAGCTATACAATATTCAAGATTTTTTTTATCACCCAATCGTGCATATCGTACATTTCATTTCACAATACTTTAACAGCCCATAATACATTTAACCCGAAAATTGTTCGAGTGCTGTTTATAATTTTTGTAAAAGTTGTGCTATGCATAACTTCTATCTGATTATTCGCCTAGTAATATCTGAAAAGGCATAGACCTTTGCGGATGAGCTCCCAGTTCGTTCAGGAATTCCTAAAAGCAACTTTTAAAAAGATCACAGTTTCAAACAATCAAAAGTTTATTTCAAGCGTCTTGTTCATAGCACTAATGTACACAAGGTAACTTTTTACATTATATCGATAACATCTACATCTAGAAAACTGATCTACATCTTAAAAACTGACATTTACTCCTGTCTTGAGCCGTTTTTTTGAGATAGTGACGTTATCTCAGGAGCTTTTCGCCGAGTGATGCTTTAAGAGGCCTCATCACGTAGAATATTACTGCTTTGCTATAACTAGACACCACTTTTATAGCTATATTTAGCGTCACTCTGAAGTTAAATGATTAGGTAAGAGATAGAGATTTAAATGAGCACCCTGTATGTAGACAACTTTCAATAGAGAAATAAAAATACATTTTCTGTTTTTTAAATATATTTCAAGAAAATATTGGAAAGAAAATGTATGGGTCAGTTGCAATTTGATAGCTGGAGATGTTGACTACACTGATGAAATCCTCACAGAAAGAAAACACATCAGAATAGACTTCTATAGTGGGTTTTTATTATAAGAAACAAAGGATTGAAATACCCCCTTCTTAATGTGAAATTTTTTCCAAGTTTTAATAACTTTTATTCTATACTCTTCCCTTGCTTTAAAAATTATTTAAATGTACAGTTATTTTATATATAATGTGAATTTTCAGGAATCTTATTCTTTTCGTGAAGTGCATTTTTTCATTCTGCTCTGAGTTTTTAATAAAGTATGCGAAATAAGAATTAACAATGGCAAATCTTTCGTATTTTAACCAACACATCAACAGAGTAATACAGAAATTTAATAATTCTGAAATTATACCTATTGGAAAACCTATTAAGTTCAGTTTTAGGCTAAAAAGAAAGTAAAAATGAACAGATTTTTAATTGATGTGAATCTGGCTAATTTTCTGGGAAATTAGATGAAAAAACATATCGAAGCTTTCATTCGAAAGCGTCTTTGTTACAGGATGCTTGATTTTATCAATGATTTTAATGAAGAGGCAACACTGAGACAAAACCACTTTGAAATCTCTCAACTATAAAGTCCATATATTTACGCATGTTCAGAGTGAGCATCGAGCAACATTAAAATTAGGTTATTTTTATAAAGGTTAATCGCTGCATTTCTAAGAAATAATGCTGTATAACCGTTAAAAATGTACATTGCTTTTAAATTACCAGAAAATACTTCCAAACAAAAATTAATTTTTGTTTTGAAATCTTTCATACTTTATTCGCATTTCATCTTATAAAAATAAATAATAAGGAAATGAAAATAAATGAAATTCGAAAACTACTTGAGATTTTGTCTAAATTTAGGATTCTTCATCAGTTAAGTCATTTTTATAACATATTCCTCTATTCAAAGTATCTATAAATTGTTTATTAAACTTGAAATATAAAAACACATTTAAGATGCATGAATCTTTTGTAATTTTGCTGATAAAACCTGGCATTAAAACAAATAAATTATGACTATGATTTTAAGTGAGAAATATCCGGAAGAATTACACTGAAAATATTTAGGTAAAAGTGCTCTACAAACAAAGCTGCCTATGATCAAAAGTTTAAAAAATCTGTACTTAATTAAAAAAAAAAACAAAAAAAGCTAAAAGTATTAGTTATAAATTTAAATTATTAGTTATTATAAAATTAATAAAGAACAAATTTCTCTTTGATTTTTGAAGGCAGACAAGTGAAAATTAATATTATTTGTTAAGGTAGAAACCAAATTCTATGTTGGGTAAAGTTCATTTATCAGTCAAATTGAATTTTAGAATAAATAATTGAGATACTTTATTCCGAATATTATTTTTTGCTTAAAATTCTTTTCACTTAATGCTAAAGTTATATAGAAAAACACATTTTGTATCCTTATTATTAACTTAACTAATTGATTTTCTGAAGAAATTTTACTTATCATAAATGCTTCAAATTTATGTCATTATTTTTCAAGGCAGTTTTGTAAATCTATATAAATGAGCGCATGAAATACGAAAAAAAAATGTTAAAGTCAGTTTTCAGTTTACAATTCTAATTTAAAATATTTAACTATTAGAAAATTTTCCTTTCCTTCCTTTTGTAAATCAAAAGTATAGTAAAAAATTATATTGTTAATCAATAGATAAAAAATACAAAATTCATTTAAAAACAAAACAGAAAAAGTAAATAAAGAAAATATTTATCTTTGAAAAAAGTAGAGTTACAGAAAATAAGCATTTGTAACGTTCATTTTTAGCAAATTTAATAAATATATTAAAATATTACATCTACAAACACAAAAAATTAAATTTATTATTGCAAAGAAAAGATAATTAGGAGGATTGTTTTTCTGTTATAGTAAAAATGTTTCTTCTCGTTTATTTTCAATTTCTTTAAGCAAATTCAATATTTAAAGATATCCCTTAAGATTTGTTTATTAAATAATTACGTTGACAAAATTAAAAAGAAACAATTTCTGATTTATTTGAAAAATAATGCAATATAAATACATGCAGACAACTTTTTTTAATACAATATAAATATAAGTAACATTATTGTAAGAAATATAAAGCATTTTTCCCTTTTGCTTAACAACGGATTTTCTTTTAATCATTAAATGTAAAACAGCTGTTTTACATTTGGAATGTTCTGTTGGAATTACATCAAAAGATAAACTGGCATTTCAATCAATAAAATCAATATTGTTAATTTATGCAAAAATCTCTTGATGCATTTATAGTTTTTTCTCTGTTTTGCTGTGTTATAAATATATATTTATTGTCAATGAAATAACGTTACTCAACTAATTACTTATATATAAATATTTATATACATTTATTAAATATTATATGTATGTTTCTATAAAATCTGTTTATCCTACTTTGCAAATATTTACCATTAATACGAATCAAATATGTAAGACATGAATCTCAGTATAATTAAATGTAAATTATTTTATTGACCATTTTAAAATAAATAAATTATATCTATAAAATGAGCTGTTGAAGAATTGACACTTTTCGCAATTAAAAGTTTTCTTTCCTAATTTTTCCATTAATGAAGAAATTTTAATATTGTTTATGCTAAGAAAATGTATTACAATTGAGATAATACATGTGACGAAAACTTTTGTTTTTATATTAATTATTAAAACATTATAACTCTTTTTTCTATTCAACAACACGAAAAGGAAATGAATTTTCATCTTACAGATGTATTCTTTAGGAGTGATGACTGCAATGAAAATTGTTTATGGGGGATAATTGCTTAACTCAATAAAACGGCCAATTTTCACAAAATTCAAATAAAAAATGTATACAAATCCACTTTATAAGATCATTAAGTTAAAATAATTCGTACCGACAAATATTCAATTTCACATATCTCTATGTTTTCTCAGATGAAATAAATGCTTTGATAAAACGATTCCGGCGTTTCTCTATGAAATAATAGCAGTATGTTATTTGTATTAAATTAAAGAAATGCAAAAACATTTTTATGTACAATATTTGAATACAAAAGGTATTGAATTGAGTTATGTCTTTCAATGTTTTCTATTGAATGAAAATAACACGAGTATTAAAAAAATATTAAAATTAAATTATCTATATTTATGATTTCACTTTCACCTGAAAGTTTCACATTTCACTTTTACTATGAAAATTTTGAAGGCAGTAATTTTTTAAAAACTTCTGACATGATTAACACTTTTTTTAATGATGATGCACATAAAACTTGAGATAAATCAGCACTTTCAAATTTCAAACAGTATTACGTCGATTCCTATCCACAGAAATCTTTCTTTATTTTCTAAAACATGGATTATATTTTATTTAAGGATCTTTGACAAGAAATTCTATACAAATGCACAGAAATATTTTTATCCTTCAAAAATAAATTGTTACAAAAGCAACAATTAGTGCTCAATTTTACAAATAATATAATAATTATCCTTTGCTTCATTAGGAACGATTTAAAAATTATACAACGTATATGCATAGCCTCTTTCAATATTTCTGTGAAGTATCAATATGCATATATATATAAGTTATATTTCTTCTAAATGTAGTTCCATTTATGTATATTTTCAGATGTCTGAAGATAATCCACGTATACTCTTTAGAAATGAAATTTGTATTGCGTGTATATATCACCGATTTATTCTGCTTCAGAAGCATTGTTTTCTCTCCTAATTTGAGATAAAAATATTTTTAAAAATTTAACTCCTTTATTTAAAATATATTAGAGATTTCCTTTTATCAATGGGACTCAAATCAGCACCCGTTTTCCTATATTTAATACTTGACAACAGTTTTTGACTGAAAGTTGCAGATTTGACATCGTGTTTCAAATGTCTTATTATCTGCATTTTTCTGAGATCCAATAAGGCACAAACATGAGTATCAGATTCAAAAATAAGGAACAATTGCGACCATTTGGTTAGCACATAGCTACTTAGTCCACAAACCAATTCTCGACGCAGAATATAGAATCTGTAAGCATAATAAAGCAGCGGTGACATTTCGATTTGCTGGACAAATCTTGCAATGTACTTATCACAGTTTGACGCAAACCACCCTTGAAAAACTTCTCTCTTCAAATGAGTTAAAATGGAATTGGTGATTGACTTCTGTGACTGAGTGTTGAATTTGGCTTGCTTGCCGCCGCGCAGCATTTTTGCAGAAAGTCGAAACATGGTTGAAACACTGCAATAATGCGAAGGACGGTTCAATTTTTTGTCCATTGAGGAGTGGTAACATTTTCTAGAACGTATGTCCTATCGTCCTGTTTGTGATGGGATAATTCAAAAGGTCCTATGTGCGAATCTGGATCCACGCCTGCGTATCGGAGTCTGTAGGCATCATTTTCTCCTCCGTCATCACGGAGAAGTGTGCTCAAATGTGGAGCAGGGCCAGGAACTCTTTCAGGTAAAGGCGGTGTATGATTTAAGGATTCACATCTATAACAGAATAAAAACATTTATCTCATGCTTCAGAAATGCATTGGATAAAATAGTATGTTTATAGAGTAACAAAAAATATTTGATAAGCTGTACCCAAACAAAAAGGAGACTTTGGTTATATCGAAAGAATATTTTGATCACGGTTCTCGTGTAACATGACACACATAATTGCCACTGACAATTATGCACTTATCTTGGACGTACCTTTCTCACTCTTACGAATGAAAGTGATGATTTGATTTTAGAATAGAAATTACTGGTTTGCTGACAGATCTAGTTTTCTCAACTGTCGTATTTATTTGTTATAAATGTTCCATTGGCCTTTCGCTAAAGATATAATAATGGTATAGGTAAATACAGAGATTTACAGAAGATGTTTGTAGGCTTCCTATTTTGTAGGCAAATTCAGGTTCTTCTTGGAAACGTGTCATCTAACATTGTCGAAGAACATTAATAATCCTATTCGAGATCTTACATTGGCACTAGTTTTTGATTAGCGGTTTAGATTTCAGCAACATGTTACAGCTCATTTGAAATTTGACTGTTACAGACAATCAGTAAGATTATTTTCCCGGTCAAAAAGGAAATACAGTATCTCTTTTCTAAATCTACAGGGGAGAGTGACCTTTTCTCCAACATGTCGCACCAGAACACCGCTACTCCACCCTCTATCGACACATTTATTCACTGAGAGTAGATGCAACGATGTTATACAAAAAGTCTCCTTTTTATTTGGGCAGATCTTATACACTGAATTTCATTACAGTAACACAAAGTTTTTAAATAAAATGAATGTGTTTATGTTTGCAGAGGAAATAGTCATAAAAACTAGTCTGATTTGTCCCGATGACATACGACGAAATAGATGGAATAGACTACCATCAATAGCAGCGCGGAAACTGAAAAAACTAAAACATGCAAAAAACAAATCCCATAATCGACCATAAAAGCATACATATTCTTCCCAGGCATTTGGTGATTTCATTTGATAGTGGAGGTTACTGAACCCCAATGATATTTCCTACCGAACTCCCTCTATTCCTACAGGCTACCCAAAGAGTGATCCATAAACGTATTAAACATAGAAAATAAGAACTATTAACTCATAATTTTTGATCTCACTAATCCATATAAGGTGCTTATTTTCAATTGAAAAGAAAGCAAAGAATCTCAAATCAATTTCATTTTATTCACATTTGGAAATATCTATAATCAAGGCTTTTATGTATATTAAATTAGTTTTTTGATCTACCGATGGTGCAAGAAGGATAAAAATTCAAATTTAGTTGAGGGTCAGATTAACAAAAAAAGGAGAGTTTATACTTAAATGGAAAAGAATATTGACTTTAATTTAATGAGTAATGATTAAGGGTGAATTCTAAGCGAGTCAAACATTTGTACGTAGTCAAAACAATTAAGTAAATCACACCGGCCTGAATTATAACTCTCAACAGCTCGGCTAAAAAAAATATATTGTATATATAAAAAATATGTAATCTCTACAGATGATGGAATACGTTGTCATCTAACCAATAGCCATCTAATTGGAACAGTTGTCAGCCTATTAAATATGAAGTGCGAAAATTGGCACATTAAGGATGTTAAAGTGATAACTGTGCAGGAAAAAAATTATTTAAAAACATTTTATTTTTGCATTTTACAGCAGGCAAATAACGATATTTTGCGAACTAGTGTCAGTAAAAAAGAGTTATTACTCTGTAAATGAAAGTTATAGTCTCTGAAAGTACTTTTTTAGAACATATTACTTTAAGTTTTTATTACTTGGATATAATTCACACCAAATATCTTATATTTCTTATTTTGTTTATCGAACTTTAAAAATCCTTGGAGCAGAATAAATTATTTACCAATTTAAAGTGTGTTTACTTCAAATAGATGACATAGAGAGTCAAGTATAAAACACGGCTGAATTAAAAAAAAATGTCTGAATCTTACGCATCGATGAGTGTTATCAAAAGTGCTGGTGCAAGCAGTAGTGCACAACAAAGAAACAAATTGAAATTTCCATAGAATTGCAAAAATATGCATTTCTTCTCTCTAAAAAAGGATTTTGTAATATTCGTATTTTTTTTCCTTTTTAAAAATTTCCATTACGAAAGATTTTTGTTACATATCAAAAAGCTGCAACACAATGATGAATTTCTGGAGTAAAAAGGTTACGAACAAATGCATGTTTACATCTCAATTGCCGTGCGAGTAATAGATGGTTCGTTAATTCTTGGAATACAAAATCATAGTGACATCCTTTTTAACTCGATGCAGGTTGAGAGAAATTCTCTCCTATGTGTGCTATCGATAACTTTGAGAAAATATTTTTGACTAACACTACTAGACATCTCTCATCGGGATTCGAAACTGGTTTGTTGACATTTTTTGGGGATAAGGGAAGTTATAACATGTAATTTTTCAACGTACAAATTTTTTTGAGGACATTTTTGTATAGTCCTCCCCCCTCCAAAAAATCCCACTGAATACTTACATTTAAGACATAAATTTAAAACAATAAACTGTTATCTAAATCAGCAACTTAAATAGCTCCTCAAGAATTCGGAAAAATATTCTTCCTAGATACGATTCTTTAAAAATGGCAAAGAACTTGTAGTGAAATCTATTTTTGGAAAACATTCCAATTTATATGCAGTTTGTTAAAATACCCACCACTTAATAGGTACAAAATGTAAAGAAAAAAGTTCGTACCATGTTAATGTATCAAACTGTTAAACATTCCACTATAAGCTAACACCATTGAAAAGAAGTTGAAAGGAGCTGTCACACTGAATATAATGCCAATATTTGACAGAATCGCTTATAGTAAGAGAATATAGAGAAAATGTCACCTTACAGATAGTATAGTGATTCTGAAATCCTCTGTTGTAATATTCTCAGTTATTATTTTATAAGTCTAAAATTCCTTTTTCAGAAACGTTGACAACAGTTTAGAGGACTTAATTAGGCAGAGAGCATTTACAATTTCCTTCATCAAGCAAAAAAAAAAAAAAAAAGAAAAAGAGAAGAATTTAATACCAGCTGTTAGAAAAGACTGGAATCCCATAAACATGCCATATAGGATTGTATAGCCAGAAATGCCATTAGGGCAAACTAAAGGGTACTGTTCGTCAGCTTTACAGTTGGATTTCAATGCTAATCCAATGGCGAAATTACATTTAATGGTGCCCTGGACATAGTATGATTCCCTGAGTCACCATCAATGACTATAGAAATGCAAATGTCATTCGAGTTGGGTTTCACTTTTTTCCCATTATTTACACCATTCCATTCATCAGTTTTAAAAACTGACTCAAACGCATTAATGTTTTGTCAACGGCAACCTCCTTATCTTTAACGCTCCGCCATCTACATCATTTAAAACTCCGACTGCAAACCGAGAATATGCATCAGCTTATGAATGCTCACATGATATGCTGACCTCTTCGCCAGAATCGCCATTTCCGTTGAGAATGTACGCCAAATGCCGGGTCTTTTCGTAAGAGTGCGCCAGTCCATATACCTCAGCAGTGATGCATATGTAAATGCGAATGGTAATATGAATTTGGAACAGAATGAACTGGATTTGTTATGAAACTGTATAAAGACACGTACAATCCAAGAGTAAAGTATTGGAAAACAAGGAGCTTCCTCTTTTTATTGATTTACTATTTCTGCACCCTCATGTTTATTTAATCCCATCTAGATGGCGCTTCTTGCTAATACATTCCACTGTAATTCTGGCTTATTTTCATGCTTTTTTTTCATTTTGTATGCTGAATTTTGAATCACCGTATATATTCACCATAAGAAGAAAAATGATTCTTTTACTTCAGTAAACCAAAATGAACTGTGAAATTAACATAAATCAAATATTTTTAATACATTAAATTAATTTTATTTTTATTCATTAATTTAACATGCCATTACTTGAACTTAATAAGGAAAAAAAAAGTTCCAACCAATTGTATATGGAGATAATAAATTTTTGTCCAAGAAATAGTTACAAAAGATTAATAGTTTTAATAGTTTGAAGATAGTTTCTTTAAAATGTGACAAAAAAATCATTGAGCATTTTGGAAATAGTCTTCTATTCGTGGTAAATAATAAGGATAAATAGTTAATATTCACCTGGTTAAGGAAGAAGGATTTATTCAAATGAAACGAAGAAATTAGTAATTAAAAATTAATAGAGCAGACTTCTCAGATTTTAACAAAAAACGCAGTAAATAGTTTTGATTATTTTAGGGTTTTTTTCAAAGTGTCTTTTGCACATTTAAATTCTGAGTCCAGTAAAAACACAGAAATTTCATGTATTTTATAAAATATCGAACAAAGTTTTGAAATTGTGTTTTTTGCATAGTAATCTGGACAAAAAAATTGGAAATAATAGGAAACATATTTTAAATGATATTTTACAAGAAATGTTGATATTTTCATTACTAATTCCAAGTAAAAAAGAACGTTTAAAATAACCCCTATTGATCCTAATAGTTATAAGCAAAGAAAAATACACCGATAAAAACATGGCATTTTTGATTGTAAATCAATTTAAAAGCCTTTTCCATGTTTTTGATCCATAATATGTACTGACATTTATCTGACACAAGTTAAACAAGGTAAAGGATCGATTTCACAACGGTGTTGCAAGCAAATCTAGACAATCGATTCTAACTCGGGTGTTACTCTTAATTTCTAGCTAAGACTAGGTCTGTCCCGATTCTAGTTTTATCATATCTTTGAAAAGGACAAATGTAGTCACATACACTGCTAATTTTATGAGATTCATTACTTAAGGAGTTGTTATAATTATTAAAAAAATACTTCATCATTTCAAAAAAGCACTCAACACATTTCACGACTTTTCCCTGATCAATGAAAAAAAAAACTTTCTTTTACCATTTATCAAAAACAGTGTGAAACAGAATGAACAATTTTATAGTTTAACTTCTTTAGCAGCTGTAGAAACTGCAGACGAAAACACATTTTCTTGATCTAATAACTTTCCATTAGGTTCTTGTTCATCAAATTATTATGTTGTAAGAGAATGTTCTTTATATTAATTAATTTAGAATTCAATTTAAAAGCTAAATTTTAACTAATGAAAATTAATTACCTTTTGGGTAATGCTTAATTTTAAACAAAATTATCTTTAAAGAGCATTAATTTATAACTGCTTTTCTTAATGAGGACTATTTGCTATAGTGAATTGCTCTTTTAATAGTTACATCTTCTTCTCAGATAACTAGTCTCAAACGCAGGGTATGACTTCTTTAAATTTTTTACATTTGATCTCAAAGATTAAACACTAACATTAAAAAAAAGAGAGAGAGATTAACTTAGATACAAGACATACCGGATAACACATACATAATGTATACGAATTTAAACCTCTAAACTCTTTCACTATTCATAATAATTCAACTTTAAAAGTCTTATATTGAGTAATTTTGAAATAAATGTGTGTTTTGTAAGAAAATTATGTTTCCAAGTCAATTTAATACGATACTGCCATGCCTATCTTTTTATGTAAAGATGGATAAAGCATGCAATTGAAACAAATAAACAAAATATCTCATGGAAACAAAAATCAAAATTGCATCTTTTTAATTCTTAAGTCCCCTTCAACCTCAGAAATGTGGATTCCTCCTCTTCATTTCTCAATATTTTTTGGCGAATCCTGCGTAACCTAATTGCACTCGCACTTTATATGACCTCATGACCTTCACGAGTTATCTTCTTCAGAACAGTATTGTATTATTAGCATAAAACTACTGCAACAAATTAAATCCATGTACACGAAGTTCTTGTGCCATGAAATCGAATTCAACCAACCAATGATCATGAACCCATAATGCACAATAAGGGTGCCATAAGGGATTTTGTTTACAACTATCAAAATTCGATAAATCGATGCGCGCAAGGCATACGGGCAAAACAGTTAGGTGGTTAAGTCAAATTTCTTTGAAAAATTAATCTACTTTTCTTAACCTTTATGTAGGCGTTTTTAACAATTAAATTTGAAAAATAAATAAATAAAACGTCAAAATGATGCACAATTTTGAATTGAGAGTCAAAGGGACCATTGGAGGGCAAAGGGTTAATTACCAATATCTCAGCGCGAATAACACTAATTGTAAGCATAAATCACTGTAGAAATTGCAATTAAATACGCATCCATTAGAAATAGAACAGATGCTTTGCACCGTGTAAAATGATTATTCAGCGCAATATATTTAAGTCTGTTTTTGTTATCGTACATCAATATAATTATTATAATGATATTTAATACCAAATAAATTAAAATTAAGTAGTAAAAGAAGGCAGAATTATGCAATGGAAGCAACCAACTCTCAATTTAACAGTCCTTGACTCAACATAATTTGGATTTAATTGACAGAATTTAACTAATGTAAATATTATTAATTTGACAAGTATATTAAACATTTTTACATTATGCAGAACAATTTAACTCCAAAAACCCTAATTTAAATATTTTTATCAGCTCAGTTCTCAATTTAACGAACTTTCGTTTTATGAATATTATTTTAAGGCAAATTCCTCAAATCGAGTTAAAGTTCGAGTTTATGGAAAGTTGATAGTTAATACGCATAGAATTTTGACGAATGAAATATCCAATTTGAATTGTATAAAAATTATTAACCCAAAGAATTCCAATTATCCGAAAAAAAGCGGATGAAGCAGATTCGGGTATGTTGAAAATAGGACAATTGGCTAAAGCTCAGAAATTAAATAAAGACTTTAGGCGTATAAGAAATTTTAATTTATAAGTTAAAAAACTATAAATACTGGGAGATTTGCATAAAAATATCACGAATTGAATTTGGTATGAATATTTACTACATGCATATGAATGTGTTAAAATTACATAGGGCCAGCTTTATATGTCTGTAACCCAAATCAGCAGCTAAAAATAATCGCCTTCGTTCTTGGAAGGACACGTCACGTCAAAGCTACTGTCAGTGCTCTCTATTTTTGATCTTTTTCATTTCTTGTCCCAAAAGTCATTTGAATAATTGGAGTTCTATTTTCAAGGACTTTCCGAAGTTACATATTCGAAATATTATAACTGTGAAATGTGGCGATACTTTCGTATAGTTAAATCAGAGCTGAAATATTGAGTATTTAAACTTTACGTTTTAAAGTATAACGCACTCTCAAGAAAACAAAAAACTTGAGAAGCTCTAGGAGGGGGGGGGGGTAGATATCTCTAAGAAAAAAGTATTCTCTTGTGTTCCAGCACGAGTTTTGAATAGTGCAGAGCATTTGAATTAAGAACAAAGATTATCAGAGTGTGTGTTGAATTTCATTATATTTAAGTTAAAAGACCGATATTAACAAAGCATATTATTATTTCAAAATTTTACTATAGATCAAATGAAAGATAAATTTGTAGAACAGAAATTTAACTATTTTCCCCTCGTCTAATAACCTAGTATATGCGTCTAATAACCTAGTTAGTTGCACGAATCAAATCCAGACAAAGTTCGATTTTAAGTAATGTCCTCAGTTGTATCCTCAGTTTAGACTATGTTCAGGGTTTTTTTTTGTATTAAATATTGTTTCTGTTACTACTGAATTCTTTTATTATCCATGAAAGGATTGACAGTTTCCCGTTATGAGTTTTGCATGCCCTATAGTTTCACTGAGTGCGTTTATCCAGTTTTGCTTTAATTATATTTTTTATTCATCTATCTAGCATTTATCAAAATGGAGTCTTAAATCAACAAAAGCAATATAATCACAAATTAGAGATGGGTTAAAAACAAGGAACATTGAAAAAATTTCATTTACGAATCTAATCAATGATCTTTTTAGTAATTTTCTGCAATAGTAAAGAAACTACATTATGTAATGATAAAATCTGTAGATTTTTAATTATTTTGCTAAAGACTTCCTCATTACGAAAGAGGAAGAAATGTATTATTTCAAGCATTCTTGGTAGAATACCAACACAAAGCTTTAACTCTAGCTCATAGGTAAAATAGAGAACTATTACTGTTGGATGAATTATAAAAGCACATTTTATTGAATGAAATTACATCTATAATCAGGTTATTTAATTGTAATTTACACTTTTTATTTTTTTTATTAAGATCTATTGTCAGTGGTGGATTTAGGTAACTTTCGGCCCTAGACAGTAAATATTATGAAGCTCCCTTTAATTAAATGAGCAGTTTAGTTTCTTATTTTAACATATTTTTAGTAAATTAATTATTTATTTTTAATAAATATTTCTTAATTTATTAATTTTGTGAATAAATATTGGTTTTTATTTATCAGTTATAATTTCAGATTACTCGGCACCCACGATAGTACTCAATAGCATACTGAAGCACTTGTTTAATTTTATGAACAGTCTAATAATTAGGTGAATGTGATGAAATTTATAGGACTCTGAACTCAATTATAACAGATAAAATAATAATACTATACTAATATTTTATCATTCACAGAGAAATATAAACTTATTTATTTGGGACTTGGAAAATAAAGATTTTTCAATGAACCTGCTTGTGGCTTCCCCTTCAGCCAAGTGATCTCAGGCAGCTGCCTAATCTACCTAATTAAAAATCTACCATTGCCTATTATAAATAATCATTTCAATGAATAAATAATCGTTAAATTTTGATTTAAACAAAATTTATTAAAAAATACGTTATTTGATATTAAGAAAAAATTTCCTACCTTTACCATCAAGAAATATGTTATGAAAGACCATAGAAATTCATACCTTTTTTCTCACGGGAAAACGGGAGTTCCGTGTCTACATATTCATAATTCAAGAAAACATTTAATAATAATTGTCGATTAACGAGGAAAAGGCCTTACTTGCAGCTATTGTTGTTGAAGACTGAACCAGTTGAACAGTCCGACTGATGTCTGCATTTGCATGTGCACTCTTTAGTATCCCAATATTGATCTGGTAGCTTGCAACGCGCTGCTTCGTGGTGATTGCGACATACGCACCTGCATTGACCAGGTTGATATCTCTGCTCTGGCGTACAGTCTCGCTCTTCTTGGCGGCACTTACAAGTGCAACGATCGTGTTGCTCCAATCTCACATTTTCATAGCCCTCTAACTCTAACATTTCAGCTCCGGGATGAGGATAACGGGCCTTTATTACCTGTAATGAAATGATAGGCTAATTGCAGATTGTGGTGAAAATCTTCATATTGCTCCTTTCTAGCATCTCTATCTCCATTTCCGTTCCAACTTCTATCTCTACTTTTAATAAAGATGAAGTGTGTGTGTGTGTGTGTGTGTGTGTGTGTGTGTGTGTGTGTGTGTG
>JAOUZG010050968.1:3326668-3373705 GCA_026289955.1 Argiope argentata | reverse complement strand
AGGTACATGGTATCAGCTTCGTAATCAGGCAGGGAAAACGTTAGAATAAATCATGAGGACTGAGTGCGCTGAAAGGTTTTTTAAAAATACATTTGGATATGCATTTTCTGAAAATTCTTTTGTATTGACTGAAAATACAAAATTAATCAGGCTAAAGATGAGTAATCCATTGACTTTTAGATAGGAACTATGTTTTGCTTTTCATGATGAGAGTAAAATAAATAAATAAAATAATAATGAAGGATAAATAACATTAAAAGACTGAAATTAATCGTAAGAGATAGGAATATTATTTAATGAAAATTAATTTTTCTAAAATCCTATTAAAGTGGACTATATTTCTGAAAATCTGAATTTGCTGTCACAAATTGTAATACATGAATTTTGACATGAAAGAACATAAAAAAGTTAAAATAATTAAGCACAGATAATTTTAAATTTCAAAAAAAGTATTTCTTTTGTTTGTGTCGTTCCAGAGCCATTCAAATATTTAATATTTCCTCATTCAATTTTTTCGTCTTGGGAATATTTTTGTCTTGTTTTAATCGATAGATATCTTTTAAAAATTTGATTAATTAGTATACGATTGTCTTGTGGCTTTCTAGTACCGGTTTCATTCAAATAAAATCAATAGGAAAGAGAGAAAACATAGAATAGTAAGATCTATTTTAATTGATGGAACAAATTTTGTTTTTTTTAAATATATTTATTCTATTATCTAAAAATTTATAAACTATTTAACTTTATATAGAAAGAAACATAGGATATTTACCAAACCTTAAGTAAATATCAAAGTGAATCTAATATTATTTTTGATTCCAGAAATAATCATCTTTAATTAAAATACACAATTTTATGACTTTCAATAGTAAAATTTTAAATCATTAAATCATTAAATTTGATTTTAAATCATTTAATAACAAAAATTTATTGCTTTAAGCGATTTATTATTTATGATAAATAGTGAATTTTTAAAGAGTATTGAAAATATTTTGGCATAAATCATTCAAAACAGAAGTTTTTAATGCTGAAATGCAAAGATATTAAATATGAATATAATGTAAGCTTATTATTTCTAATTTTAAAATTTATAAGTTATCAGAAAATATTAATGAACGAAATATAAAACTATAAATGAATTAATGGTGTTCTTAAAAGAAATTTTCATTCATATTTGCAGTGAAAAAAAAGCTTTGTTTATATGCTCTTTTTTATCCAAATAGTAAGTTACCTACCCTTATTTCAGAAAAAGGCAAAGTGGAAACTAATTTATTCCTAAAGTTAATGCATATTTTGCTTAAATCAATACATTCGTTTAATCGATAGTGAATTCTAACGCACCTTTATGCTCTGATACTTTTATTTATTTATTATTTTATTGTTTACCTCTAAATTTATGCACTTTTTAATTTTATATATATAATAGTGAAATACCTTCTAAAAGTTACTTTTTCTTAAATTTTTGATTATTTTTTTAATTTATTCCTTTAGTACATCCAAAATCCCATCCCAAACGATGATAAGCATCCATGATTATTCTTGACAGTTTGTACTCGTCTTTTTCCTTATTTCCAGAAAATATCTATTACCAATAGAAGAAATGGACAATGATTGCTATTGTAAATGCTGTTAGTTTTAATTTTTTTAAAAACATCCCTTCAATTTTGTATTTCTTATAATAATAATATATAACATTTTCGTCACGTGATAGTACAGGAAAATTAAAAATACCCATTTAAAAATTTAATTACTTAAAACTGCATGTAAATAGTTTTAATCAATTAAATTTTTATTGGCCTTCTCTTTTATAGAGGGTATAATTTTAGAGGAAATCAAATACTGTCAAAATTTTACAGGGAATCAAAAACAGTCAGATTCCCGATGTCCAACATCATTCAACATAACAAGTCCTCTTTTTGAAGATTTTGTAAAGATTTATCCCATCTTAATTATCTAAAAGTTCGAACAAGATAACGTGTATTTCATCAAATATGAAGAGTATATTCTGATTATGTTAATTTATTTTACAAAACTTGGAAGATTTGCCCTTTAAAGAAGTGTCTTTAGAGTTCTATGCTAATTTATAATCCAATAATATCTCTTTAAATGAAATTATTTTGAATGAATTCTTTGAAATTATACTACAATAGAAAATTTTTTTACCTTAAAAATGCAGTGTTTAAGTTCTATATCCTGAAAATAAAATATTTTAGATCTAAGTAATTTTTTCTTTCTTCAGTTTTCTCACAAGGAAAGTTCAAGGGTTTGAGTAGTCTCCGAGACTTCGTTTATAATTTCTTCTTTATTAACACGTACATAGATACAGAATCTTATCCTCATCTTAACGTTACAATTCTACATTCAGAAACCCTTATAACATCAGGGACGTAACAATATTGACAACCGTTTTGTACAAATAGAGTCCTTCACATCGGGAAAATTATATTTGTTACTAAGTCTGCTTTCTTAAATGCAGAAAATTTGTATATTTGCCACGAAAATTTGTATACTTCTGATTGAAATTTTGATTGATTCTGATTTTCCTTCAAACAACACTCTAATCCAATTTTCTTTTTTTTATCATTTTGATGGATTTTCGAAAGATTGCTAACAAAGTTAGCCCCCAGACTGGGTTTCGCTATCAGTAAAATATCACCTTACTTATAATTTTTCAGGAATCGTTCATTTTTAAAAAAGAGATTATAAAACATAAAGACTAGCAAGTGGACAAAAATTTAACGAAAAGCATCAATGCCCGCCCCCTCCCAATTATAAATAAATTAACAAAGAAAAATTCCCCGGATTTTCCCTTAAATGTATTTAGTATTCCAATTATATTATTTACAAGAAATAATGCTTTTGGAAGTATGGTGTAAGTTTTCAAAAGCAGTAGCAAGGGATAGATAGAGAGCGGTGCACCGCCATTCCATGAAAAGCAATATATTTTGTTGAAAAAGATAAGAATGGAAATTAACAATAAAGTTTTAAATGAACCTAGAAGTAACAGAAAACAAGAATGTTTCTATTTCAACAGTCCCACTGAAAATAAATTCAAGCATAGAATTTTTTTAAATGCCTCAGCATTTTAAAAAAATATTTTGTTAAATACATTTATTTCAATGTACTATGAAATTTGTTAGTGTAAATTGCCCTTAATATTTATTAAAGGCAATTTATATGAAATTCATTTTAATCATTTATACAAATAATCTTTTCTAAATTAATAATAATATTTTATCAAAAGTAAAAGGAAATTATCCTCAAATTCAATTGACCTCCCTATTGCCCAACACAACTTAGACTGCCGATATTTTTTGTATTTTTATTTCATTCTTTTTCCCAATTTTATAATTAATAAGGAAATTTTATTTTAATGACTGAATTTGCTATGAATATATGCATTAAATCTTAAAACAGTTCCTTGGCAACAAATTCAAACTCCAAAAATTTCTTGCGTTATAAATCAGAGAAAATCATTACCTAGACAGATATGAATTAAAAAATATTTTTAAGAGATTAAAATCAATCTTCAAATATACTTTATTTTTTTAAAAAAAATAAAACTTTTCAATATCTATTAAAATAATTTTTGAGGCAAAATTTCAATAACAAGTTTATAAGAAAAATAACCTGTGAAATGTATTTAGGACAGGCCCCTTCCCACTCCCCCTCAAACAATTAACATTAAAAGCTAAATTAAAATACATTATTGATTTTTTTATTCCTTTATCCGTGAAATCAATCAAATAGATGAAGCAAATTTTTCAAGGTGTGGCGACTAAAGTAAAGGAGAAAAAGGTTCCTGTTATCTGTTAGCAGTTTCTAAATACATGTCATTTTTAATATGTAGTGAGAGGAACACTTTAAGCATTCAAAAATTCAAAATAATTATGGCAGTGCTTATCACCGTTTTTTAAAATTAAAACATTCAGACAAACTTGACCAGTTTTTTTTTTTTTTTTTTTTTTTTAGAAAACTGAATTGAATACTGAAGTAAGAATATGAAAGTAAATAACGAAGTAATAATATTAATATTTTAATTAAATATTAAAATGTTAAAATGTTAAAATAAAGTTTTAGAATAAGAATAAATCTAAAAACCATGTTTACATCACCAGGAATATAAAGCGTTGCATCATAAAAGAATGAATATTAGAAAGTAATCGTAATTCATCTTCTTAGAGTAAAGAATGACAAATTTAAGAAGATGAAACAACAATAAAAGTTTAAACAACAGTAGATAATTGAAAGTCTGCATATTTCTTTTGATTCCAAAAATAAATTGCATGCATTTAATTATTAATTTATATAACGACACTAAAAGCCTTTCACACGAAATTCAATAAAAACCATCGTTTTTAAAAAGTAATTTGAAAAAAATACGAGAATCATCTAAGGAAGCTCGTTTACATAAATCAGAAAGTTGGAAACATTACAGATTCAATAACTAAATAGCATTAATTACCTTCAATAGGAGTCTATAATTGTTAAGTAAACATGTAATTAACTAAAAATGTTATCAAATATTTAAAGAAAATATTATGATATGAAATATTGTGCAAAAACAAGGAAAAGGGAATATTATGTCAGTTATCTTCATAATGATATTCTTCAAAACTAGTAAATACGCTCAAATACATCAACGCCTATTACTAATAGCTCACAATCTCTCTCTCTCTCTCTCTCTGTGTGTGTGTGTGTTATTTTAGGAATTCGATAATGTTTTTCGTTTCGTGTTAAGCTGCCATCAATTTGCTGCAATCAAACATGTATTAGTCATTCATTATTTTTATAATTTAATAAACATATAAGTTAAGATTAAAATTGCATGATTAATTTTTAAAAATACTTTTTAGACAGATCTGTGCATTATTTCAATTCTTAAAAATTATAAAAATGTTACAGTCAATCTCTGTTTATTTTTGAGGCTTTTAATACAAAATTAATTTTCACTAACAATGATCCTCACAATCGAACAGAAATAAGTTATTTCAATTGTAAAATATTTCTATGAATCGGTAAAATAACATTTTTGTTGTGTCGAAACAAAATATAAATTCTGTCAGTACATAAGTTTTTGAATCTATAAAAACTTGAAAAAATTTGTTCAATAGATTATTTTGCGTGATGGGAAGTAAAGATTAATAAATCATTTTAGTTTCCAAGTAATGCATGTTATTTTTAGTGATCATATAATTAATTTCATAAAATTTATAAAAATCTCTCTGTGAGCTTACTTTACTGCACTGATTATTTTTGGCTTAGAATTCGTGCATGAGGATAACAGAATGTATTGCTTAAAATTATGATAAATGATATAAAAAAACATCCATAAAATTCAAAACATGTATTTTCGCAATAAAGTGCACGAATGTCATTGTCCACTTACTGAGCGTTTCCGTGTTCCAACCGTTTCTCATTTTCGATATATATAGTATTGAAATTGAAAATGTTTACAAGTAGAGATTATTGTTATTTGTAATTCAAGAAGATTTAATAATGATTAATAATTAATTTCATAGTGAATGATTTTAGACGAATGATAGGATGTTAAGATTAATAAATCATGTTAGTTTTCAAATATTGCAAGTTAACTTTCTTGAACATGCAATTAATTTTATAAAAGTTATGAAATTGTATGCTTACTTTACTGCACTAATTATCTTTGCCTCAGAAATCAGGCTTGAAGGTATCAGAATGTATTGCTTTAAAATGATGAAAAGTGAGAGAAAAAAATATCCATAAAATACAAAACAAGTATTATCAGAATAAAATGCACAAACAGGATACCCTTTCATTGAGCGTTTCCGTGTTCCCGCCATTTCTCATTTTTGATATATTTAGAATAGGAACTGAAGGTTTACCAGCATAGATTAATAATCGTAATTTGTAATTCAAGAAAATTTAAAGACATTTTCGATATCTTAAATATCTTCTTTCTTTCAAGTCATTAAAATATTGCCAAATAAATAATTTTAAAGAATTTTCTTTTTCTAAAATTGTTTGGGAGCAATAAAAATGAAGAATAGGAAATGCTTCTTATAAGCAAAGGAATTTCAGTTTTTTATTATAAATAAATCTAGCTTTAACATTTCTTGAAATATCCACAAAGTCTTTAAGAACAAGGTTGAGAAATTTTCATAGTCTCAAAGAGCTACTCTATTAACATGTTGCTAAATAATAACAAAATAATTACATTATATATTTTTTAAAAGATAAGAAGACTGAAAAAGGAATTCGGCAATATTTTAGAAATCTCTTTAATCTGGAATTCATCATTGTTAGAAATATTTTATTAAATTTTAAAATTATTAGGTTTATATAATAATAATAATAATAATATTAGTAATAATAATAATCTTCAACCAATATTTGTGATGAAGCGGTGTTTTCGTTTATAGAGTAGCATTAAAAAACAATCAGCAAAAGCAAAAATAGTTTTAACTAAATTTTAAATAGTAATACAATTGAAAATTACAGTATTATAAGTTTGAGACTGTATTCGAGATACAATAAGATTTAAAATGAAATTCGCATTCAATAAAAAATTCAATTGAAGATTATTCAATTAAAAATCAAAAACGCCTTTGCATTTCCTTGCATTGATTGAAACGGAAAACTAACTTTAAACGTAATTATTGAAAAGAATGTTTGTACAAAATATTTAGAAAAAAGAATGAGATTAAAGAAGATAGCAATGGAAAGTTATTACAATAATAAAATTGTAAAAAAAAAACGCAAATTTTTAAAAGCGTAAAAATAATAATAAAAATTAGCATAAAAATGCTTGAACAATATGTCGTGAAAAAGATGCAGCTTTACAAAAGTAAATCTGTAAATAAAAGTTCAAATAAGATTTAAATAAAAGATACCGCTGAGAATCTAATAATAATTTGCAGACATCTTTTTCTCCATTTTCACTAATCGATTCAGACACGAAAACTTGCCAAAGTCAGTTGAATAATACACATTTTGTACGCAAAAAACAATCTCTCTATTAAAAAAAAGAAACTTTCATAATAAACTAATTTTTTAAAAATATGTTGATAGTGGCAATAATAATTGAATATTTTTAAAATCATACAATTAAATTATATAAAAAATTACAAGGAGCAAATTTTTTATGTTAATTTTAAGAATTTAATTCATGTTCAAAACGTTTTAAATGTATTCATGTTAGTTAAAGGTGTTAATTAACCTCAAAATATAACGAGGGATAAACCATTAAATTACAAACATCATACTTATATTTATTTATGTTATGAACCTATTTTACACGAAACTAAATTATATGTTGCAGTTCTCACTTAATGCATTCATATAGTTCAGTAATTGGTTCGGGTAGTAGGCCCGGGCCACCGCATGAAGGGGGGGGGGGCAAATCAAATGGATTTTTTTAACGTTTCCTTTTTTAATTAATGATCTTCATTACTATTTCGTCTGAAGAAAATGCAAAATATATTCCAAGTTCATATAATGAAATAATATGATGGTCCTTTTATTATGGATATTAAGCTATGACAAACTAACAAAATGACAAACTTACCAACATTCATCAAAGCAGCTTTGAGAGACAGTGGCTATTGTGTTGTTGTTGCAATGTTTATGAGAATAAAATGGAATAATATAATATTAATAGTATAGTATATAAGATCATCTACGGTGCTGCTGTTTCTAATGGCACTTTCCATCGAAAAGCTTTCTGACGCATTGATGATTTATTAAATATATTAATAATAAATTATACATATTGTGAAATTTTTAAATCAAATTTTCTCTAAAAGTGATAATCAGACAGCTTCTCGCGTATGGAAAAAAATTAAATTAATTGATTTACTAAAAATGAACGCTTAAATGTATTAATGCTTGAATGTATTAACATTTATGAAATTTAAGTCCTTGAAAAATTCTGAAACCAAGAAGTGTGTAAAATTGATTGTAAAATTTGATTCTTACAAACATAAACAATTGAAATTAAAATGAGTTAAAACGTGCTTTGACATAATGCTGAGTTTTTAAAACTAATTATGTTGCCCTGTAAGTATTTAGACAAAAGAATATGATTTTTTAAGTTTTATTTATGTTTATTATTATTAGTTGACAAATTGTGATAGAAATATAAAGTATAAGCCGATAGTGAGTAATTAATAGCTTTTTGGACATTTAAGAATATCTTAATCTATGACTCTCAAACAGTATGCTCCTTTTCTTTTTTTTTCACTTCCTACTATTAGCTCACTCTCTCCCTATATATATACATCTTGCTCAAATTTTCAATTGCTAATAAAATACTTTTTAATCATTCACTAAAATTTAAATTCATTTTGAACTTGAGTGGATTTCATTTGATGATGTTAATACAGCTTTTTCAAACATTAATTCATTAATTTTTTATTAATTAATTAAAAACTAACTTTCCCGTCAAAAATCTTCATTTCCCCTCCGCCAAATAAATAACGAATTAGGTTTGTTCCCCCCCCCCCCAAGCTAATGAGTTTACGCTTAACATGTTTCGGGCAGATTATTTCAAGCGATTATGTTTATTTTCTTAATGTTTGATGCACCTAAAATTAAACATTGTTAATCAATCGATTTTTCGGATTCATTCTGAAGTACTTTCGAATTCAAATATCAGAGAATGCTGAAAATTAGAAATTTCTAATTTGTATTTCGACACACCAACTGGCGTTGAAAATTCACTCATTTTGGGTTGCCTCAATTGGTGTTGAATATTCAACGCTAGTATAATTTTTTTATCAATCATTTATAGTAATAATAATTTTTAGGCCGGGATAACATGGTTGGTTGGGCATTGGATTCACATCCCTTTGCTGCGAGTTCGAAACCGCCAGCCGAAGACTATCTGTGTGGTGGACGGGAAATCTGTCGAGTTTAAAAAGTCCTCCATGTCTAGAGTAATACTACTCGGGGGTACTGTGTCAAAGGTGATCGTTCTCTGCTCCAGATCAAAATTACGATCTGTGGATGAATGAATGAAATACATGAATTAAGACAGCCACGTAAAAAGGGTTTGTGACGTGTATGAGCTAGAAGTCAAACTTCTGCCCTCGGATGCTCAGGGGTCTATACCCTCAGAAGCTACTGTACCCCTCCTTTCGCTTTAAAGCGGAACATGAGACAACAACAATTGTAATTCCTTAATAAAACGAAACTAAAATAAAATTTTCCTTTATAAACCTTAGAAGGAATTGTCTTAAAAAGTTTTTTTTATATTACTTATTGGTGGAGACATTACTATAAGAGACGGCAAGGAAAAAAAAGCAATAATATTAAAAACAGTTTCCGTTTATACAAAAGTTAAATACCACTGTTAAAAATAGGCAAAATGTTCTGATTATTTCAATAATTTTAGCAGAAGGTATGATTAAAATTGATATAGAAATCAGTCGCATTAGAATAATGATTGAGAATCACTGGGTTATAGTGTATTTAGTTAGTAACTAATTAATTAAAACTACTTGAGCCATAATTCAACAGGAATTGATTAGTAAATTCTGGATTAATTCTTATAAGATTAAAAGCAGTATTTACAAAGAAGTAATTTGATGCAGCGCACAGTCTATTTTTCTTGCTTTAACTGTATAGGAAAATAAAAGAGATCAAATACTGGTTTTGACCTTTACAGTAACTGCTGGAAAACCGGAATCTAGCTGCTTAATTCACAAAACGCTGCACGAAAGTTATTTTTTCATATCAAAACACAGAAAAAAGTTTGCTGCTGTCATTTTCCCGTAGAAAGGTATATTTAAGTAGAATTTAAGAGCATGTGAGTTAGAATCACGAATGCTAGTCTTCTGCTTTGCTCTCAGTAAGTATATTTACATACTTTTATTTTCATGTTTGTAAAGATGGAAGTTTGTTATAGATTTTTAACTCGCATCGGAATACTCTACAGATTTGAAATTTTCTATACTTATGCGTTTCCCGAGAAAATAAACTAATTCAATATTTCCAAATTATCTTCTTAATTATTGATTATTAAACTATGGAACAAATAAATTAAATTTTGTTTCCTTACATGTAGAACCACCTAAATGCGGATTCGAAAAAGAAAACGTTTTCAACAGTCCACAGTATTTTTATAAATAAATTTTGCATTAAACGTTAACAATTAAAAAAAATGATGAAAATAAAAATAATTTACAATTTTTAGTACAATAAATGCTGGTTTCTTTGCATGGATCTTTTCTTTAGTACAATAAATGCTGGTTTCTTTGCATAGAACGTCTTCCCCATGATCTGAGGGGGGGGGTCTCGGCTTCGAGTCCCGATTCGGGAATAAATGCTCCTCTTTTTTATGCTCTATCTGTAAGGCGTGTGAATGTGCCCTCCCCCCACCTCTGTGAAAAGGGACTCTGCTAGCGAATGAGACGATTGAAGTAACTAAACCGTACTCTTGGCTCTAATTGGCGCTACTGTAAAATAAGAATCGCTCACCCGGCTTAAATCGTTGATAGATAATTGTCAGCAGGTTTGTAAAATGCCATA
Organism: Argiope argentata; assembly: GCA_026289955.1. Classification (NCBI taxonomy): domain Eukaryota; kingdom Metazoa; phylum Arthropoda; class Arachnida; order Araneae; family Araneidae; genus Argiope; species Argiope argentata. The sequence continues at coordinate 3,363,196 of JAOUZG010050968.1, read as the reverse complement.
AGTAAAACAATACATTTTTTTATGTTTTAATACATTGCTTTCTTTTTTCATTTTTTTACATTTTTAAATAAAATACTTTAAAATATCTTTTTATTAGTTTTTATTTACTATTAACTATAAAAACCAATTTATTCTAAATTAATTTTAGATACCTTATATAGAACCTACTTAAACAAAGTTTTTATATCAGACTTTTTCATTTAAAGGCAAATTTTACTTTTAATATCTGCGTTTGATATTATTGAGACGTAGACTATGTATATTTCAAGTTTAAAGATGAAATTTTTGCTTATTTATGGCATTATTTTTATCACTTGTATTCATATAAATGTATTAGCCCATAATCGGAATAATTTCCGTAAATAAATATTATCTCCTTTATACAATTTACTTTACAAAATATATGGTTAATCTTTGGAAAGGAAGTTCAAAGAAGTTAGCATAATTATCCCCCCTCCAAAAAAATAATATCAAATAAGTGCAAATCTTTTTTCTTTTAATATTCAAATTTTATTCTTTTTTGAAATTATTTTTATTTCAATTAAAATATCTACTTGTATCCAAAATAAAGTTAACTATCATAGTGTCTTTAAAAACAAACCGGATATTCTATAAGTTATTAAAATTTATTCCATTACTTAAAATCAATGAAATTTTTCATTAAATTGCAGGTAAAACATAAAATACATATTCTTTAGAAAATATTAATCATCCTTTCATTAACAAACCTTATTTTATAAGATCCGTTTTTTATTATATGACTCAAATTTTTATTAGATATTTCGTGTAAATTCTTTAAAAAATCGTCTATAAAGTATTTAGAAACAAATTTAAAGTTTTTTTTAAGTAATTAGGTTTTTGATATTATGATAATATTTCTGAGATAAAAGTAGTTTATTACATTTGGTTGAACTTTGGAAACGAATATCCCACAGAAAAATGAAAAAGTTTAACCTATCAAGTCTATATTCTTTATTTCATAATAATCAATTGCCAGCAAATTTTAACTTGAGATCCATACAATATTTATTTTAGAATTTGAATTCTAAATTGGAATCGGGGGTTGGGAAAACAAAATATAAGAAAATGTTCACATAAAAGTAATGAGCCTTCTCTATAACAATAATTTTTGAACTCCGGAATAACTTCTGGAATTCAAACTGGAATTTTAATTGATAAAATGTATTTAATTCTGCTATTTAAATTTCTACCTGGATTTAATTTAACGTGAATTTTTATATATCTATCCAATCATAGGTGTTGAAAAATATCAGTTTCCAGTTAATAATTGCAAAAACCAAGGAAATAATTCATAATATAAAAGAAAACATTAGTACAGTTTCTTAGTTAAAAATTCTTTTAAAATTTTATTTCACCAATTCCGATAGTGTTATGTGAAGACAAAATTTATAAAAATCAAAAAAATCATTATGTTATTTGTAGAGCTCAGGTTTTAAAAATACAGAATAATTAAAACATTTAAACTAACACTTCTCAGCGCATTTCGTAAAAAACACGATTATTTAATAGGTTTGCTATTAAATCTGTAGACCTACATTCACAAAATAAAATTATGAGTGTCATTTATTCTAAACGTCTCTTACCCATTTAGATGCTAGAAAATCAGTAAAAAACTTTAAAAATAATAAGACGTCCACATTAGTATACGGACTATACAGCAACAGTTGGTTTTCGACAGATGGTTGCAGTCCTGATCACATTTTCTCACTGGTGTTTCATGGACACGCATTAATTAATAGCTGCAGGGGTTGCGTGACTTTTTCTCTGCGCTTGAAGAGTGGGAGTGGGATTTTGGGCATTTTCCCCCCCTTCATGTGACTTTTTAAGCTGGTTTCCTTTCCTGTTTGAGAATAATTGAAGGTTCTAGCTAAGATAAAATTAAGTGCTTGAATAGAGACTAATTTAAACATCGCAGTAAACAGTTATACGTGAATAATGGAATACAATTTCTTAATGATGTAAAGAATGATGATGTAAAAATATATAATACATCATTAATATTGTACTAAAATGATGTAAAAATATATAATACATCATTAATATTGTACTAAAAATGATGTAAAAATATATAATATATCATTAATACTGTACATGCCGGCTTGCTGGCACAGAGGTAGTGCATCTGCCTCGTGTTCTGGAGGTCCCGGGTTCGAGTCCCGGTTCGGGCATGGTTGTTCCTTTGTGTGCTATCTGTGAGATGAGTGAATGTGCCCCCCTGTAAAAAGGGGCTGTGCAAGCGTATGTGTGTGTGTTTCATCTTCATATGAGCTAGAAGTCAGACTTCTGCCCTCGGGTGCTCAGGGATTCATACCCTCAGAAGCTACTGCACCCCTCTTTCCGTGGTAAAAAACGGACACGACATCATCATCATCAATATTGTACATAAAATATAAAACGTAGTTTTGATGACAATAGAGAAGTACTTGCGAACATTTTTTAATGAAGGTAGTAGTTATACGTGGGAAAATTATACCCTTTGTAATATTTTCAGTTTTTTAAAAAAATTATTATTACATTGTTTTATTACATCCATTATTTTTCCCGAGATTTTGTAGTATAGCCAAATCAAGTTCCTGATACCACAATTTTCACGAATAAGATTTGCTATTTTGTACAAAAATGTAGCATTTTCTTCGTTTTGTGAATAATTTATCTAGAAAAATTATGGATTTTTTTCGGTGTTTTCAATAATGTAGTATCTTATATTACTGATGTTCTTGTATTTCGTGTTTTCAAAATTATATTGCCTTGTATTACCGATTCTGATATTTTTGAAGCAGATGTAATTTTACGATTTACTTAATAACGATTTGTTTTCTTTATTTTAAAATGTAAATATTTGCTTTCGCATTACTAAGAATATCTCAGCAAAACAGGCAATTAATCTAGAATGAGATTGCAGATCACTTTAAATATATACATTTTTAATATCGCTCTTTATTATAACGTATTACAGTCTTCACTTTTTTGTTATCACTGCAGGGATTTTTTCCTTAATATAAATTTATACATGAAAATCCCTTTTATTCTAAAGAGGCCATAAAATAATTTGTAAAAGTTTTATACCACATATTCTTTTAATATGCATATAATTAAAACGTACAAAAATTACTGCAAGTATTTAAAAAATTGTAGACTAATTAAAAGTAGTTAAAGTTTAATTATCTCAATAAAAAATTAAAGTAATTAAATTTATCAAAAAATATCCAAAAGGGAGAAACTAATATTTCTTATAGATTTTTTTCAAGATTTCTCAAAAATTCTATGAGACAATCGATTTTCTATTCAAATAATTACATTTTAAGTCAAAATTTGTTATGATAGCAATATAGTTATCGAACCGCTATATTTTGCATTGGCAATATCAAAAATAAATAGTTGTACAGTTAAATTCATCCATTAAAATTGAGTTACTTTAATATTATGAATAAAGTTTTGATCATTAATAATGAATATAACATTTCACTACTATCTGTGCCTGAAAATTATTGTGTAAAGTTTAAGTTTAAAATAAAATACGTTAAAGCTATCAATGCTTGTTGTACAAAGTTAGATAAAAATATACAGATCTTTGCTAAATTAAAAAATTTTTATTTTCTCTATTTCTTAAATTTAGATATCAAATCAAGATGCTAATTCCAAAAAATTAAAAAGGCACTAATTAAAAAAGGGGTTTTTCAGATGTAAGCAAACGACTGGATATCAGGATGAAATGATGCAGATCATTTAATTATTTGTAGAAGTAATTTTCCTTTGTAAAATGTAAATGAACTCTAATTCACTCTAAGCTTTAAATTATTCATTTGATTATCTTTAATTAATGAATAATTTCGTTTACTATATACCTACTTATCTAAGAATTAGGACCCGAACTTGTTACGGTCTTTGTAGGAAATAATTTTCCGGGTAATATTTTTCAAAATTAAAGCAACTAAATAAAGTTTGAAATAAGATGAATAATGCATCAGAAACATAAATTAAACATTCAGAATAATTTTAATTTCTTTAGAATTTCTGTATTTAAAAAACGAATTTTTGTTTTCTCCTCGTATACAAACACTTCCTATTAAACGTTGGGGATATAAAATGCTTTTCTACTGTTGAACTATACTAAAAAATTTGATAAAATTTATTTTCTTTACATAATAGTGGTATTTGAATTAGAAAAAGATAGAAATTTAAAGGGGATTTAGTTTTTAATACCGTAGTGCTTTTAAATTTTTACTGTTTACTTCTTTTTATCAATATATTCCATTCATTCTGGGAAAGATTAATTCCAACGAAATGGCAAAAGGTTCGAAATTTACTTTGAAAAATTGAAGCATTTTGAGAAAATTTATTATTTTTATTTTAAAGAGCATAATGTAAAACAAAAATAATATAGAAAATGTTTCGGAATCTCATTGAAACAACATAAAATTGTTTCATTGTATTATAATTTTGAAAATATTTTTATCATTTAAGCAATTTATAAAGAGTGGAAAGACAGAAACTTAAATTTATAGAAATTTTAAAATATCATCACAAAATGTCTTCAATTTCCTAGTCTTTTTCAAATTTTGAATTGATGGCGACGAATTAACTCAAGAAGACATTATATACGAACATCTTATTTTTATTTTTATTCATTTGATTTTGTAATTTCTTTTCTTTTTTATTAGAAATGTTCAAAAAATCGGGTGTTCAATTTATTTACTTTTAAAATGACTTTACTTTACTTCTATATTCCTCCATATTCTGCTAATCTTAGAACTTGATTTTTTTTGTTCCTTATTTAAGGAAAGTTAAAATTATCCTTGTTTAAGAAGATATAAATTAACTTCTTTCGAATTTCTTGTTCACAGTCAAGCCTTATGTCCCATTTTTAATTCAATGTTGTATTCCATTTTTTTTTCTGGTTTGAATTCATAATTAATTACAGAGCTAATAAATGTTATTGGAAGAATAAAAAATGGCTAGTAAATAAATATAAGTCTTATTAGTTACCTTTATATGATTTTTTTATTAATTAAACGTAAAACGAAAGATAAGAAAGAAGTGTGTTGAGATGTTAAAAAGTTCAAATATCTCCAAAATATATTAACACAGGAAAGCAGGAAGTTCAATTTTCTTTTCATTAGTGAAATTTGAGCTGAAAGTTTCACATCATTATTTTAGAGCAAATCTTCAAAAATTCTTTCTATACTCAAGAATAGTTTATAATCAAAAAGTATTTTGAATATTATGTAATAGATATGCGAGGAAAACATAAGAAAAAATTTAAAAAATCACAAAAATTATTTATAGAGCAAAAGTTTAAAGAAATAACACTGCAAAATTATGACAACTAGGTTTGATTAACGATAAAAAAACTTATGAAGTGAGACAAAAATTAAATGCTATATTATAATAAAAAATGATACATTTAATTGATGATTTAATGCTTTTTCTCTAGACAGTTTTAATACCATGTTATTTTCAATAACACATCTCAATTGACCAGTTTTTTCTTTTCAATAGAAAATTCCTGTAAATACTGGTGAATAAAAATTCAGTTATAAATACAACATAAAATTAATTTCTTTTGGTGTTCACTTGATCAATTTTCGGTTATTAATTTTTTTGATTGCATAATGCCGTTGTGACAGCTATTACATTAGACAAATGATGAAAAAGAATTTGTTTTTTAGTGAATTATTATTAAATCAGATTTTTTTCCTTTGTCAGCACTAAACGAGCTTACATGGAGGTGATGTTAAAACTAACACGCCACACGGTTTCATTCAATATGAAGTGCACCTTCCCACTAAAGTCACTTCAGGAATTTGCCGGACACGTGACCACCCGGCATGCAATCAGTAGTAACAAACACAGAGCTGAAACAACTTTTCGAAACGAGAGACATAATTTAGAGTCACTGGAGAAACGTTCCCAGACACAGGAAGAAAAAAAAATTCCAAAACTTTTAGAGGTGATGAGAAACTTACACAAACCTAATCGTTATTACACCTATCGATCCATTTTGCTCAGTGTAGTCTGAATGCTGTTTCGCCTTTTACATGTCTCTTTCGTGTCAATCCGCAGTAAAAAGCTTCAATAAATTAGCATAAACATCAAGTCGTCTAGCCACAATCAATCTTTACTCAGCCTTGGATAGCGCGGATAAAGTTTTGTTTTCTATACGAAATCCCGCACATATCGCGTTCCAGCGGAAGCATTCCACGTCCTTGCTAGTGTACATGGGTGAGATGTAAATGCTTATTATGATTTGCTAGGTTTAAGCAATAACTGCGTGAATCACAAGACTCTAGAAGTTGCATCTGATTTGAAAACGACGAACCGCTTATATCAACCAAAAATTTTGGTCACCACAAGTTTTGGAGTAGAGTAGATGGCCATATCATTATGCTCCATGTCAGGATATCAATTTCCTATACTACTTTTATTTTGATTATCGTTTCGTTGAACAACTTTTATCGTATTTAATTGCGAATGTATAAAACTTTGTCAATTCGTACCCACTTGATAAACGACATTATTTTAATTTTGAAATCTTTAATGCATCTTACCGACTTGAAACGATCATGACTCTGAAGCACGTTGTAAGACAACTTGAAGTCAGATATTAGATTGCACGCATGCTTACTATTATTATGTAACATTATAAGAGCTGAAACTTCTGAACCATAATAGCTCAATGAAAAGATAGGTTATTCGTGATTCTTTTAAATGTTCGATCGACAAATTCTTCGAAGCATGTTTGAATAGAAACTGATGTTCCATAATTTGAATTCCAATCTCTTTGGATTACATTCTAGTTACAACTTTTATTTCATCTTCCAGTCTAATCTTATTTCTTGTTTTTCAAAGGATAATTTTGGACAAAATTTGCTCAGTGGAACACGTGAATAGCTATGCAAAATTACCAAAAAAAAACACAGAGATATCTTTAAAACCCTTTAACCTTGTAATATTCGATGGTATTATTATACATACAGCATACATTGAAAACTCGGCATACCGACTTTTGCCTCATCTTAACCTTTGAGAACGTGTTTTTCTCTCATTTCAAAAAAAGGTACTTCTTCAAAAATGAGAGAAAGGAATCCAGGAAAAAATAATTTAAAAGTTTAATATTGATTATTTTCAAATTAATTATCATATTAAAAATAATTAATTAAAATATTATTTTTTTAGTTTCTGTTGAAACTCGTTTCTTCGCCAAATTAAAAATGTAGTAGTCAACTTGCCTGCTACTAAATTATTCCGAATCAATCGATGAAGAGAAAAAATGGTAATGATGCATGATGATTTTCAAAAAATAAAATAAAAATGCTGTATCTAATTATTACGATATTAATTCCAATTGCTCTGGATCCCTCTGAATAGTTTTTGGAATTACAAAGTAGGAAGAAAACCTCCTGCTTCCTCCTTTTAATAATTAAGTAAAAAAAAAACCGAGGCCTGTGCACATTACATGAAGATGATAAGAATATGAAAAGTTTTTCGAAAGCAAACCAAGAAATCAAAGTTTTCATTTTTAAAATATATTTAAAAAAATCAATGCTACTAAGACAAATAAGTTTTCAATTTAATTACGAAATTTATATATAAGTAATTCAATTACTGAAGGTATAATTACTTGTAAGCTATCTACCATATACGGTCCCTTCATCTTCCTTTTTAATAATTTAAAAAGAAAACTCTGAAAAATGTCAAGAACAACATTTGATTGATAAAGTAGCTTTAATCTTACAAACAAGTTCATAGCTCCTCTATAAACAGTCTTGAAAAAAATTTATAGAGAAAATTCATAAGAATTGGCATAATTTATATCTACTTCTAAACGCTAATATAAAATATCTTAACTTATTCATGAGACCTTATATTTCCAACAAAAACAAAGTTTGAAATATATATTTTTTTAAAATTAATTGTAACTTAATATCAATACGATACTTGCTTGAAATAAACATTAATCATTTTTTCCCAAAGAGTAAAAATTTGAAGCACTAATAACAAAAAAATTCTATATGAATAGTGACTTTTTCACTGCAAATGTAACTAACACAAGATGCAAACTGATGTTTATTTTATTTCATTCTTGAGAGCGTCTATTTTTTTTAAAAAATTTTTATTATAGAGCTTCATAAATTCTTGGCATAATTGACAGTTTAAAAGGCTTTCATTCCATAAATTATCAAATATTGAAATTGAATCTATGTGAAATTAAGCATTCATAAATATTAAAAAACAGCCTTTATTATTCAAATAAAAATCCCGATTTATCAATCTATGTAACTGACACTATGCGTAATTCAACTCTCAATTTTCAGTCTACTTTCTTGTTTAAACACATTTATTGGTAAAAGACTATAAAACCTTGAAAAAGTTATAAATAAAATCTATGATCGATATAATTTACTCTGAGATTGAGATTTTTTATGTTAATTAAAGTAGCTCTATAAGATTTATGTTGTATTTATTTAAAATATAATTTTTAATTAATTTATTATCTAATGTTTTAATCCAATTGCAATATAATGAAATATGAAGAGGAATCCGAGTAAACAAGAACTGTGATGAATTCGGAAAAATATCTTTATAACTTAGGAAAATTAAAATTTTAAACAGATAAATAGAAACGAACTTTTGTTTAGTTTCTTCTTAAACATAAATCGGAAAATAATTGAATTCTTTCAAGAATAAATTTTAAAAAATCATTAGACACTAAAACACGAAATATTCTCCATGAATTTTGGCTGAGAAAATATCATTTATCTTTTTTTCCTGCTTTTGACAACTTTAAACATTTCTAAACAGCAATACTGTAAAAAATAAAAGGTCAAACGACTTTCATAAATGAAGTAACCAGCTGAATATAAAGCTAAGTTACCCACGCAACAGCTAAATTACACATCACAACAGTTTACTTTAATTGAGTCAATAAGTCATGACATTTTCAGCTGCATAAAATGTTTTGCATTTTTCTTGTGTATTTTCTCTTGTCTATTACAAAAATAATCAATGTTTGTTTAGTCTAAAGTATGTTTAGACTCGTTGCGTGAGGCAACGCTTTTTTTTTAGTAAAAAGTCTTGTCAGTTTTCATGAAGTAACTAAAATAAACAATATATGTGTCAGTTTCAAAGAAAGATAAATTACTCGATTATTGATGACTCTAAATTTAGCTCTTAGTCAAACAATATGTTACAAAACAAGGGAAATATTCATTGATTGATTATTCACAGAATTTGAATAATTTTGTACATAAATGAAACAAGTTACCTTTTCTTAACTAAGAAGGAAATAGTTTTAAGGCAAAATTAGCTATATAAATTCTTTTGTTTTTTTTGGGGGGGGGATCATAATATTCACTTAATTAGGATGATAGTATATTGTTAATTAAATAGCCTTAAAATTATAACTATAATTTAACAAAATGCACAAATGCGTGTTTTGAAACAGCAATGAGGAAAATAGTTTGCTAACAGCTGAACAATCTTGAATACCAAAAACATGCATTACAATGTTTATGATTATGGCATAAGGACTGTTCTTGGAAGACAATTCAGTAAAAGAAAAAAAATATTTTGAACTGTAGTGAATTACGCTTTCGTATTACTTATCATATACATCTTTAGTAAAATGCGCCTTAATTCATGAGATTCCAAGCCTTAATTGCAATCATTTGGTTGAAATATTTTTAATGCAAAGTGATAATGAAAAACTGGTAGAGATTTTTGCATGATAGTTACGAAAAGCGTCAAATTTGTATGTAATTATGAATCCGACAATATTTTTATTTTTATTCTCCTAACTTTTATTATTTAGAGCCGCAATAAATTAATACAAAAATGAAAGAAACATCACTTTTTATAACCATTTTTATAAACGTTTATAGTAAAAAAAATACCCGGTTGTTCGAAAAAAATGTAAATTGATTTCAATATAATTTTATGAAGATAAAATTATAAATGCTTAAAAGTTACTTTATAGCAACTCTCAAAAGAGGTAAATTTCGATAAAATATTCTTCATGCAAAATTTGTTAAATTCAATCTAGTTTCAAATATAATAACTTTAAATGAAATTTTTAGCTTTAATTTTTACATATAGTTTCAAAATTGATGTGATAAAAAACATATATAGATAAACAAACGAATAAAAATAAAAAAAATTTCATTGTTGCGGCATTTTTTAAATCTATCTTAAAGGCATTTTAATAATTAAGTTTATTTTCACCTTAATTATCAGCAATATTAATATAAAGTTGTAAAGCGTTTTAGATCTATGATATTTTAGATTAATTTATTTCGCGTCGCTCTTACGCTTCAGAAACTCGTTTTAAATTAAAAAGGACACAAGTAAAGAGAAAATTTAAATGAACAAAAACAACAATACTTCCAGATGGTAAGTCTTTAATGCTCTTTGTAAAACCACATTTCATTTGTAATACAATAATTAGTAACAAATTAATTCATACCTTTTAAAATTTACTAAAATTGTATTAATGACAATATTCAGGGTGAACAACTTGCTAATTTCTCGATTTATAACTTTAAGGATTTTTTTCTATATTCAGACGATTAACATTTCAAATTGTGTAATATTTTTTATCTACCTTCCCAACTAATATTATATAACAATAATTATATCATACAAACTCTGTAGACAATAAAGAGTGTGAAGATGACATATGGAGAATTGATACAAAAATGATGTATAAGGCCATAACAATCAAAAATGTTTTTATTTTAACTTTTAAAGTTTAATAAATTATACCGGCGAAATATTGTATGAATTCAATCATATCTAAATATATTTCATGAAAATGGAACTTAATTGCAAAACATGAACGATTAAGTAATTAAGAATTTTGATTGATTAATTTAAAGCAAAAAGATCATTTGCATATGCACGAATATTAAATTCCATGTGCTACTTTCTCAAGTTACAGAAATCATGAATATGGGAAAAAAATGAAACATTTTTTCAGGGATATTTAAGGATCATAAGCAATAATTTATAACTTTTTCGGGAATATTTTAGTGTAATTGAAATATTATCTGCTAAAATCTATTAAGCTTTGTTTAAAAACATTATAAGAAAATGTATCCTTAAAAATCATAAGTAATAAGTTTTTTCCAAGATTAGTGCCCCTTTGATTTTAAGTCTTTTGAGCCTGAAAACCTATTTATTTTATACATTAATATTATTACAGTAACAAACAAGTAACGATACAATAAAATAACTTATACGTATTGAATAAAATAAAATATTATAAAGGAATTGAAATAAAGTAAAATATCTTTCTCAGAACTTGTAGTGAATAGTTTATTGAAATAAAATCTAGGAATAAATTTATATAAACGAGTCAAAATATTTTGGAATTTATGCATAAGGATGAAAACAAGAAATTTCAGCTTAATAAATTCATCATATAAATGATATTTTTATATTAAATGATTAGGAAAAAATGTAAACTTTAAAAGTAAATATTGTAATAGCTCCTTTAAGCATATATATAAGAAATAAAAAGATAGAAGAAACATTGAGAATTCCAATTTCCGTCCTTTCTTTTATTCCAGCAATTGTTTTAAAGTATTCATTATGAATTTAAATGCAAACTAATATGCATAGGTAAGACGTATGAAAAATGTATACAATTTCAAAAATCAACTATAGATCGTCACAAGTATTGCGAAATCACTTTTGAAGTGTACAAAAAAAATCTATATTTTGTAATTAAAAGATAAATAATTCCATTTAGAATTTCTTTTAACAAATCTTTCAGTAAGAAAATTACATAAAGCAATGTATGTTAATTGATAGAAAATAAAAGATGAACTTACAATATTTATATAATAAATAATTTATTGTATGCATACGTTACTAACACGATATATCGAAACATAAAAATATGTGCACGTCAGAAAACAAATATAAAGAAGATTTTATTTGAACATATAAAATAAATATTGAAAATGCACCTATTTTCCCTTTTTTTATTTTTTATCTGAAATTATATAATATATGAAAGACAATAAATTTTACCATCTGTTATTTTACATCTATTATCTATAACAAGCATCCGATCTGAGAAGTGAGAAAATTCAACAAAAAGAACAGTTAACAGCATGTCGAAGTTTCCGATAGCAGCTGGTCAACACCCTCATACAATTAACCCATGCTACATAATAGCGAGCAGTCACGCGAATTGACTGCTCTCGTGAGCATTCACATTCTTATACTCGGGAATGAGAATCCAGATGGGAAGGGAAACAGTGGCAGATTGACTCCGCGGTAATTAGTTCGACTGGTTGGAGCTCCCAAAGAAAAAAGTCCAACGGAATGGTCGAAATCACTGTGGCAGGTAACCACGGTCAGGGCGTCAAATTAGCATAAAAATGAAAGGTAAAAACCTGCTACTGGAATGCTATAGTTCATGCAGGAATTAATATATCAGTAACTAAGAAATTTAGGACATTAATTTTGAAATGAATAACTTTCTTTCTTCTTTAATATTTATTTTAGGGTACTAAATTTAATATATAAAAAAACCCTGCTTCAAACAAGCGGAAATCTTCAAATAGATTCGTAAAAATGAAATCTGGAATATTTTTTGGAAATACATACATAACTTCAGTAAAAAATATCTGCTATGTTTAAGAACAAAAATGTTCAGTTGTTTTCAGTTCACATTTTGGACTAACATAATTCAAATCATAATAGTCTTCTTTTTTGTACACCGAACAAGCAAATGAAATGTAAACTTCTTCTCCGAGATTACAAAATTATTTTGTTCATAAATAAATAATTATGATTTTGAACGATATATATATATGTATATATATAATTCCATTTATAAGAGGAAGAATTTGAATAATAATTTTATTACTAAAAATGAAAATAATAATAATAAATAAACTAGCTTGCCTTTCCAGAAAAATTATATTTTGACAGTAATTATCATCAATATCAACATTAAGCAACCATGAAGTATGAATGAAGGAAACATAATAATTCTGTATTTATAGAAGAATTTAGAATTATACTGTGATAACAAAATGCCCGTTCTTTAAAAGAAAACTAATATTTCAACAAAAATCAATTAGTATTTAATATTCGAATTGCCAAAAATTGTGATTAACCAAATGGGAATGAAACTTTCATATGCTTTACAATTTATTTATTTTCTGAAACAACAATAAAAATATAATAAAACAACAATAAAAATATAATATCTAAATATGCATTTCAAAATAACACATACTTAAAGACAGCCATTAGAAAATGTCTCTAGGATGATACGTGTGTAGATAATATTGCTCAATAAGTTTTCATACATCACATTTTTATAAGAATTCTCGTAAAATACAATGAAGAGTAACAATTTAAACTAAATTAAAAATTTGTCAAAAAATTTAATTTAAAATAACTAAACCTTTATTTAATTTCAATTAATTAAATAATTTACTAAATTAAGTTAAAATAAAAAGATACAAAGTCAACAACAGTATTAGAAATTTTAAAACTATTTGATATAACTGGATGAAAAAAATATTTAATATAATTAGCTTTGATTTTTCATTACAAATAAAACTTGCTTAGCTCTACCATACTGTTTTAGCGCATTTAAGCAAGATAGAAATATAAACCAGAATGCTGCAATAAACTAGAAAGCAACATTTTTTTCAATGTTAATGAAAGGCAAAACTATTAGGTCTAATTAATTTTGAGTTAATAGTTATACATTTTATTTTTAGTTTGATTACATTTTCCAACATTTTTTTAAAAATTTATCTACCTATAAAAACAAAAATGCTCGGATATTGAAGGGAATTCTTGTTAAGTACAATATCAAAACAATGTATTACGATAAAAAGACTAGATTGAAAAATCCCTTAACCCAAAAATAATCTATAAAAATATGTTTTGTCTTAAAATTAATTGTTGTCAATTACATTCCCATTTGAAAATATAGTAGTAGTAATATAAGAGGTATACTTTTCTCCCAAGATTTTATAATCAAATTTTAGCCGAGGGTTACCATTTCTAATACAAATGAAAACATCTATTCAACATATTATGTTTAGAACTGATATCAATGTACAGACCTCTGTCAGTGAAAGTAAGGGAAAAACAGCTTGTGCACATTATTATCGATTTTACGGAAGGAAAACAAAAGGGCTTCTTTTTTCACCATGTGCCTTAACTTGCCTTTAGTAAAGCACTCATGCAGAACTTTGTCGACGTAAAAGTCAGCTAATAACCGGCTATTTTCGGCGAGTTTGTTATCGCATCATTATCATGGAAAATAATAATTTTCAAAAAATCAGAGTTATTTCTCTGTTTATCTAAATTATTAGCACTGAAAGTTCAATATTAATTATATAATTTATATTAATTGTTACATTAATACTAATATTTATATTAATATTATTTAATAATATTTTATATTAGTAATTATCACTTTTATAGAAATCAATATATATTTATAAACTCAATTAATATTTATAATACAAAAACTTAAAATTTGTTTTGATAAATATTTTTAAATGTAATTTTATAAAAACAAAAAATTCATTTTACTTTTAATTTTAAATTAGCCTTTTAGAGTTCATGTCAGTAATATAATAGAAATTTAAATACTCGAATGATTTAACTATTGATATTTCACATCAATCAATCCTAATCGTAATTATGAAAAACAAAGATCACAGGAAGTATTTATTAAAAAAAATAATGAATTTTTTTCACAAAAATTTGGCAATATAAAAAATGCCTCCAGGATATTAATTTACTCTAAAAGCTAATAAATACCACACAACGGTTTTTGGAGTAAATTACACAATTTTTTAAAAAAATTAAAATGTAGTATCTAAGTATAATTTAAATGGCTACATTTTTATAATAAATTTATTATATTCATCAAAATTTTGGTACAAAATTTGGTCGTTTTTATAGATATCCAATATATTTCATTGCTATCCAATCTTACCTAAAGGGTAGGGCACAATAAGATGATTAAAGCATGGAAATACAATATATTCTATAAAGGTCTATATAAATAATTATTTTTATTTATGTATTTCTCAAAATACAAAAATATACACTTGAAATAGAATACATAAATTATTACAGCTCAATAAATGTAGAATAACTATTTACAGTAATCTTATAAAGCCGGCAAAAAAAACAGTACCAAAAATTTTATTTTGTGAAATCAATTGATTTCGGAAATTTTCGTATAGGAACTTAAAAAAACATAAAAATCACAGAAAATAAGTTTTAAAACAAAACAAACCTTTAGATTATAAAAGATAAGACAATATAGAAAAAAGATGAGAAATGTATTATTTTTTTCTAATTCAGAAAGAAATAAACAATATTTATTAGAACAAAACTGATTCTCTTTTAACGGACAATTTATCCTTTCAAGATATAGGAATTTTCATTAAGAATTGGTATTTTAATGTTTCAGATATTATTCTGTATAATATTCAAAAAAATATTTTGTAATAAAAACTGTGCAAAGTAATGCATTATTTGAATATGTATTCAAAAATGTAAGAATTCTAGAAAATAAGAACGGAAAATTTGTGCTCCTTATTTCACACTTATTATTTGCATTCTATTTATTAGAATCTAGTTACTATCTAGTTAGAACTAAGGAAATCGTCTTAATTCAGATAAAAGGGTAGATTTACAATAAATGAATTGATATATATCATATATTTGACGTAAAAAAATTAAAAAAAAATTAAGGAAGAATATAGAAAATATAGACAAGAGTGGAAAAGTATATAAAATTGGAGTTTTATTTTTATTTTCAAAATCCGGGTTAAAACATATAATATTTGAAATATTTAATTTTATCTCATCTATCACTCATCTTCAGATTTTATAAGAATAAAATAAATTAAAATAACATAATAAGAGGAAATGTTCTAATTAATGAATTCTCAACTCAAATTTAGCGCTATTTTGGAAATAAATTACCTATATACTTAACAACTTCAGTCTAGAATTTTCGTAAATGTTATAAAAATTGCGTTAATACTCCTGTATAGGAGGAATAAAAAAATTTCGAAGATGATAGAATTTGGAGAATATTTCAAGGGGTTGTTTTCGTTTGTGTTCATGATTTCATACAAAAATAATATATACCAGATTTTATGACCAAATACAAACAAAGATTTAGAAAAAAAAATAAGCCGATAATCAACTTTTAGAAATTTTTAAGTTCTTGTCCATCCATTTATTTTATATCATATTGAAAAATTATTATCTTGAGAGGAAAATGTAACGAAAAATAATTAAATAATAAACGTGATTAATTGAAATAGTTATTGAACAAAGCACAAAAATTCTATTAAAATTCTGATATTGTTTTCAAATTCGTTAATTTATATTAAATAAATTGTTCAGACGCAGATCTATATGTACTTTGTAACGCATTAGTTTTCGTGCCTTTTTACCTTTGGAAGAGAAAATGGAGGAAAAAAACTTTCCGAATGTTGAATTTAAAAATAGTCTCTATTTTATTTGATCTCTATTTATTATAGCATCTCTTTATACTTGCTTTAAAAATAAAGTAAAACAAATAAAAAAAAGATGCGGAAAGAAAGAAAAATACCTAAATAAATAGCACAAATTTTAAAACCTGAAATTTCATCAAATTTGTTTCTAATTTTAAAAAAATGCTGCAACAATCTAAATATATCGATTGAAGAAAAAGATAATAAAAAAAAGAAAGAAGATAATTATCCTTACCTCGGTTCGTCTATTAAGAGGATTCCCCTTTACAGCCAATACACTGGCTACAATCAGCACGAACTTTGTCAGCCAGGGGATCATAGCTGCCCTGGCCGATCACGAAATCATGTTTTATTTGAGTAACAAACACTGGCCCAACGCGCTTTTAACCTCAACTACGGAATTTGATGCAGTAACGCTAAGTGGTCACTATGGTAACGTATGATGGCCGTTGTTCGGTGACGTCACAATCCATTTGTGTCACTTGTAGAGAGTTGACACGCCACGACGAGCACGTGATTTACAGGACTGGGACAGACAGTGCACAACTGTTGCGCAACCTTGACCTTTGGCCTGTGTACTCTACGTTAAACGCAACCGAATACGTAGTTATTAATCCTTAGCAGAAGGATGTTCCGCATCCCGAGAGTAGAGCATCTTTGATCAGCGCGCGCTTTCTTGAGATGCTCGCTTTAAATGTTTCGTGATATTTCAAAGAATTCATATCTATTTAAAAAAATATTAATGAAAGATATCGGGTGATTTCATGGCGAAGATTCATAATTCTACGTTAAAGAAAGCATATCGTGATTTCTTAGAAAAACAATAGCAAATTCATAACTTAAAATTTTTATGAAAATAATTTCGGGGCTAAATATAGCACTCTTGAAAAATAATTATTAATCGTAAACTAAAAGAAATTTATTCAGATTTTTAAGAGTACATTCAGACATATATTTTATAGAAAAGACATTCCTAAAAAATAGTCACTAGATTTTATAGTTTATTACTTGCTTGCTATATATATCTCTAAAAGATACCTGTTTTGTAAGAAAAATTCATGAACTAAATAGTTTCTATAAGTAAAAAAAAAACATTTAAAGTGCAAAAACAATTCCTCAATTTTGAAAATTGAAATGAAAGATTCTGGTAGAAATCTTTATTTTCTAAATCATATTTCAATTTTCATTGATAAACGCAAAATTTTTTAGTTGAATTGTTGGCAAAATTGAAAAGAAATTATGTGTACTCTTTTTGACTTCATTTGGAGTTTCAACTTATAAAAAGGAATAATAAATAATTTCATATTTTTTAAAGAATTTCTTCTTGGCCATTAATTTTGGATAAATAATAAACCTAAATAATTCGAACTTACAATAAGAAGTATTTATTTTCTAAATATGAAACTGTAGCAACTTTTATTATTGTGTTTTTAAGAACAAATGTTTAAGTATAGTGCTCAATTTGAACGAAAATTTTTATTTTGAGCAAAACAATTACTTAAAAATAAAATTACTGACAATTACTTAAAATTTTGGAGCAAAACTTTATCCTTTTGTACATATTTTAAAAATATCTCGATGTAAAGTAATAGATATTTTGAATTAAAAAAATGGAGGGATTATTTTTTAAAAAAAGATATGAAAACATTGTAATTATATTTATATATTGTATATTTACGTTGTTGTTACTAATAGAACTTGCCATGGACAAGCGCACTGACGACCGTCAGCGATTTTAAGCCGAATGAGCGTCTCTTGTTTTTTGAAGTAACAGCAACTAGGGACAAGAATACGACTTAGCTGCAAACTCATCCCATTTGCTTGCATAGCCCCTTTTTACAGGGGAGACGGGCACATTCATACATTTCACAGATGGTAATACACAGAAGTAGAGCCTGACTAAATCAAGGGCATACGGGGCAGTTGCTCCGGGCCCCCACATCAGGGGGGGGGCATATCTAATAGAAAGTTTATTTTATACTTCCTACTTTGATGAACTTTTTTCAATATTGATTTTAAAAGATAAAAAAAGACGGAAGGGACCATCAAAGATGTTTTTCAACTGGGCCCCAATTAGGCTAAGTGGGGCCTTGCACAGAAGAACAACCATGCCCTGACCGGGACTTGAACTCGGTACTCCAGATCATGGGGAAGATGCGCTACTTCTGTGCCAGGACGCCGACATTGTATATTTCTTCATGATTTTGATTTATCGATATTGATTCGAGTTGATATTTCTACGAAATGATGCGTTAATAAAAATGAAAATTTGTAAATATTGATAAAATTCAACAATTTTATTTTTTAATTAATTCTATTTTTACATACTTCTTTTGAAACAAGGAATGTTGGTCTTAAAGAATATATATCTGGCTTAGTAGGAATTCGGCTTAGTTTGCAGTTTAGGTGCCTGGCACAATATCCAAAGACTCACATCGAGGTACAAATGTCCTTCTTTGGTACAAATATCTTCTTCTCTCCCAAGGAAGTTAGGAGAGGAGATTGCTGGCTCAGGTTATCTCATTATCTGACAACAGATGAGCATTAAAGAGTCATTCAAAAACAGCTCTCTTATTGCTTCACAAGCAGAAAGTTAGTAAAACAAAATTAGACTAAAGTGGAAATTCAGTTTAATTTGTATTTTCTTCTAATTCTGTGCATTCCTTTTATTCCATATTTGTCCATATTTGGGTATTCTCATCATCCATGGTTTAAATGAAGAAGACAGATTAGTGAAAGAAATTTTCATCAACTAGACGAAATTGTATTTACGGTTCATAAATAAAATTGAGAATCTCTATCCACGTGGCATTTATTATTAGAGAAGGGTAAAAAGAAGATATTCAATAATAACAATTAGTTTCCAAACAATTTTCTAGTTACATTAACAATAATATTTAAAATTTATGGAAATGCTATCATGATTTGAAACTACACGAAGATTTTTGAAAATCGATCTCGCAAATTTAAATGGTGATCTGAAGATGTCACAGGACTTTATAAATTTCTGCGTTTTCTCCGTATTAGAATGTCCAAATAAACAATTATAAGAAACTGCCACATGTTCTTTAGTTTCTAATGAAACCATTTTTGACCTTTATGCCTCTTATTGATCAGGAATGCATGAAGGAATTGATATAAATTCCTTATTAACAAGTAATGTAAAAAATATTTTTAAAGTCGATTCCTACTAAGGTCAACAAAGAAAAAATATTCTAGTTACTTTTTATTAAAAATTACAATTAATATAAATAATTTATCAAAAGATTATTGATTTTCACAAGAATTGAACTCGCATTCTTTGCCTTCATGTGTGAAAAATTCTGAAAACCTTACATTTTACGATTGAGATACTGCCTGTTGATTTCAATTTGCATTACAAACTGCCAAAAATCTATTTAATATTTAAAATTAATTAAATTTAATTAATGAATTAATATTTGAAAAAAACTGTATTAACATCAAATGTCATCCACTACAAGTTTAAAAAATGTATTTGAACTTGAGTGTATTTATAAAAATTATTTTATAAACGATTGAAAATTTGAACAAGATATATATAGGGAGAGTGTGAACTAATAGTACGAATTGAAAAGACGGAAATTTTTTCCACGAATTTCTTGTTTTACCATTATAGTATAGTCGATGTTGTCTATCAAATGGACTAAAATTTCGATACTTCTACATTTTAAGGCCTGAAAATACAAGTACAGCCTGAAAAATATAGAGCAATACGAATTTAATTCAAAGATGGCAAATTAAAATTAATCCATTTAGAGTGAAGGATTTTAACTTTCTCGTATACGAAGTATAGGGAAAGTGTTGCAATCATCAAAAAAATTGAACTCAAGATTTTGGCATCTCTCCATGTTTCAGACCTCCCTGAATTCTAAAAACATATTTTTGAAAAAATGTCTGTCCGACTTTGACAAAGATAACTCAGAAGCACTTAGAGCAAGGCGAATGATATTTGGTATATGGTCTTAACAACAAAATTGTAGATTTCTATCAAATTTTGATCAAAATGTAATCAGAAAAGGTCTACATGTCAGGCTATTCGAATATAAGTTAGCTCGATAACTACAAAATAGAGAGATAGATGAATAAAATTCAGTACATATATTTAACACCTGTTAAATTTTGAGCTATATCTAATAAATGATTGAAGTGCAGAAGCGATCACTCAACTGCACTCTACTTTTGATTTAAAAAAGAAAATCTATTCTTTTTGTCCTCAGAAGTAATGATAGACGAATATTCTAAATGATCGTAAAAATATTTTTTTTAATTTATTTATCAGAATGACTACTTTTTCTGTTGCAGAGACCCTTCTATATTTTTCGTTCATACTCCTCTGACTTCGTACTTTTTCCTGGGATCATCTGATTTTATAGTTATATGCAAACAGCTTTGACAAAGAAAAACATGTTCTTAAAAAAGGGATTGAAAAAATGTGTAGTTCATTTCTTTGAGCTTCACGCTGATGAAGTATTTATTTCAAGCAAATAAATGTTTCCCAACGTATCCTGAAGAATTAGCCATGGAAGAATATTTTAGAACCCTCTTTAATATGTAATTTCTGATGTTTAAAATATTATAGTGAATATTTTGAATACAATTTGCGTGAAAGTAAGTTTGACATCAGAAAT
The DNA here is from genome assembly GCA_026289955.1 of Argiope argentata. Classification (NCBI taxonomy): domain Eukaryota; kingdom Metazoa; phylum Arthropoda; class Arachnida; order Araneae; family Araneidae; genus Argiope; species Argiope argentata. The sequence continues at coordinate 3,342,006 of JAOUZG010050968.1, read as the reverse complement.
AAGTGGTTGTTTAAAGCGTTCAATAATTTTACAAGAATTCATTGGACAAAAAAATTGTCCTTTCTAATGTGAAATAAGTTACAAAAATAAGAATATTAACATTTTTTCTATTAAACCTATCATCCAACAAAGAAAAAAACGAACGCTAGGAAAAAAAACTCTACATTCACTACTTCGCTTCTTACCCTGATGAAACATTTACATAACACAGCGTGGAAAAATAAAAAATAAATAAAAGTATGAATGAATTTTACAAAAATGGAATTATTTTAATAATAACTAAAGAGCAAGAGCTATTTGCATTATTCTTTTGAATTTTCTTTGAAACATTTAATCTCATGGATTTACTTGTATATTATATGGCTTTTTCAAAAATGAATAATAGAATGTTCATGGTTCTGATTTAGAGTTTTAAGCGATTTACGAATCATGCAATCGTGATAAATGAAATATTTGTCTAGAAACTGAATGATTCAATAAAAAAGGATGTTTGATAAATCTTTGAAAAAGCGTGAAAAATTCCGACTGTCAAGCCATAAAAAATTCAATTTTTGATTCACATGCCTGAATTTTGATTCTTTTAAACCAATACATTGCTTAATGCTTATTGTAACAACAACAAAAATCCTACTCCATTTTGAAAATGATTCTTTCACAAACATCGGCAATAATCGGTCGAATTTCGCCTTCATACATTTATAATTTGATTTATTTAACCATATTATAGCGAATTACAGGGAAAGAATAAATCTTGAAAATGATTATTTCTCACGTTTATATTCATATAGAATTTCTGATTATCTTTTTGGTCTACATATGACATTACCGAAAGATGGTGCAACCTTAGTAATTGCCAAGAATGAAATTGCGTGTAAAACGGTTTATTTGGCATAGACAGAACTTCTTTGGAGAAGCAAACTACCTGCATTTACGTTTTAAAACAACTAGTCTGGGGAAAAGGTACGGAGGAAAGGAGACAATAATTTTTTTAAAAAAAATTAATTATGTCTAATAATTCTATGAGATTATTTTCAAATTTTCTGACAGAAATCAGAATCACATACATAGTAATTATTACTTAATTTATAACAGAAAACTATGACTAAAGATTGCTAACTTAAATATAGTTCGTATATATTTAATGTCGAATTACTTATGTTTCTACCTAGACAAATTGTTGATATTTTAGCTTAATCTTTTAAAAAAAAACATTTTATGACATTCACTTGAGATTTTAAATACTCTGTGAAATGAAAATGTAGAGAACAATTTTTCCCCATCATTTTCTTTGCGAAGAATATTTAAAATCTCAATTGAGAAAAAAAATTTAAATAAAAAATTTTAATTTAAAAAATAAGATTAAGCTAGTCTTAAATTAAACTAGTTAACTAATTAGAAACTTATAAAACTAAACCAATATTTTTTATTAAACTGTTAAATTTTATTAAACTAAATAGAATTTAAATAGTCTTAACATTTTAATAAAAGGAACTGGAAAACCTTTTTAGAACTAACACAGTTAAATAGCTTTAATTTTGGATTTTCTTTGAAAACTTGTTGAAAAATTCCTAATCAATTAAAGTGTATTGCCTTTACAGTTTAGAAAGTTAAATGGAAAAAAATTGTGTTTTAGAATAAAATTTTCATTCTTTTCCCACTTTCTCTTCGATTTTTTTAGGTATTCTGTATTTTACTACAGCAATAAGCACATTGAATGCTTCAAAAATTATGAAATGCTTGATAGTTTTTAAAATCAAATAACAAAAATTTCACTGTGATCTCTACTTATCGGGTAAAGCTAGCTATTTCTTGGTTTAAGCGAGAGTTTACCAAAAAAAATTATAGCTACACTTCTAGTTTATGAATATTGAATATCTATGCCAGAATGACAAATGAGTTAAGCTTATATACTCTCAATATTTGTACTAATACTAGAACGGAGCTCAGAACTTTCACATCTTTTAAAACACTTTATAAACGCTAATATTTAAAGCTATTTATGAAACATAAAATTTATTTCATTTCTTTTTAAATAGTTTTTAAATTTTGATTACCTCTGTTGAAATTAATCTGTTTTTAATCTTAGTTATTGTTATTTATGGCATTTTTTCAAGCCCGCTGACAGGTCTGCCAGCTAGTTAAACCGATTCAGCCTCTCTCTTTTTTCAGTAGCGCCAACTATGGCCAAGAGTACGACTTAGCTACACACGCGTCACAACCCTTTTAATGGGGCGGACTTCATTAATGCATTTTCATTCATTCATTCACAGATAGCAATTTAGATCTAGAACAGAGAACGATCGCCTCTGTTCTACGACAGATTTAACGAGCGCCAGCCACCATACACTCGCAGAATTTTCGGGCGACGAGGTTCGAACTAGCAACCTAAGGAATACGAGACCAACGCTCTACCAATCAGGTTATCCCTGCCCTTTTAATCCCAGTTTTACTATCTATTTCCAACTATTTTGTACTTACATCGGGAACACTTTTTACTAGGAAAAAAGTTATGGTTAAAAGTTATAACGGAAAGAAATCGAAAAGTGTTAAAATTAGGTATTGTAATTAGCTTATAATTGGATAATCACTGTATAATAGATTCGAATGATTTTAAATAAATGGCCCATGTATTAATTCTCTATTTAAACGAATAGCTTAGGAGGGTGGTATTTAAGCTTCCTAACTTATCTATAATCTTATACAGATTGAAACAAAAAGTTAAAAGGGGCACCGTACACACAATGCATTTAATCAGTTCTCAACATACTGTCGATTTTGCTCAAATTTCAATTCTCAAATTTTACTTTAAAAAAAAACTTTAACAAATACATTATCTAACTACTTATAAAAAATTCATTGGAGTCAATAGGATTTTATTTGCTTATATTAAAATTATTCAATTTTAACTAAAAATTTTCTCGTTGATTTTTTTTTATTTTTAAATGTTATGTTTTTAACCGTTTTGACACTATTTTTAAAGATTAACTTTGCGCACTGTGGTTAGCATAATGGCATTTGCATAAAAATATTTAAAAAAAGAACTAAAAGTGGAAAAGAACAAGCAGAGATCTTGGACTACTCTACATCCTTTCAAATATTCGATTCCCCTTTTTGAATAAGAATATATTTGATATCATCTAAAACAATATAATATAACACTAGTGATGAATATGTCTTAATTTCATTAACCTTGCTGTAATTCGACCGTTATTTTTCTAAAACCAGTTTGTTTAAAATTAAAATTTTTGTTAATGGAAAAAAATGGAGAACATTTTGTTGCAGATAGTTTGTAGGTAAACTATCTACAAACAAGGTAGGTGGGTAATTTGTTAAAATACGATAAAAGTTTTCGTGAGCTATAAAAACTTCGACTTTCAAAATAAAATTCGTTTTGAAATAAAAAATGAAATTTTTGTTAAAAATGAATAGAACTCTCAATTCAAAATATAAAAAAAGAATGCCTAGCTCGGCTTTTTCTAAATAGATAGTGAGTCGATCAGTCGAATGTCGTCTGCTCGCCGACTCATCTCATGTTATGACGTCATTTTTCTTCCTCTTGCATGTGTAATGGAGTTCACAATTGTTTTGAAGAGGAGAGTTAAATCATTAATCAATGAAGAGGAGTGTTAAAATTAATCATCAGGAGTGTTTAAATCAAATTCTCCCTGTTTTGAAAAAAAAATATGCTGTATAAAATGAATAAAGAAAATTTCAAAAACTAAAAAGTCATCATGTTTTAAATATTTACCGCTCTTGTATGTTACAAATTTCTTACGTTAATATTTTTCTATTGTATAGACGAAAGACAGATTCTAAAGAACAAAGCTTTTTTTCTTTAGTTTATAAAAAGGTTTCTTCGTCAGACGCAGAATATGAGATTTTTCAAATCATTGGGTAAAAAAATTAAATAAAAATTGTTTGCTTAATATAAGTAAAAAATATAAAAGAATTTACAATGATTTTATATAAATTCCAAAATTTTAAAGGTAGTGGAAAATTTTTAAAAATAGTTTTTAAGAACAAAATTAAAAAAAAAAAAAATTAAGAAAATTCCATCGTTGTTCTCTTTTTAAAGTATCTATTCTTAATAGTTTTTTTTTTTTTGAAAATTTTGATGGTTTTAAAATATTATATAAGATATATCCTATTCTTAATGAGACTTTAATTTGAATATAGAGACTCCTCTTTTTCATTCCTTCATATGACAACTGAATAGATAAATTATTCCATCACTTTGTAGTCGGTGATTTTTTATAAGATGAGTTGAGCGAGTCATTGAAAGTTTTCTCTAGTTGTTTTTGATAAAATCTTTAAGAAGCAAACATAATATTTTTGCGTTCTAAATAATCGCTGTTCAAAAATAGTGCTGTGTTACGAAATTGAACTATTCTTTTTAAGTTCTTAAAAGGTACTTAAGAGATTCTTTAAATCTTTCAGATCATTCTGTACCAAAATCAAATACCTTTTCATGTATTCGATTATAAATCGATGAAATGACGACTAAAATTGGTAAACGAGGCTAATTCCAAAAAATTCAAATGCTTTTTTTTCACACTAAAGAAGTGAACATTGTATTTCTGAGATACAAATGTTCGTGTGGATGTATTTAAGAAATTTAACTATTTTATTTTTAAATAGTTATTTGATCATAATGAATTTTTAAAGCCATTCTGATCTTTCAATAGCTAATTTCGGGTAGATAATTCTGGTAAGAGGATATCAACTTTAAATTGAAATAGTAACAATACTAGGGGCCAAAAAAATTCAACGTCATTTTTCATGTTAAAGTGATAAATGAGAGGTATTTTACAAAGAGGTGAACATGGAAAACACGTAGCTCAAAGGAGAGTTTAAAGAGTCTTCTAGAATAAAGCTTTAATTGGTAATGTAATTTTTTTTGCCGTTATACCACAATTTATATTTTTACTTTTGGTGATTACACTATTAATTATCTTTTAGTATCAGTTATTAGATGTTTTTTACTTTCTTGTGCACGAAGAATGAAGTATTGTACGAAGAAAAGTACTGTAAACGTCAAAAATTTTGAACTCCAGATTTTGGCAAAATTTCCAAGTTCCACTCCTCTTTGAATTCAAAAATTCCATGTTTAGTGATAGCTCTGTGAATACTATGACTCAAAAATGTGTTAAGCTAGACGGATGAAATTTAATACATGAACTTTAGACAAAATTGTTTGTTTTTGCCAAATTTTCAAAGAAATTTATGTGGAAGAAAATCTGGCTTCCTGGTTATTCAATTACAAGTGAGCTCGGTTACTACAAAACGAGATAAAATTTGGTACAGAAGCTCAGAATCTAATATGTATATTCTTATAAAATTTTGAGCAAAATTTATCAAAGGGATGGCCTTTTATCTATCTCACTTATATGTTAACTCAATGATTTAAATCTCGGAAATTCTTAATTTGATTTTTGTGATTACTACTGTAGGTTTGGACCAAATTTTGGTTTCAATCGAAGATGTCCAAAATACATATTCGCATGATAGAATCAGTAAAAATTCTAGATTTACGCCAAAGATATATATATTTAATATTCTTTGCCAATGCATGCAAGGAAATCACAGCTTTTCCTAAAATATACATTTTTATGCAGGGGGAGGAGGATAAGGCCTATTTGGAGAGTGTGCAAGAAAGTTTCGGAGAGACCACTTCCACACATCTCTATAATCCAATATAACCTTTTAGATTACTTGGTAAAATTCAAATTTTACTTTTTTAGTAATAATAATTTTCTGATTTATGGAATATTATTCTGGGACCTTGTTTAACTATTTTTGTTACATTTTGGAAGAGCAAAAATGTATTTTATTGCAAAATACTTTGTTAGGGGGGAATTAAATATTTTATTTAATGTACCCGAACACGTTTGGAGCCACGTTTTAGAAAAATATGATGTAGATATACTTAAAACATCTTTATGGGTTTGAAATAATTTAAATTTAATGATAGGAAGTCAGTATTTGAAATAAACATGAAAACTTTTTGAAAATTGCCGTTTAATAGCGTAACTTTAAGCAAATTTTTTTAAAATTTCAAATTAGCTACATTAAAACTTATTATTCTCATCTGAACAAAACTTATACCAAAATAAATTATATAATTTTCTCTAGGGAATGAAGTACAATCGTATAGCTATAATGATAAATAAAAATTTTAGAACCAGTAAAAAATTTATCACGAAAGTTTTAGTAAATTATGACGTTATTATTCAAACAATAGGCTGTAAATTAAAATATATTCACAGAATCTAAAATATTTTATTTATTTTCTAATAAAATAGTACAAGGAAGGGTCCTCCAGATTTCATAGTAACACGATAAATATATTTTGAGTTATTTGATTTGAAGTGAGCAAAAAATAAGTAAAAATTAGTTTTGAGAAAAGTGAATTTAAAGTATACATAACCTGTTTCAATAATAAATTATGTGTGTACATACTTAAAATTCACAAAATTTATAGATTATACCTTTTTCCTCCTCAGCTTTTAATAATTTTATCTTTTTAATCATGTTAGGGCAATTTTTGCATTTGGCAGCGAATGTCGTCTAGATTAATGTATTCTGTCTTTGTCGAGTTCAGCAAATGCTTTAATTTCATTTGTCCTAGGATGCACTTCAATAACCTTAAGGATATTCAGTAATTCTATAAAACCTTCATTAAAATGCCTTACAGACATAAATGCTCCTAATCTGAGGGTTCGGAGCTCAACAAAAGCATCTTTAGGTACAAATTTCCACAAAACACTACTGACACTCTCAGTGGCATTTTGCATTTTGAAGTGTAAAATTATTTTCCATGCTTAAAACTAAATTTATGTTAATACAAATTTTTAACATTTTTCCCCTTTAAATTGGTACTTCCGGTTATTTAAATGTTCACTTTCGGTTTATCGAACATTATGAAAATATTAATATCTTATTTTCTAATTAACGTAGAGAAAAAAGTAGACCAGTTTTGGATAACTCAAAGACTGGTATATACAACAAAGGAATTTTTTAAAATCCTTTTTGGCGAAAATTGACGTTTTAAACGTGTTCGGATATTTTAAAAACTTACTTCATTTAAAATAGTTCATATACTACTTCAATGATTCGCTTGTCCTGGTAAAGGTTAGTCAGAAATGTTTCTAATCTATTACTACCTGATATATTATTATGCACGATTGCATGTCTGTGTGTGAACTTGATTTGAAGAAACATTCGGGGAGGGGTGTTTTTTTTTGGGGCAATTTTTATTCTTTATCGTTTCATGGGAGTTGTCAAATTTTTATATATTATCAAGATTGTTTGCAGAAACCACGACAAGGTCAGTCCAGTGAACAAAATAAAAAGGCAGAAATCAGGAAAGAGAAAGCTTGAGAAAATATTTTGAGCTTATATACGTTCAGTGAGGATTCTAGGGGGGGGGGATTAAAACTGCAGTGAAGAAGGTGTTCGTGTGATTAGGAAATCCTTTTTAAGACGTAAATTAACTAGAAATTATAATTTCCTCCCTGCACGAGCCTAGTATGACAGGCCCTTACTATTTTAAGATTCTGTGAAGATAAAACAACTTAGCAAATAAGTGTACACAATTTTTAGAATTTAATTGGTCATTGGTTATGGTTTGAGACAATTATTCAATGTGCAAAAATGCAACAAAATAATTGCAAATGCACAAAAATACAATAAAATAAATAATAGGCTATAGCAATTTAACAGAAAAAAACATATTTAATAAACTTCAAAAATCCATGCGTCAAATAAAATTAGTTCAAATATTTCAAAAACACTACAAAATTTTTTTTGATGTAATTCAACATCTGTGATTTTTTTTCTTAGCTAGCTTTGTGCTCAATGCTCATTTTAAAGATTCTGGAACAGTTATTTTGTCTTGATATTTTAGCAGAAATATTGTTTCATTTCTTTTTTTTTTCCTTCTTTATTTGTAGAATACGTCAGTTTTTAAAGACAATTGTAGGGGTTGTACTCAAGACATTTTGATGAAGATCGAAGGAATCATTCGATGAAGCAAAACGCATCCCCCCCTTGACATCAATTAATTTTTTTGATTTATCTGGAGTACATGAGAAGTAACATAGAAATATTTTGTCTCTGGATCAGATTTTTCTACGTGAAACAAAAGCTGAAAACCATTTGAAGCTTCATGAAGTTGCAGAGAAAAAATAGAAGCACATTGAAATAAAAAATAAATTAGAAGCGTCGGCGGTCAATGAAGTCTACATTTTGATATGGGTTTTTTTACCCCCAAGGAGTTAGTCCTTTCTATTTTTTTTAAATATAAAATATGGTTTGGAAAAACAATTGGAGCGTGCTATAATGGTTTTGATTCTTCCTAATTTCGATGAAATAGTCAAACTTTTATACATTATCCAAGTCATTCTTTATTCTTTGTCCAAGTCATGGCAAGCAAGGTGCAGTGAGCCGAACGAGAAGGCAGAAAGGTGGACAGAGAGAGAGCGTAAGAAAATATTTTGAGCTTGCAGGCTTCACTCCGTCAAAGCAAAGGAACTTTCTATTTCCTTATTTAATGAATTTTAAGAAGTAAAACTTCATCTTAACAATGCTGCACTTCAAAAAGTACAATTAGACACCTTAGAATGAAGACTTGTATACGTATTACATATATATACCTTTCTAATATATTCCTGCAAAGTCCCCTGACATATCATCTACGGATGTGCCTTTGGTCGGTTGAAAATAAATTTTTTTACGCACACACCTACCACGATAAATTGACTCTGGAAAATAGCAGAAGACGAAAGGAAATTAATACTCCTGAAATTTTGCAAAAAGGCATTCTATGAAGAAAATTGCTACACAGGCCTATAATCCAAAAAAAAAAAAAAAAGATATTCTATCAGACCGAAAATTTAAGAAAAACAGTCCTTACATTTTAAACTCTGATTTAATGGCCTCGAAATGGTTCTAAAAATGTTTAAAAGATCCTCTGTAATAAGAAAAATGTCAAAATGTTATTTTAGAAAAGATACTGATATTTATAAATAAGGTATACTATCATAATTGAATTCGAAGATTGGTAATTTGACAGTAGTATCTTATTTCTGAATTTCATTTCAGTCCATTAAATTTAAAATTATCTAATTAAGGAAGCAGAATTTTTAGCATTTTAGAATTAAGGAAGCAGAAAACAAACATTATCAGTGGTGGAATATTCTACATTAGAGCTATGTAATGTGCACGATTATAATAAGCTAAGAAGAAAATATATATTCTTCTGCAGATTTTGACAGCATTTTTATACCCTTTTCACGCAACGAGGCACTTAGCGAAATGATAAATAAAAATCAGGCGAAAACTTGAGATGCTCCGTCGTTATATCGCTTCCCTCTTAAAGCAAGTGGTCGTTTCATTCACTGGCTAGACCGTATCCCCCTATCGGACTAAGGACAGCTTCCGACGAAAGTAAATCCGACTAAATTGTATCAAAAAGAAAGTTAATATTTAAAATCTGAAAGCAAAAAATGTGTAAAATACACTTGCTGCTGAGGGAAATGTGAATAATTCCTATATACTGATAACGTAAAAATTAGTTTTTCATTCAGAATTTGCCATTTGTATTCACAGATCATATCTGAAATTATTTAATGTAAATATTTACACTGTTTTACACATTTTTTCTAACATTAATTTACCTTTGACATGAAATGAATGAAATATCATAAAAAATATGCTTATAATAAACTAAATGTTATTGCGTGTCAAGGTTTGTACATCTTGTTTTGAAGTTACGACGATCAATTTTAACCAACAGATGGCGGATCAATTATACGCCATCTGTCGGAATGACAGGTTGATAAAAGTATTTCACAGTCCTTCTATATTCAGTGATGCATTAGAGGATTAAATTTCCCTATAAGGATTACGGCAGCAGTGTGCATAACATTATTCATTCATATAAACATTTATTTTGCATTCACAACATAATAAATTTTCATGAATAATGAAAGCCCTTTTCGTTAAACAAAACTTAAAGCAAAGGTTTTGCATACAACAAAACACTATAAAAGTTTCTTTTATTGAAGTGATTAAAAGAGTACAAACAGGATAGCGCCCAATTCAAATCGTTTAAGAATTAATTTCGTATAAAAGTTTGGATTTTTATTTGCAATTGTATGCTCAGTTTCTAAGATAAAGTTCTGTCAACATGCTTTAGTTTTCATAACTGTATAATAACTTGCAAATTTAAAAAGCTATGCTGGAAAAAAGTATTTGAAAAATGCAACTCTTTTTTTTATTTTTTATTTATTTTAAAGATTAAAACATTTGTTACTTTATAGAATAAAAAAAATTAGAATTTATCCAGAATTGAAGTTGCACTGTCATTAATTTTCTTCAAGATAAAAATTTGCGATAAATCTACATAAAAAGAAAACATAAAACATCTGCATTAAATTAACTTCTATTTATCCATTAAAAATACCACAAAAACTTCTATAAAAATTAGATTGATTCGGGCTGATTTAACAATTCCTTTAGAGATTTGATTGATTGCTTTTCTTTCATGTTGAAGGACTAGGACTGTAGGATCCCTAGAATGTGAAACACCTGAAAAATCTTTTAAAAAGATAGTGATAATTTTAAATGAATATGAGAAAATTAGTTTGAATGCATATAAATTTTAAATGTCACTACAAACTGTCTATTTTTAACTTTAAAATTAAGTTGGTTTCTTTCCATCAAGAGAAGCAGGCATTATTTACAAGCTGACGGACAAGCGTCCTCTCACAGCGCGGCGGAAAAGCAGAAGCGTAAAGAAGAAGGGAAATCATTACCCCTGGTCTTATATACTGTAAGATTTTGATAGGGAATATATTTTTCATAGCGCTACAATGAGATTTCGACGGGCATTTCTTCAGCACACCCCCTTAACAGGCAAGGGAAACACGGGGATCTTTTTTAAAGGAATGTTCTTGGCTGGACAATTTTCATCTCTCACTAGGAGCATGAGAATCTGTGACTTTTAGCCGATTCAGCAATTTTACCAAATCTCGGATGAATTAATTAACTTTAACAAGTGGAATGGATCAGGAAATAAGAGAATATTTTAGAATGAAGTTATTATGGGTTAAATTAAGATAAAGCTTTGGATATTAGTTAGGGTTAAATTTAATTTTAAAAATATCATTACATATATGTATTTATTTAAAGAAAGAACATGTAAATTTAGATAATGACTAGATATATTCAAAATCTCTTATTGTCATTAGAAATAACCATCTGTTGTGCGTATGTGTCAATGGTGTAGTTTGAAACTGCATTTCGAGCATTTTAACTAAAGCTGACAATTGTTTCATTACATCCAATCAACCTCTTAAAATTAATTTTTCCCTTTTAAGATTCTCTGTCCTTCATGACTCCAGAAACTCATGCATTTCTTAAAGGAATTTTATTTTTTAAAATTACACCATCTTCTATAAATAAATTTATTAATACCAGCCATATTATTAAAGACAGAAAACGTACGAGAATGCTAAAATTATGTTTTTTTTTCTTTTTAAATGCCCTCCTAGATTTAGCAGAGAAATTTACTAATTAATTTTCCTCTTTAAGAACTATTTTAAAATATTTATTTCATACAAAAAATAAGAAGCAGTTCATTGTCTTGTGTGATAGGAGTAAAAGAAGAAGATTTACAAAAGTGTTTACATTTGATTGCTGCACCATTTATATTTACGATAAATACTTCAAAAAACTAATTTCAAATACATCTAAATTAATTTTTAAACTTTTGCGTTTATAAATCATGAACAACCAATCAATTCAGAGAAGACAAAATTTTTCTGAAAACAAAAGCTTAAGATTTTTTTTCCTTGCATTATGCCCCCCGATTCGTATTTTGCACAGAAAGCAACAAAATTGATAAGAGAATGTAATCTATTAAAAATGAAACCTCTTACTTAAAAGATAAATAAAAGATAGCTTAAGCATTTTTTTGTTGTTGTTTGTCCAACTAAAAAACTAATTGTACGAAAACATTTACATTTCTTTTTTGTTTTTAAATTTTCTCAGCAATAGCTCGAAATTTCTTTGTAATGTATAATTTGATTTCTTGAAAATCTGTATATTAAGTAACCGATGGTTAACAACGCAATATCAAAACAATGGAATTATATTTTGCAATGACACTAAATAAAAATAACAACAAAATTTTCGCGATTAATTTGTTAACAGAAATTTGGACGTTTCAAACTAAAAATTCTATTCAAACTTTCCTGCAACGCACAAAATGTAAATAATTTAAAATTCTGTTTATTTTAAACGATATGTTTAAAGTTTTAAAGTGTATTATTACTTTACCCTGCTTTTTCGAGCATATAGAATATTTTCATCTTGTAACAAAATGCGAAATAAATGCACAAATACATATAGTTAACCACAAACTAACTTTGTAAATTTCCTACATCGGAGGAACTGAAGAAGATATTCTGGTACCAATAAAAATATTAAATTAAATTAAACGTATTAAAATTAAATTTTCTGGTGTGAATTAATTAATTAAATTTTCTTCTTAAATGTACCAGTGCCTCAAATTATAATTATTAAAAGCAATTATTATAAATAATTAAATGTGATTAAAAATAAATTTAAGATATACTCTTAAATTTCAAAATACACTGAATTCCCAATACTTAGTTGAAAAATTCTAGTTCATAAAATATTTATCTAGTTATAAAATAAGGAATTATGAAAATTATCATTTTCAAATTTATTATATGTTTGTATTGTAAACTTCGGACATTTCAGTAATAGTAAATTCACAAAACTTTGAGTTCTTGAAATATTCTTAAATCCTGCGCACCGGCTTTATGCAATAATGGAAAATAAAATTTACGCTATCGCAATTTTTAAATGACAAAAAATTTAATTTTCTATAGGTTTATTAAATGACTTTCTTTTTCTAAACTTCTATCAATTAATTGCATTTCTCTGCCTTATTATCTAAAATTTTAATCGAAAACAGATAAGAAAAGACGCAAAATACCCACAAAAGAAAATGTGCATTTTATAAAGAAAATCAGTCAGTATTATCTGTTCCTCACGATTTTAAAAAAGAAGGAACCAAATAAATTTTGAATGAATCTCTGCTGCCTATAAAATAGATCACTGGAACCAAATACACGAAATTCGGTACAATATATATTTTGATTGATGAAGAAGTTTATGTCGGTGCATTTGTCTTTATTTTTTCAATTCCTACTACTGGTTCATACTTTCCCTATGTATATATTGTTCATATATTCAGTTGTTAATAAAATACTTTTTATTCATCCATTCAAGTTCAAATACATTGTTTAAACTTGTAGGTGACACTTGATGTCAACACAGTTTTTTCAAAAATTAATTCAATAATTAAATTTAATTAATTTTTAATACTTTAGTTTAAAGTTTTAGCAGTTTATAAAGAAAAAGTAGTCAGTAAAAGCAGTTTATTATGAACAGTAAAGAGTTTCAGCAGTTTGTAATAAGAATTGAGATCAACAGGCAGTTGCTCAATCGGTAAAATAAAAGGATTTCAGTTTTTTTTTTTTTTTTTCTTTTTTTTTCTTTCTCGTAATGGTGAAGAATGCGAGTTCAATTCTTGCGAAATCAATAATTTTATGATAAATTATTTATATTAATTGTAACTATTTAATAAAAAGTAACTAAAATAAAAAATTTCTTTGTTGACCTAAATAGGAACTGACTTAATTTTTTATACTATTTGTCTTAATATCGTTTTGATTCAAAATTAATAAAAAATCAAGAAACAATTCGACATTTCTAAACGATTCTACAGCGCCGGTAGTCAAGATAGTGATGAAAGATGGTTAATGACAGCTAATAATAATCCAAAGTGTTATTTGTTGATCTGCCTTGATAGTGTGCAGAAGACATTGAAACAAAAGTATTCAATTCGGATCCACGTATTCTTCCATAGGAGAAATGGGCACTTCAAATTGAAATTTTAACTACATATTCAATTAATTAGTGGAAATAAAGCATTGTTAGTGGTGAATTTTATACGTATTGAGATATATAATCGAATTTTATAACATACATTTTAAAAATTTTATTAAAAAATCTTAAATATGTAATATAGATTTTTAACTGCATCTATACTTTATGACGTTGATTTTTTATATGATGAAGGTTTATTTTTTTGTTTCAAGTGATTAATTTGCTTATAAGCCTCATTTTTTCATTTTATTGCACTGATTTGTATTGTATATTTTTGCTCCAGTTTCAAAATTAATTGTAGGGAAACATAGGAAAATCATTAATTTTTATGTTTACTTTCTAGGAGCAAATTTGCATTATATTTTAAATTTCACAGTAGTTGAAATTCAACTGTTCAATTATTTTGGTGAATCATAAATAAGAAGAAAAATACCCATAAAGAGAGAATGTCTATCATTAAAATACTTAAATTGGTAAGTCTAGAACATTCTTTTCATAAAATAGTTCTTTTAAAAAGCAAACAATTAATATAAAAAATTAAAAGTCAATTCTTACTTAGGTGAGCAAAGAAGAATTTTATTCTAGCTACTTTTTATTAAATAATTACAACTAATATGAATAATTTATCCAAAAATTATTGATTTTCGCAAGAATTGAACTCGCATACTTCACCTTCACGTGAAAAATACTAAATCCTTACATTTTGCTGAGTAAGTTACTGCCTGTTGACTTCAATTTTCATTACAAACTACTAAAACTTCATTCAAAGTCTGTAAAATTAATTAAATTTTATTGAGGTGTTACTATTTGCAAAAAATTTATTAACATATCAAGTGCCATCCACTACAAGTTTTTAAAAATGCATGTGGGTTATCCCAAGAAAGTATTTTGTTTTGCCACCATCTCATTCTATTGCCTCATTGTAGGACATGATTCAAAGATCTGTAAAATGTTAGATCATTTCCCAGAGGACGATAATTTTAATTAATACAGCTTTCCAGATCAACGCTATCTGTCGAGCTTACAAAATGCCGACACAACTAATACTCAGGTAGAGGTTCACTAACCCTCGTTCGATGAAAATGTTTTCACGCTGGCTAACTACGCGGTAAGTTGTTTCAGTCATATAATGCACTTTTTTTTTTAGTTTTCTAACTCCTCCTAGAGGAAATTATCTAACTTTCTGTTTCTTTCATATCTTCATGTTTTAATCCATTTCCTATTTCCCTGTAAATACCACCCCTTATAAACTTTTCCTTTTATCGTTAAATAAATTGTTTAATTCTTTAAGAAGTCCCTTCAACTTTCGTTTGCATTATATATATATATATATATATATATATATATATATATAT
>JAOUZG010050968.1:3301277-3326568 GCA_026289955.1 Argiope argentata | reverse complement strand
ATATATATATATATATATATATAAATAGATAGATAGATAGATAGATAGATAGATAGATAGATAGATAGATAGATAGATAGATACCTCGGCACTACAACGTAGTGGGACAGATGCGTACAATCGGTTTGCATACCAGTTGTAAAACTGTCAATCAACGGTCTTGTTTACAAGGTGGTTTTGTTACTGTAAAGGATCACTTATAGAAGAGGTTGCAACATTTTAAACGTTATCTTAAAAGTGTCAAATTTGGCGAAAGTTAGCATGATGTTTAACTCAATTTGGAATACTTAATGACTTATTGTTTAATACAATATAGTGCATTTTAAAATTCATTAAACAAAGTTTACTCTTTGTTTCCGATGAAACATGAATTGTTTTTAGATGAATTTATTCAAAAATGTATGATAAAATTAATGAATTTCTTCTCATATAAATACTGTATCCACTTCGAAAAAATAATCTAGATTTTAGAAAATACATTTCTTTACATAAATTCCACGATTTACATTAAACGAAAGAGTTTCATTTTCATTAGTTTTGGTTTTGTTTCTTTTTGATTTATTTGTTTAATTCAATAAGTTCGGACACTGAAATATATGCTATTTAAATATAAGTTGTTTATTAAGTATAAAGTATCAATAAATGAGGTTAATATTATTGAAATGATTTGTAAGAAGGAATTAAATACAAATACAATTCTTGAAATACCGTAAGTAGTAAGAAATGCTTCGATCCAAGGATGTTAAGTTTCCATGTTATATAAATTTTTAAAAATCCAGCTTTACAGTGGAAACGCCATTACAAATTTAAAATTTTCTGTTGGTCATCGTAGATTTAATTTCAAGGTTGTATTAATTTTTTAAAAATATGTAATCTGATAACGATAAATTATTTTTTTCAATATATAACTTCTCATTTTTATATGAGATATCTGTAGGAGATGTAAGTTGGAATTTATATGTAATTTTCTTTTAGATGCTCTATTTAGTACTCCATAACCCAAATCTACTGCTGAAAAATAAACAGAATAAAAAATTGATTTTTACATTACTATATGCATTGTATATTCTTCAGAAATTAAAAAAAATATTCAATTGTTTCCGATTTCAAAAAAATTCAGAGCCGTTTTAAACTTTCTAGAAACCCACATAAAATACAAATCTCGAAACCCTTTTCTCCTTCGTAGATTTAATTTCAACGTTGTTGCATTGTTTTAAATATGTACTCTGATAAAGACAAATTATTTATTCATTATAAAGCTTTTCATTTTTTTTATATAAGTCAAATTATTGCAAGTACACTTCACATCAAAACAATGCAAAAAGAAAAAAAGAAAAGAAACAGTCTGTTAAAACAGAAGTAAATTAATGTTTTGCTAACTAATCATTTGCATCTGAAAATCTATAGAAGATGTTAGCTGAATTAAAATGTAATTTTTTTTAGATGCATTATATATTAAACCATAACCCAAATCTACTATTGAAAAATAGAATAAAACATGATTTTTAAATTACTCAATGCATTGTATTTTCTTCAGAATTTTTTTTTAAATCGTTCTTATATGTAAAATAAGCCATTAAAAATCGTGATGAATAAAGTAATATACTCTTCAACAATATACATCTACACTTCTATTGTAAATTTCCGGTTAATTTTTATATATATGTAATTAGTCGGTTAATTTTTATATATATGTAATTATATTTTAAACTTTAATTTCAATTTTAATTAATTCCCAAAGTTTTGTCTTAATTTAGTTCATAGTAACCCTTCGAAAATGTTATTTCCTGGTCCATTCCACTTTTCCTATTTAATAAAACAAATGAAGTATTATACAGATAATGCGTCATTGATGATTCCACCACGTGCTGAGTGGTTGAATAATAAATCAATGGTGTGGATATTCTTATGAGGCATGTATTTGTTTCTCTTGTAAAGGTCAAATGCATAAGAATTCCTGTAAGAATTCTACACGTGTGTGATTTATGAGAATATCATAATATATAAGAACAGAGATATATGTTCCGTTCCCTTTTAATCCTTTTTCGCCTTGTAAACCTTCAGCTGCTGTTGTGTGCTGCTGAGTGTGCTTCATGAGATGGAATAAAAAACAAAATAGAAACTTCAACGTGTGTTTTCTTCAAAATGATTTCAGCCCCGATTCTGCAAACTGTTTTCAATTATATATATATATATATATATATATATATATATATATATATGCAAAATTAGGGCTTGTTTTCCCCAACGTTTCATTTGGCTGTAATTATTCGTTATTTTATAAGGCAAAAAATGCTGGGTCATAATCTTATGTTGGAAATAAATCACCTTAGGGAACAATTTTGCGATGTTTTTAATTCACTGTCGGCTTCGTTTTGCCTTGTATACTAAATAGATTTTAAGGCCTCTAACCTTAGTGGGGATGTCACTGGTCTGCAAGCTGGAAATATTCCTTTTGCTCAAAGAAATAAGGAAAATAATGCAACTGATGAGAGCTTTCTAAAAGAAATGTCACGAGCTTAAGTTAAATGGCCATCGAAATTAGAGTTTGACAATTATCGTTCGCCTGCTATATTTTAGGTATAGCAGGGAACGAGAAAATATCAATAATAATAATTTAGAACAAAATTAATGATGGTCTGAATTATGTCTAAGACGAAGTGATAATTCGTCTAATTTGCCTTATCTGTCTCCAATGGATATATGTTAAACATTTCTGGGTTAAAAAAATATTTGCTGAATAAACAAAACAAAAATTAACTACTCATTATATAATTTTTTTCGTACGATATTTCAGATGATGAAAAGAGATAATCTCATTGAGTTTAAAGTATGAGGAAACTTTTTGATTATAAAACTTTACAAAAATTCTGATAATTCTTGGAGATGGGTGGGTTTTACATAGAGACTTTATTTATACACCTATTTTATGACCATTATGAATTCGGCGAAATTTCTAAGCGATAAGAGAAAAATTATTCTCATATTTATCAATTATTTTATTATTTCTTCAAACTATTTTAATTAGCAAGTTTTATTTTGTTTTACATTAAGTTGATTTTTCAATTTAGTTATTGCCATAAATTTAATAATACAATAAATTGGTAATATAACACAAATCATAGACCTTCATGGGTAAAATTCCATTCATTGTCCACGCAGGTCCTGATCCAACTGAAAAGGAGAACTTAGCGGGGAGGGGTATGATACACAAATATTTTAAAATAAAAGAAATCTTTAGAACGCTAATTTTTAAATAAAATTAAAAGTTATTGCTTCTTATATTTTATTACTATCAATTTTCCCATCTTCACATATTAAATATCATTAGTATTTCAGATTTAATTTGATCTGCACAGACTTTGAAATGACATTAAATAAAAGTAGAATCATGATAAATAGCCTCATTTACAAAAATTTGCAAACAAAGCTGATAATTCAGTTTAATATGCGAAATGATATGAACCAGAAGGGAATTAAAATATGCAAAAGATTGATTCTATTACATTTTGTGACAGCTAAAGCTAATAAAATGAAATAATGAAAAATACATTGGAATTTTTTAAAAAAAAAAATCATACTATACAAAAAAATATAATATTATTTGTTAGATTTTCATTTCAGATTTAAATCAGAAACTATCACAATCGATGTTTTTTTATTGGGACGACTATTTTGGAATTTATTTTTAAGGTATCCGAACGCATTGAAAAGGTCGATTATCGCTAAAAATGACATTACATTTTTTTATTCGATAGATCTTTGAACTATCCAAAACAGATTAATTTTTTTTTATCTCTACATCAATTAGAAGTCAAGATATTAATATTTTCGTAGCGATCGGCTAACCGGAAGTGGACATTTAAATAACGGGTAGTATCGATTTAAAAAGCCAAAAACATGTTAAAAATTTTTATAAGCAGAAATTAAGTTTTAAATACGGAAAATTTTTGCACTTCAAAATACAAAATGCTAATGAGAGTTTCAAGAGTGTTTCATGAAAATTTGTACCAAAAGATGTCTTTGTTGAGCTATGAACCCTCAGATTAAGTGCCTTTGTGTCTGTAATACATTTTAATGAAGCTTTTATAAGATTACTAAACATTCTTATGGTTATTGGAGTGTATCGTAGTTAGTTATGCATTTAGAGCATTTGATGAGCTCGACAAAGTCAGAATAAATGAATGTAGGCGGCATTCACTGTCAAATACAAAAATTGCCACACAAAAAATAAAATGATTAAAAAAGGAAAATTATTAATATCCGAGGAGGAAGAAGGTATAATCTGTAAATGTGGAGAATTTCAAGTATATACATGCATAATTTATTATTAAAAAATATTACGGTATACTTTAAATGCATTTTTCTCAAAACTGATTTTTATTTTTTGTTCACTTCAAATCGTATAATTCAAAACATAATTATCATATTACTATGAAATTAGGTGGACTTTGTCTTTATATTATTTTCTCTAGAATGGACTAATAGAATTTAGATTGAATGAATATCTTTTAATTTACAGTCTTTAGATAGAATAACAACATCAAAATTCATTAAAAACTAGCCGCCTTTGGCGACCAGTCGGTTCGCCAGTATTAATGCTAGCTAAAATTTTCACATATTTTAAGAAGCTGTGTCTCATATTTTTTTCACCAAAATATTTTTAAACCAAACAAATGTTGATAGTCATATAATTCATTTATACTATTATTCATTATTAATTTAATCAGATGTTCTGCTCATTGTACTATTCATCTTTATCTTTCTATCTGTGCAATGATTGCCATTTTACTTAAATGGTGGAGGGAAAGGTCTAAAATTCTACGTTTTTATAGAATAGAAACGTTTTATAGAATTCAAATTTTCATAAATGAAAACACACTAAACAAATAAAGGCACAATTGATTTTCAAGAGATGCGAAAGTTTAAAAACAGCATGGAAAATGCCGCGCATAGAGAAAATAATGGTGACACACACACACACTTATTTTCTTTCTCTCCCCCCTTTCTGCAAACCTTTTTTTTTTTCTTTCTCTTCATTACTTTTCTTTCTACAAACCCTTTTTTCTTTTTTTCCCTGCCCAGATTTTATTTTGGGCAGGTATAGATTAAACATTCATACATACTAAACACTAAGAAAATAAAAAGAATCGTTTAATACATAAATCCTTTCAAGAATAAAATAAGATTAATTAAGAGCTCTTAATGCCGCATTTATATATAAAAAAGAATTTTTATCTTCAAGAACAACAACAGAACAACTTTATATCAGAACACAATCAATAGCAACATTAAAAAAGGAAACATCATCAAATAAAAACTAAAATGATATTCACGTCCGTTTAGAAGAATGTTTTTAATCAGTATATTCAGTAGCATAAAAGCAACTATTTTCTTTCTTTTTTAAACTTCCCGTTATCTATAAATGAAAACCAACTGACTACACGTATTTTTTTTCCTCAACAAATCATTACTTCCTGTTATCTTACTCATTTAGTACGGGAGGTAGGAAATGAAGATTTTTGGCTGGAAAGTAAGAAAAGTGTCGTTTTAACTATTTTTCTCGCAGGGTTTTTTTTTCCATTTTTTTTTCTCCATAAGAACCATCCTCGTGTCTTAATGAAAATATTTTTAAAAAATTAGCCGAATCAGTCGAGCAGTTCTCTAGTTTTGCGCTTAAAAACGCATTTCGTGATCCATTTTTATTAATATAGATTTCCTGATAAATCTTCAATTGGTTCCAAAATTTTTATTTTTTATTATAACCATAGGCTTACAATTTATTCCCCAGAGAAAACTATGTAGTTTATTTTGGTATAAATTTTGTTTGGAAGAGAACGTTAGTTTTTGGTGTAGAAAGAATTTACTCAAACTTACGCTATTAAATAGCAATTTTCAAAAAGTTTTAACATTTATTTCAAATATTGGCATCCTAGTACTAATTTTGAATATTCTTAAACCCAGCAACATGGTTAAAGTATTATATACCATGTTTTTCTTTAAAAAAAGTACTCCGAACGTGAGTGGATACTTTCAAGATAATCAGTTACGAAAATTCTGTTTATTAGTTTACCAACAAAAACTTTAAAATATATTATAATCAACAATCAAAATCAAATAACTCCTATGAATTCTTTCTTTACTCCCCAAATAAATTTGATTCATAGATTTAATAATATATGCGACAGATTATTAAAAAAACAATAAAATATTAAATGACAAACTATGTTAAGAAAAATCAAATTATTTAATTGCTTTCCTCTTTGCAATTGCATAATTCATTATTAAGATTAAAATTTAAAAATGAAAGTCATGAAGAGGTAAAGTAATAGTCAGAAAATATAATGTATAAATAAGTTATAAACACAAGCAATGAAACATAAATCAATACCTTTATTCCATCTCTAATAGTGCAAGTTAACTAAGTACAATTCAATACAGATAAATTTAAAGTAAAATATCTGTACGTAAATAAATATTAAACATAGAAACAATTGTCAAAAAAAATGGATTTAAGATATGTACATATTTTTAAGTAGTATCAAATTTCTTTGGAACAAAATAAAAAGATTATGAAATAAAAAATATAATATTTACAGTTATCCAACAAATATTTTCACTAATCACTAAAAACATATATGCATACATTCAAATTTTAATTTTGAATAACAGTGAATTTTGAATTAAGAATAACATCACATATATTTAACAGTACTTAATTTTCATCAAGATAAATGAATAAATTTTACACAAGTTCTTATTTTAAATTTAAAAAAAACAATTAATTCAAATAAACGTCTTAAAATTGGAAATATAAATTTTCATGGAAAGTTGTTTATAAACAGATATGGTAAAATTTGCCAATGTATTAAGCAATGCTGATTCCCTTTTATATACATCTGAAAAATTTCCTTCACATTTGAACTAATAAATATTAACATTTTGATGATTACATATATACACATAATTCCTTTTATATTTACATAAAAGTAAATTAATATAATTACAAAGATAATTTCAGCCCGTATGTTTAATTGGCAATGAGATTTCCTTTTAAATGAAACGAAAAGAATAACATCAATTTTTACAACAAAAAAAAAGGAAAATAACATTTATTTTTTTAAACTGATTTTTTTTCATGATTTAAATATGTGAAAAAAGCAATAAAAAGCTTATATAGATATAAATGACTAGCAAATTACATGAATTGATTATCTTCAAGGAGAAAAGAAAATCACATTTAACAGATGCTATTAAAACATGCAATTTCCTTTACAGAAAAACTACATGAAATGTAAGAAAATATTACACCTTTAAAGCCATTTGTTAATAAATACCTAAATTCATGTCATGGCGACTTGCGAGAAATATAGTCAAAATGCATAAATAAAGATATTGAATAATTCTTTACAAACAGAAGTTGCAACAAATTTTACCTAATACATATATATAATATATATGAGGTACATTAAGACTAAGCTAACGAAAAAACCATGCTAAATGTGTAATGATGCCAGGCAAGCATTATGATTTAAATTAATAGAGTATAAGAATCTAACACCTTCAAGGTGATGTTTTTTTAACATTGGATGATGCAGGGACTTGTTGATATTGCTGTTGAGGTGCCGGACTGGAATTAATACTACCTGCCATGCTTGGAGCTTCAAATCCATTAAAACTGTCAGGAGACTGAAGGGAATGTATATATAGGGGGTTGATATTAGCTGCATCAAAATGAGTACTATCATACAAGGAATTGTTCTGGAAAATAAAAAAAAAAACGAGCTGATATTTGAACTTTTTATAATACTAAAATTATCAATATAGTAAGAACTTAATATCCTTTTCCTTTCACAAAATTTCTTAGTAGCGAAATAAGTGACTAAGAAAAAATATGTTCACATATATCGATGCACAAAATGGAAAAATAGTCTAAGTTTCTAATGGAAAAAATATATATAAATGTTTGTATTTTTATCACTAATTTCTTATTTCGATACTATAGTAATGCATTTGTATCAAATTTAAACAGATTAAAAAGCACAACTTTTTTTATGGATATAGCTCAATTTTAATTAAAATAATGCCCTGTTCTGAAGCTACTTTACCATCTACTAATTATGAGTCATGTTCAGATAATGAATTCCATATTTGTGCTAGCATTCTACTCTCATAACATTAATGCCATACAAGTGTGAGGAGACCTAATCCACATTAGTAACACAGACTATATAGACGACGAATCTTTATATGAAATACGTGTTGTTATCCTCTTATCCCAAAGGGAGATCTGACTTCGCCATTGTATTCCGGATTCTCATAGAAATTTCAGAGACAGAGAGAATAATAAAATTCATTAAATAAATTTAGCCGATTCGGCTAAAAGAATAACAATAAACCATTAAAAATAAGCAGCTTTTAAGGACACCAAGCACCCTCAACTGGGGGAAGTTATGAAGGCATATTTATAACTAATCGAAATGTAGTGTTTGGATGTTAAATATAGTAAATTCTTGATTACATTCAATTGTAAATCTCAAAACTTTTGTTAAAAATTTTCATATGCAAATAAGAGGTGTGTTTTAGTTCCAAACAAAAACAAATGACTGATTTTGTTTGGTTAAAAGCAAACAAATAACTGGTAAATACAGAAATCTATCGTTCGTTAAGTCCTAATTAATGTATGCAGGATCCCTATAATGAAAAAAAAATCGAGCATTTTTATGTTGATGTGTGTTTTTTCGGTTATCTTGCAGATTATCTGAGGTTGTCATATTATCAAATTTCGTGAGTAATTGAGACTTCAACATAATATCAATAGTGTACATACCTGATAAATGTAATCCGAATCTGTTTTCAATGATGAACAAGAGAGTTGATGTGGCAAGCTGACATTATCCTCTTCTACCACATCATCGACTTGAGCTTTATAGGAAAACATAATGCTGGGCTGAGTGACACTACAAAATAAATTAAATAAATAAAAATTAATTATATGCATGGTTCAAACTAAAAACACTGAAACACATTTTTTTAAATTTTTGATTACAAAATGGTGAGTAATACATAAGAAACCAGAAAGATGTTTCAGTAAACTGTACAAAATAATTAAGACAAAATAATAATTTATGTTTATAACACCTTTTTCCTTTCTCATGATTAGGTAGAATATTCACTTTTTAAAATCATTTAATCCTTATAATTTTGTGAAATCTATGGCAGACAGAGGAACTCCTACCACAGAAATGTATAAATAAGAAAAAAGGCATGCAAATTTATCTGAGCTAACATAACTATAAGATTTTTTTTGAAATTTAGTTGAGCAAACATTTATTACAACAAATTTTATTTTTACGTGAAAATTCAATTTATAACATAGACATCCATTGCCTTTTCAGAAAAAAACGGTCAAAACAAATCTTCATAAAATAATAACATAAAAGCTAAAAGTAATAGATAATTACCCTTATCAAATCAAACATATATAATTTTTTAGAAGGAAGGGAAAATATGAAATCGTTTCTAATAATTAGCTTGGTATGTTGTCAAAGTCCCACAAAGAAAAAAAAAGATGTTATGATCGAAATTATGAATTCTCTTTCATTAATTCAAATAATTCAAGATGGACTTCATTTTACTAGGATCAGATTATTAAACAACATTATGATATTACAAACGACTTTTATATTATATCTACTTGAAATCTACTTAAATTGCAGTACAAGATCTTGTGAGTACTATGATCATATCTACAATAAATCTTAGACAGCAAATTGTACCTTCCAAAAACCAAAATTTTTTGTGTCTTTGACAAAAAGTGCATACCACACATAAGGGGAAAAAAAGGTGGTAATATTTTTCCAAATAACAGAACTTTTCAGAATTTCCACTAAATTTAACTGTTGCTTGTGATCATCAGAAATTACACCATATATTTAGAAACTTTTATGCTATTAAGAATAGACTATCTACATACAATTTTTTTGCAATTACTTTTCTAAGGAGGAAAAAATTCTCTAATTTAATTATTTGAAATAAAGTAAAAAATTAAAAATCCCTCAAATACCGAAAAGTGAGATAAATACAGTTCATAAAATTAGTCAAAATTTTAAAAACACCCCTTAAATACTAAATATTTTACATTTTAAAATATATTATCATTAAAAACAACTTAAAAATGATGAATTAAAACAGTACCTGAAAAAGTCAGCCAGGAATGTTCTGTAAACCAAGGGCGTAAAAATGGTGAAATATACATAGGCAGTAACATCAACTACACTATAAAGAAGAGATAAAACGAGTTTTAAAAAATGATTGACAACAAATGCATTGTTGAAAGAGACTTCTTAAAATATTATATTAAATCAAGTAAAGCCCTTAACTAAATTCAGCCCATAAAATTCTTCCAAAAAAATCAAAATGAAAAACTTCCAGAAAGCTGAACAGACCAACCCAGAAATTTTTAATTCCTCAAAAATGACTGAAACTTCTATTAAAATTCCGAATATAGGCACATTTTTCAAAAATCTAAAAAAAATATTCCGATTAAAAATTTAGAAAGATTACGCATAAAAATATTACAAAAATATTCGGACATTTATGGAATACATACCATAATCCAGGTTCTTGTCTATAATATAGTAAACCACTTCCAATGGCTTGCAATATGTTTAACAGATCCAAGAATAGTATATACCAGTAAAAAGAGGGTTTGGCTGCAATGATTAAATAATTGAAATCAGTGTATGCAGGAAACTTATCATAAACCAAGTTTAAACTAATGAATATACGATTCATAAACAAAACTATTTACTGAAAAAACAATAAAATAAAAACTTGTAAGATTATAATGTGATAAAATATTTCTCACTTGGTAGGGCAAGTCTATCCCGTAATCTAGTCCAAGGAAGGATTAAAACAGTAAGATATACCTATGGGGGAAAATATTATTAGACAAAGTTCGCATAAAATAATAAGTGAAAAACTAAGGCGACTGGAGTGAGGGATAGGTGACACCAAGTACCTATGCAGAATTTATGATGAATACTAACAACAAAGGACAAAATCCTCATAATTACAATCCCAATTGCCACTGAATTTAACATGTAATATTTATTTACAGGAAGTTAATCAAAACGTATAGTTAAAACGCAATTATCTTGAACATACACCAGAAAAAGCCAGCAGTCTATAATGAATCTGTTAAAAATTCATCAAAGTGAATAATACCAATAGTTTTAAGATTAATACTGTTAAAGGCTTAGATTAAAATAAGAAAAATCACATTTGTCATATTGCTTTTGGGTTTTTTTAATCGTAGAAATTTTAAAAATTCAGTCAATTTGAAAAATGACAATGCTAAAGGCGAACAAAGTTTGAATCTATGCATGGCAGAAATATTACTCTAAAATGTGAGTTTATTTGGTAACAGTAGACACATATCTTTTACAGCCTATACGGCAAGTTTTGAAGAAAAAATTTAGATTTATAATTTTAGATTTTTAATTTTTTATGAAAACCAATATTTCAGCAATCAACTTTTCTACAAATGGATTAAGCTCAACGAATTTCATTAGAATGACAAAGATTTTAGTATACCGAAATTTAACATAGCAATCATTATTCAACAAATAAAAAGTAGCATTGTAATTTTGTTTAAATTCTTTACATTTTTTTTAATTCAGTATAAATGATATTCTAAACTCATATGCCACTTTACAATGCTAGGTTAAACTCGATTACGGAATTATGTTTTTTATAATTAAATACAAATATTTAAATTTATGAAAAGCAAAATCTATGAAGTATATTTTGTATCATAGAATCATGTTTGAAAATTTACTCAGAGAGAATACTGCAACAAAAGATTCAGCAGATCACAATTTTTAAATTGAAAGAATTAGAAATCAGTTACCAACTAAGATATTTACCTATTAATAGCAATATTTTGAATGGACTGATACTGCAAACTTTTTCTATTCTTTAACAATTTTTACTGAGTGAACTCTCGACAGACTGCTTTATGTGGCTGTGAAACATATTTTTCATTCAAATTTCCATGTCAATTATTTTATGAAATGCCGAATCTTCTTTCAATAGATGCTCATTGACAAAAAGGAAAGAAAATCTTCGAACTCTCTTTATTATTATTTTTTAACTTTTGATCCTCAAATAAAGAATTAAAAAAAAAACTTATATATCATTTTCCGGATATGGAATTACAGAAATAGTGTAAGGGTGATTTGACAAGGGAATCTATAAACTCTATAAGAATAGAATCTTATACCATCTTTTATCTCTTTTAATACAACACAGATGAAAATACACAGAACATGATTCATTTTTCACACTTGTTGTCTAACAACAACAACAAAACTTAGTCATGCAATATTGAATTGATTATGCATTCCAACATTTTTTTAAAGCCTCTAATAATTCTTAGAAAAGAAAATAATGTTGCCAGACATTACTTTCGTGGAATGCAAGTCTTTCAATAATTCGTCCTTTCTTATGCCTGCACTTATTTGATAAATGCAAAGTAAGATACATAGTTAGATAAATCAAACTGACATTCAATTTACTGAAGAAATAACTTCCCCTCAGAAATTTTCTTTGAAAACTTGAAAAAGCCCAATTATTGTTTTACTAACTAACGTACAATGTATACATAAAAAGTCAAAAATGGGGCAACACTAAATCTGAAAAAAAAAAAAAAAGTTTCAATGCGCTCTGCAATAAATGCATGTAAAACTTCACCACAGCGCATTGCGTATTTCTTAATTAAGGTTATTCCCGCTCCCTCTGCCACGAAAATTAGAGAATTAAAGAATCTCTGTAAACGAAACAAGTACACAAATTTTTATTTTCAGAGGCAAATTATACGATGAGATAGAGGGGGAGGGAGAATTACAATTTTAGACACAAGATAACAATTTTCCTTTATCTACGGGGTTTTTTTTTTGTTTGTTATTGTGTTTACATGCATACAAATATACACACCGAGTGATGGCCAACTCATTGATTGGCGGGTTTGGTTCAAGACTTTGATATTGGTCTATACTTTAGATGCTTAAACTGTGTGCCATATTTTACTGATGCAGCACTTTTCGTTTAGAAGTTATTCTGCTTACTTGTACTCGAACCACCAAACAGACGAATAAAAACAATGAAAATGGATTTCCCATTGTCCAAGTCTGCAAATTTAGTATTAAGAAATTCATCTCAATTCGTTTTTCGAGTTATCATGTTTACAGATAGAATAATATCAAAGATAAAACAATACTTTTCAGGGGTTTGGTACATGTAGACAGAGCAATATCTTAAGTTTGAATTTTTTAGCGTTTGCAATTCTTTCTTTTTGAATAACTCGTATATGAGAGGTAAA
Organism: Argiope argentata; assembly: GCA_026289955.1. Lineage (NCBI taxonomy): Eukaryota > Metazoa > Arthropoda > Arachnida > Araneae > Araneidae > Argiope > Argiope argentata. Next base: position 3,313,184 of record JAOUZG010050968.1, on the reverse strand, counting down.
ATAGGTATTTTGCTTTCGTTAATCCTTTCGCGACTGGCGGGTCATATTTGCCTCACCTACGAACGTCTTTCACAGCCGGGCGTTGCTGGATGTTGAGTTCAGGGGACAGATGACGCACACGTGCATATTAAGATGGAACGATTTTTAAAGGCCACTAGAAGGTCTATTGTGTCAATTGCTTTTGAAATAGACTTAACTTTTAGTATCATGACCTTCAGTTAGCTCATATTCTGCCTCACTTAGATATTTTATTCATCAGCTGTTGCGGGGAGGGAGGTAATTGGGTTCGTTAACTTTCCATGTGGCAGAAACATTCGCATGTTTTTGGTCTCTCTCTACGAGTTATATTATTATTTTTGCTACAATGCAGGGTCTATTTGGGTTTTACAGCCAATTCTGTTGCATTTAGCTTAACATGCAGAAAGATTGCGCATATTACCATTATTTTTTATAATTATTTATTTCGGAATGCCTTGGATTCATTTAGTTATGATAAGAAAACATAATTTATCAGAGGAAGAAAATCTTCCATCATGAATAAGGCAATTAGTGACACAAATGAGAGTGATGATTCATGGTCTTAAGAATTACAAATCGAGATTTTGAGTGATTCTGATATGAATATATCATCACAATTTGAACTCATTATGTGCTTTCTGTTTATTTCTTATTGAATTTCTGAATTTTATTAATATTTATTAAGTTTATTAATCTATTTAGCCCATTAAAACTTCAGAATAATTTGAATAGGACTTTTGAAAATTATTTCACTATGTAAAGATTTTAAAATATATATTTTAATGCAAAGTAAAAAAAAAAAGATTACTAATTGCTAATTTTAATGCATAAGACGGCTGAACTAATATCATAATAGTTACAAAAATTATGACATTAGGGTTTAATTTTTTTTTCAAAGTTAGTTTTAGTGTCGCAAAACCCCCATCCTGCGTATGCTCCGTCCTAAGCGAACGTCTAGAATAGAGACATTCTGTCAAGAAAGGGTTAATTTATTTTGACATGGGGAAGGAATGCCATACTAACAATTTTTGAAGATCATGAGCATTTTACTTAATTTTTTATGTTAGGAATGTCTTGAATCAATTAGCATATTTATTTACAGAAGTCCACAACGAATCAAATCAACATTTTCCGATATACTGTAAAGAAATTCTAAACTTTTCACAAAAAAGTAGTTGAAATAATACTTAAATAATTCACTAAAGTTACTAAATGATTTAAAAATATAACTAACAAATATTTTATTAAAAAGTAATCATGCTTAGAAAAGCAAAGATATGCTGAAGTTGCTGTTACAAATACAACATGAATACAAAAAAGTATTTCTAAAGAGAAAGGATTTTCTTCTTATCAAAAAAAAAAAAAAGGTCAAGTAAATGAAAAGTATGTATTTCAGTATGTCCCCAAAATAAGATTTTTAAAAAAACTTTTCCACTAACTTTCGGATTCCTTAAATCAATTAAACATTGAAAGATCCGACATCTCAAAGAAAATACATCCTATAATTGGGCAAATCTAAAATGGTGAAATGATTTTTTTAAATCTATCATATGAAAAATAAAACAACATAGATTTTTAAAAAAAGCACTTTGTCAAGACTTTTAATGATGCTAATTGTCCTGCTTGGAAACTATTGTTGTCATATGTGTGTGTGTGTTAAGAACTTCTGCTCTAGTTCCCTTGCTGCTGAATTAATATTTTACAAATTTTATTTCGCTAAAACAAGAATTCAGTATCTATTTACCATTAAGACAAATAATTACTGAACAGTACTTTCCATACAATTAAATTGTACATTTCTTAAAGAGCAATACCCCCCCCTTCGAGTAAAAAAAACAAACACGGAAAATCACAGATCCCTAAAAGAATAACATCCCAGAATAATAAAATTACAGTCGCTTACTCTCCTTTTTTAAGACACATATAACTATAGTCCACTGATAAAATTTAATTATGAATACCTAGATGCATTAACATACCAAATTCTTTCAAATGCTCTTTTATAAATATATTTTTTAATTTAGGATTAAATTGGCTTGAAATAGCACAACTATTGGTAATGCTCTTAAAAAATATTTAATTTTCACTTTTTCTGTTGTTCTGATATTAGAGAAAGATTTAAGTCAAATAATGATATAATTTTATTTACCAAAAATAAAAACTAAAAAAAGAAAAAGAAAAAAAGAAGGTATTTATGAAACTGGAATTTTTTAAAAAAATAAGATGCATCTCAAATTCAAGTAGAAATATCAAATTGTTTTTAATAATAGTTTTCATAACAGATAAGAATATTTTAATGAATTTGTAAATATTTAAAGGAAACATTAAATAAAACAAAACAAAATGCTATGAACAAAGAGCAATGAAAAATCTTTTATCCGCTATTTATTGAATTCAAAGTTAAACCATAAATAACATCAGTAAAATATACTAAGTTTAGTAATTCTATCATTGAATTCTATAATAATTATTGTTATCATTTAATCATGCAATCATATACACTAAGAATCATACCAGACTGAATATAATTGAGCTTATAAACCAAAACAGCATTCCTCCATGACCAAATAATCCTTTTTGTTTATAAAAGGAAAAAAATTTCTCGTCAGGGACAGTAATTTCAAGTACACCCTAGAAGTATACAACATTTTATAATAATAATCTATTTAATTATTAGGAGTATTTTAAAAAATAATACATAAATAAAAATGCATAAAAACATTTTCAAAAATGAGATAATTTAAGCTTATATAATTTTGTTATTCAATTTAACTTTAACATAAATGAAATGTCTGAAGAATTTTGATGTACATTTTTAAAAATAAAACATTCTACTATTTATATATATATAAAGAGAATTTTAATTAAACATTGAGCTATTATAAATAGTTCAATTAAATTAGAGAATTTTAATTGAACTAATTATAATAGCTCAAGAGTATGTTAACTTCTGAAGAGTGTCTTAAAAGAAAACACGTCCTGAAAACTACAGCAATAAATTTTGTTAAGAAAAATTCTCACACAAGAACGATGCGAAGATGTAGACTTTATTGTCTAGGAAAACGTTTATTAAATATACGCAACACAAGCTACAAATTTAAAGCGAATAACCTCTATTTAATCCCCTAATATCGGGTAACAGCAAAGCTATAAAGCACATGTCAACGAGAGAAAAGACGCTCTCTCAAACTAAGCAAACTAACGTAGTTCGCTGTCCGAACCGATCTCATTCACATATTTAAGCCACGCCTTTTAAATAGCGCCCCACTAAACTGGGCAGATCAAAGTTAGAAACAGCGCGCTCGTTTCAGGCAACTGTGGAACTCTCTCCAATATTCTTCAAGAACAAATCTTTATTTCTTAGCTTTTACTACACATTTTAGCGTGTAGTAAATTACCGTTAGCTACCTTATTACGTCGCCAACACACCTACATCGCCGTTACTGAAATATTGCGATCTTCTGTTGCAAATCTCCTTAGAACGGTCTGTGCTTTTTATTAAATCACATGTACCTTTATAATTATGAAAAAAAAAATGTTACTAGCGGAGTTCTGCAAAAGAAAAGCATAATAATTAAATCACTAATAACAGTAACAGAAGAAAAAAATATATCTGCCCATCTTGAAGGTCTATAAAGTTTTTGTGTGGAGAAATGTCAACTCTGGATAAGATTTGTAACATTCACTGATTTGCTTACGATATTTGATCACCTTCCATTCATTATGAAGATAAAAATGTGAACTTCTAAGAAATTTCTTATAAAATTTTATTAATTGAAAACTGATTTAGATTTTTGCTGCTTGCGTGGGTTTTGCATTTAAAACAACAAAGAATAATCACAGATGAATAATTTTCGACTACTTTCAAATACAATTTTTTTAAAAGCTTGTAATACATCATAATCTTTTTTAAATTATAAGATATTCTTCAAAATATCTCATTCGCTAGCTAAAAAAGCCAAAGAAATGATCAATGGTTAATGTATCTAAATTATCACCGAGAAGAGAAATTCAGGATCTGATTTAATATTTAAATTTAAATACTGTAAAAGATTTAAACAGAAATTAATTAAGTCTAAAATAATTTATACCTAGTCCTTATATAATAATCATCACTTGCCTACTTTGTGCAGCTGTACCTGTCATATAAATTTCACAAATATAGGTTTTCATGTTTTCTTTCCACTATATGTGCGTAAAACAAATTAAAATTTATTTCTTCCGAATAAATCCTCTTAGTTAACTCATATATTTAAATAAATTTATCCTAAGAACAGCTTATTATTAATTCTCGGATCACATTAAAACGAAATAAAAAAAAGTAACAGTTCTCAGCAAACAAATAAGAGAATGGATATACTTTTAAAAAGCTCCAATTCCTTCCGGCGAATTTTGTTCGACAAATAAGTATATAAATTAAAATTTTCTTACAATTAAATCAACTAAAACAGAAGTACTAACCTGAAGTCCAGAATAAACTAATGAAACACATGTTGTCACAAGCAGAATTCTTCGTATACTCGTCTGACTATCCAGATGTCCTAAATTAATCAAAAGTAATGACTTATTTTTAAATAATTTATACCAACTGCATGAAGGTATTAACCAAAAGTTTCTCTTAAGCCTCTCCTCCCTTTCTATATAGCGATATTTGGATTTCAAACAAGAATTATTAAAATTATACCCTGAACAGAATATACTTATAATTTTATATATTAAAATATACAGCAGCAATTTGTTTAAAGGAGGGCAGAATAAATAAGATTAGACTAAATTACATGAATTTCATAATTAAATAATAATTTTTTCAAACATCTACTTCATTTCAGCAAAATAAATATAATTAATTTATCAGTAATAAGAAAAATCATAAATCAAATTTTTAAGGTATGACTAATTTATATAAACTAAAGTTACAAAGAGGCTCTTTTTTATTCAATTAAACATGGCTGCAAATTATAACAATCCCATATATTTAAAATAGAAATAACAGAGCATTGTAATGAAGTTTAAAACTATATAAGTCATGAATTTCAGAAATCACCAAATTCTAAATAGATGCTTGAATAACAGTAAATGCTTTTATCACTTCTATAAAATTTGTCATTATCAACATTTATCTAAGGAATATAATGAGTAAATAGGAAGATAATTAAATTAAATCTTGTAATCTGACTTGCAATACATGTCTTCAATCTCATTATTTTATTTTACAAATTGTATAGTTCAACATAATAAACAATATTATTAACACAAATAAACAAGTTGTTAACAATTTATACAAACTTTGATTTAAAACAATTTTCAAGCTATTCCACCATTCAAGCCAATTCATTTCAATAAAGCCATCTTAGTTTAGTAACTTTAACAAACCTTTTCTATATGTACAATGTTTTTAATTTACAGATTATCATCGATATTAATTAATCATTGAAATAACTAAACACACACAATTACAAGGAAGTGTACAGCACAAATATCTGACAAATAAGGAAATAGAATGAGAAAAAAAACTTCAGATTTCAGTGTGAGAGAGAGATGAAGCACATAATTTTAAAAAATATCAGAGATGTAAAGGCAGATACAAAATGAATAAAGATGTGGGATTAGATAATAATATGTGAATTTAGAAAAATGTCCAGATTATGGAAGGAATACCAAATTGAGACCTAGCTGCATAAAATGAATTTGAGGAAATCATAATTTTTATTTCAATAAATAACAGTTTTAATTATTAATGAAAAAAAGTAAGTATAGAAATTAATATTTCTTAGAAATAAATTAATATTTCTATGAAATATTAATTTTTTCGAAAACAAATAAATAAATATAAACAAACATCTGTAAATAATTAAATTTCAACACATTCATTGGTCCTTGAGAAAATTTCCTAACTATAAATTGTAATTACATTTAATGTATGTAGAAATTAATTATCCATAAGACCTTTTAAATTTTTCAATGTGATGCTTCTAGCAGTCTAATGATAATACAGAGCAGATAGATTGGTGCTCTTGAGAAGAGGCGATCGACAAGATCCCAACGTAATTAAATTTTTCAGCAGAAAAATTAATCAAAACATAATCAGGCATAGTTGGAGAACCAATTCTTTAAACACCATACGTGACAAATTCACTGCATCAAAATATTCCCTCTTCAGAAGTTCTAAATCTACTAATGAATCTCTACATGTAAATTAATCATAGTCATCTTTATTAATACATGAAATAAATGGATAAGCTACTTCAATCAAATAAAATTCAGTCCATCATAAACACACCTATGAGGACTCAAAATCTGTGAATATAAACATTTAAAGATACTGTGTACTTCTGTTTCATTGAAAACGAGCATTTTGAATAATTTAAAGTGGTATGGTTTAAAATTAAACACCAAAGAACTTCAAGAAAATATGTTTGAAAATTAAAACAGTAATTGCAAATTATAATGTGCTCAAAACAGATCAAGACTTTTTTTTTTTTTTTTTTTGCTTTATCAAACAGAATACTAAGAATCAAAGAACTAAAGCAGCTAATGAACGATCTTAAAAGACTCAAAAAGTAAGTCTATTGAAAACTGGCCAAACTAGAGAAAAGAATGAGTTTGAAAAGTTTTTAAAAAGTAGCGAATAAACACTGATTGAAATGCATATGAGAATTTAAAATTTCAATTACTGAGAATTAATACATTAGCTGTCTGCTTAGTTTTAATTGCTACCAGCTACAACATTTAAGTGCAGTTGTCCTAAATAGGAAATAAACAAAGGCCTTTAGAAAGTTAAATGACTTTACAGTCAGATGTAAAGACAATGTAAAACAAAGAACTTAAGAAAGTTAATTCAATCTGACTTTACTATAAGATGTAAAGATGCTTCACTCTACAAAATAAACAAATTAGCAGAAATGAAAAGTAATCAATTAGGAAGAAATTTGAAAGCCTATATTCCTAAAATTTTACAAACTAGTCAATATAAAGCCAAATGAAACCCTAGTATAACATGTGAAGCTGAATAAAAAACATAACACATTCAGTAATAAGATAAAAGTTACTTTCAAATGAACATTTTTATTTCTCAAAAACTAGAACTTTATTAATGCATCAATTTTAGAACGTGATATGCATTTCAAACTGTAAGCCTGTTTTGATCTATTGCATCATAGATACATGCTTTGTAATTAAAACTTCATTCAAATAACAAAGTAAAACGAACTCTACAAAACAGAAATGAATTATACAGTACATATGAAAGAATGTTAAATCTAAAAAAAACAATTTGTTTTTTTTTTTCATTTATTTCATCTAACAACATGGAAATTCTTAATAATTATTTCCTAATTGAATTATAAATTTAAAAAAATTATGATAGGACTAAAGCAGGAGTGTCTTCTCTGAAACTATTTGGTCCTGGTTCCTACAGATCTTAAAGTAATTTATAAGGAATATATTAAATGTATTAATATATTATGAAGATCAAGCAGAAGAAATAATTACACAAACACAAGTGATTTGTGGTAATATTTCTTCCTTCATGCATATTTTATAAATAAATTACCAATTCTTTTGAAAGTAACTACGACAAAAATGTCCGAAAAATTAGACGGTTGAAACCTTTCATTTCATCAAAAACTATTTAAATTAATTTTCAATTCCAGAAATTCCCATGGCACATACTAATATAAAAATTTACATTTCTCCCTAGAATACTCACCAAAAGCAAGTCCAAAGATCAAAACACTTATTTCTGTTGCCAGTAAGAAGCATCGAACAACAACCCAGAGAACCTGAAATAAAGTTTAAATTTGCAAAATAGAACAAAATTATACTGGCAGTGAATGACGTATTTTATCTATTTCACATTAAATAACAAGATGCACAATATAAACTGAATTAAAAAGATACATTAATTTTTAATGACACAGGAACTTTATTATCATTAATACCTCAAGCTGACAAAATTGAAAACAGTGAAGTGTACAATAAGGTGGGCGGGGTAAAATTATAACATCAGCAGGCTTTAATTTTAACAAGCTATACTCTTTAAATTATGTTATATATTTACTCTCTCTTTAAAAATACCTTAGATTACACTATCCAAGAGTTATAATAATTCTTTATTCACATCTAGTTAAAACAATAAAACTCAGTAATACATTTTAAAAAATCTTGTTACTATGATCATTTTATTCCATGGAATGAGGTAAATGAGCAATCTGAGATAAAATTATGATAGATAGAAAAATTACTCATAAAAATAATACCATATCATTAACATCAACTAGAAAATAGACAACACAATTTTCATTAAATCTTTAAATTATGTAGAAATTTCCATCTAAAAATCAAATATTAGACACATTATCTCCTGTATTATAGAACATTGGCTCTTGTAATATTAGAATATTCAGTTCACTTTCATTTATATCTTCACTTTTTGGGAGTTCACTTCTTCAAGAGGAAAATTAACAAAATATTAATGTAAAGAAGGTTTAATATATTTTTTTTCTTACAAAATTTGACAAGAAAATGTTTTTATTAACTTTTTGCTGTAGTACTTTACCAGTATCAAATGAAGGTGTTATGGTAATTCCATTCTCATTTTTTTTTAAAAAATTTTCTTCTGAGTTGCAGCACTAGGACCTTCTCTAAAAATTTACAGTAGTAAAAAGACTTCAAAGGCATTCTACAATCTGCTCTGCTGAAGTCACCTATTTGAAGTTGCTTTCCACATTTCCTCTAACCATGTAAGCAATTCTGAGAGCAATTTGCACATTTAAAAATTAATCTGATTCAAGAATATAAATTACATGAACACAAATAAGATTAACATCATGAAATATGCATGATATGAGCCCTTTTCAATGACTGTAAAGAAGAAACATAGCACTATGTAATACTTTAACAATTCGGAAATAAAACAGTTTTTAAACAGAAAAATATATTTTTTTATTTAAAACTAAATAATATATTATTTTGCTAAAAATTTTCCAAATTTCAAATAACCATAACAGGATAATTAGACTTACTTAACATGAAAAATAATGTCTAGATTTTATCAGAATATATGCATACATCACTTGTTTAAAAAAGAACATATAAAATAATAATCATTATCTTGGTATACTTCAACAGCAAAGCCTAACACTATGTACATTTTATCCCACTATACTAGCACTGCTCTAAATAAAAATGCAATGATCATAACCAGTAAGAATACTAATATGTTTCATAAGAATAGGAATAGACATTGTATCTCCAAATTTTCAAGAATTTCAAATGACAAAAATGTTAAGGTAAAGTAAACTTTAAGGTTTCATACACAGAACCAAATATAAAATCAGAGGTATGCCAATTCACACTAAAGGTATGTTGCAAATCAAAATCAAAAACATTGTTTATGATGAAAGACATCAGCATGCCAATAAAAAAATAAATTTGACCAATATACTCTATTTTCTGTAATCTCTTCACTTCAACCCACCTTACCATAATATTACATTGACATTATCAGTCACTTTGAGCCTAATATATTTAAAAATAATTTATATACCAGAAAATATTTGTTTTATATAATATTTAAAAAATGTATAATGCATTTGCATGTTTATCTTAAAATTTAGAAATATTCCAAATTTTATTTTATGACATTTTAAAGCAGAAGATAATATTTAATATCTATTTATTCATTCAAACACATATAAAAAATTAAGGAACAATCCATAAATAATAAATGCTTTTTAAAGAAGACAGCATTCTCACAAAACAAATCTCCACAAAAAAGTACACTATTTGAAAATGAAATTTTCTAGCTGAAATTCAACACATTATACAATCTAAGGTTTCTTATAAATCAGTACAAAGAAACAATACAACAAAGTTCAAAAACATTTATGAATCTAAAATAAAAATATGGTTCAGGAACAATATTCGAAAAATAATCAATGAGTAAAAATAAAGAAGTCAAATTTAATTTAACACAGGCATTTCGTTCTTTTCAATTATTGTGAATCCACTATTTTCTAAAGCTTTTTAATTGAATAGCTAAAATACTAGAAATTAATATATTTTTTTAATCAAGATTACTTTGTGTTCATACATTATGTTCTATAATAACTATAAATTTTTTTCTTCTAATTTTAAGAAATTTCAAAAATTTACCTTGTCTGTGATTTCATTAATTGGAATAGCAGCATTCACTGTCATTGCAACAATGCAACGCAAAACACTAACTGCAGCATTTAAGGCTACCTACATTTAGAACAGCAAAAGAAAATGAAAAAGTAATACTATTTATAAAATTGTAATTTTTACAAATATTCATAAAAACTCAAATTGTTCAGAGGAAACATCCTTCATCAGTTATTAATATTCAAACCTAAACCAATTAAGTTAACAAATAGAAAAATAACATTCAAATATGACTGCAAAATAAATTTTAGATGCATAAGAGTAGAATGGGAATTCAGTAAAATTTGCAATGAAAATCAATAATGCAGTAAAATTAAACTCTTCAAAGTCAGAGCTTCTAAATTTGTAAAAGCACACTAAATACTTCAAAGCAGTACTTGAAAGCAAAACACTTGATATCAATACTTCTTTTAAAAAAATATCAATTTTCACTAACTACAAAATGAATAAGAAAATATTCTCTGGATAATTTCTATTTTAAAGCTTCGTTTAGACATTTTTAATGCTTCAGAACACGAACATTATTAATCTCATGCATTTATGATTTAAATTTGATCAAACCTAAAATATTATTATTGAATGTTGAAAAACTTTCAACCTATTATGATAAATCATTCTATCTGAATATATCAAGATTACACGAAATATAAAACTATATCATTTTAAGATAAAAAATATTTTTCAGATTTAATACACAGGCACTTAAAGTAAATTTTAAGTATATCTACACAATTAAAGCTTGTAAAATTACATAATTTTTGTTATCATAAATATAGCATTTAAAAAGAACAATTTTAAGAAATTAGTTTTCAAATGCTATAAATTACTTCCAAAAACTCTTAAAAATTAAGATTTAATTTTAAAAAAACACAAAAAATCTTATAATGAATGAATAAGGAAATTTTTGTAATTGATACCAATTAGAATCAATACTAAGAATTATTTGAAACGGATCTCACAATGCAAAATGTAATGAAATGACAAGAATAACTGAAATGGCCTTATCTAATAAGAGACCTTTTTAATAAGAGGCATAACTTAATGTATAATCACTAATATGATAATAAATTTGTTAAAAAAAGAGAAAAATAAAGAAAACGGCCTCAAATTAAAATGATTATAGTATTTCAGTCCCTGGCATCAAGAATATTCAAGTGAACCACTTTTATTAAAGCACATTATCACTCTAAAATGTCATATATATATATATATATATATATATATATATATATATATATATAATGTCACAAGTTAAATTTATCTACACCCTTAGAATTAATTCTTTTGCATTACTTGAATTTAAGCTTTGCTTTAATTTCTCAGTTACGTCTGGGTTACCCAAATTTCTCAGAGCCCAGTTTCTATAATTTAGTAGTTCCATGTAAATCCACAGTATTGCATAAAAGTCACACAACAAATATTAATGCTTGATCAGTTTGATTTTCATGAACTTCCCTTTCCCAAATATATAAGCTCTGAATGTGCACAGACATCATCTTTTCCTTTTGTATGCCTAGCTGTGATGAGAGTGTGTCTTTAATACCGACCGACCATAATTTGATATAAGCACAGCTGAAAAATTGACACATTTTGTTAATGTGATTTAACACCTTCATCTCCTACTCATTTATCGATAATTTAATAATAATAATGATATTATATATATATATATATATATATATATATATATATATATATATATAT